>CM063255.1:9992484-10592484 GCA_032158295.1 Pycnopodia helianthoides
TACACAGTTCATGGATAGTTCACCATAGGCAATACGGGCAGTTGAAGCATGTCATCTTGCCCCCTACAAAGTTGCCCCAAAAAGGTTGCTCTTGAAGAAGCTAGCCCTGGGTAGTAACAATCTTGCCCCCAAACAATGTGTCACCCACGTACCAAAAATTCCGGACAATAAGCCACCCAGATTATAAGACGCATCACCGAAAAGTCTCTGAAAAGTTTCCCAGAGGTCACTGATAAGTATCTTTTTAGTTTGCTTAAAACAATACACAAATTTTTCAAGGGAACAAAATAATTTAGCTGGTGAAGAGCCCTTGATGTTGCAATTGATTATTCTTGATAAAAACTATTAATTCTAAACATCTTTGCAGAATTCTCTTACAACTGCATGTACATACATGTATATCTAGTTTTATTTAACTAAGCTCTCATATTTGGGAGAAACAATAATATGCAGTCGCCCTCCACAGTACAGGCAGTTAACGGGTTTGTTAACTTTCCTTGCTTCAGTAATTTGACCATCCTATTCATCAGACATGATTTCTACAGGTTGAGACCATTCTTGTCAGGTAGAGTAACAAGCTTCATAATTAACGAGCCATGAAATTGAATTACCCATTAAACCTACATGTATAACAACTGTATGCTGAATTGAGCACTTAGGCTAAACTGTTTTGTTAACATATGGTAAATCAGTAAGATACATGAACAACAACTGTATGATGAATTGAGCACTTAAGCTAACAAGTTTTTGTTAACATATAGTAAATCAGTAAGAAATTTTGACTAACAGGCTTTCCAATTGGCAAACAAGAACTTGTCAAGCCGTGCGTGTTTATGGACATAAATGTCGCAATCTCCTGATGTCTAACCTACACTCATCTAGATGAGAATTTTAACCAAACTTTGCCAAGTGCTGAACACACTCAGAAATGATACAGAGTTTCAAGAAACAACATCAGAGAGCAGGCTGGGAGATCGTAGGCTGGCTTTCCTGGACTTCATTGCTTTTTTATGATTGCTGTCAGCGCTGGTATTGTTTTCATGTGTAAATGTAAGTCTAGGAAGTTGTCTACCAAATGTTTTTCTGTTAATGAAAACAAGGATGCCTCATGGTGAACTTAATCACTGTACCTCAAAAGCCTGAAGAAACCCGTAAACAAGAGTGCCAGAAACACTGGAATTAACCCTCCTCTTCCAGGATAAGTATTTTGGGTCCGTTCACGTGCACTACCAGTCCTTGTACACAAGAACTATGGCTTCTGTGCCATCCAAAGAAAAAAACAATTACAGTGAAGTATCTTGTTCATGAACACAAGTGCAACGACTGGGATTCAAACCCGCACTCTGCTGATCAGATCACCCAAACTTGAGGCATGTACTCTAAACCGCTCGGCCACAACATGCCACAAAAAAAAGCAAATTAAATACAGTTCAGCAGCAAACAGTATTGAAGATTCTTTCGCAACTTCACATGACACTGGAACTGTTTGCAATTCACTCATCAGACTGAAGAACAACTACAATATTTATTTTGTTTTATAGTGATCAACACAGAAAGGAGAAATGCTGTTCTCACATCTACATGTATACAGTACTTTATTGATGAGAGTTGACAACAAAGATCACTCATCACTGCTAGGATCAGTTTAAGTTTGTAGTTTTGAACATTTCTGAGGCAAACACAACTTTGAAAAAACTGAAAATGTCTGATTGGGATGATACCATTGGAATTGTAGTGGGAACTGTTGGAACGGTTCTCAACACTCTAGCATGGTGGTCATCCTACGCACCCAAAATCTCCATAATATGACAAACTACTTGCTGGCTTATCTTGCGGTGATTGACAGCATAGTTTCTTTTTATTTAATTGTTACCAATGCTGGAATCTCAGTACCAGAAAGTCTCATTGGCAGAGAGATCTATTGTCGGATTATCAGGAGTGCCTTTATTGGACAGTTAACACTCTACTTAACAATTTATGGTCTATGTCTGGTGACCTATGAACGATACATAGGGATTGTACATCCACTGCACTATCCCAGACTGATGTCTGCAAAGAAAATTACCCTGACCATCTTCGTCACATGGATGATGTCAATTCTATTTTCAAGCCCAGTCTTGATTACTGTGACTGCTCACACCAGCAAGCTTGCTTGTAAACCAACTAACTCATACGTGTATGCCATCCTTGCCCAAATACAAACAGTGCTCTTCATCCTATTCGGCTACCTGTTTCCCATCCTATTTATGGGTCGGGTTTACTACAAGATCCAAGCCACTCTCAAGAGAAGTGCTCAACAACTCCAACAACAGAATGTACAAGGAGCAGCCCTTGAGCTTTTACAGGCAAGACAGAATGTAATCAGCATGCTCCGGACTGTCATGGGTGCATTGGTGTTACTGTGGACACCAACGATTTTCATGATGACTTTCTGCTTACCAAAAGCAAAAACAGAATGGTGCTATTCTGTTGACATATGGTCTGTACTTGAAATCATGTTTATTATGAACTCTGTAATCAATCCCATCATTTACATCTTCAAATACAAGAAGTTTTGGAAAGGTCTTCAAGACATGCTTTGCTGTTGCATTGATCGACTTCGTAGGCCAAACCGCATTGATGTTCATATTGCTATGAATGAACGAAATGTTCCAGATGAAAACCAGGAGCTCTCAATCACATCAAACCAAGCCCCATAAAAGTTCTAAAATCTCTCACATTTCTCAAAGCTGGTAGACCTAATATTGGACAACAAGGATTAAGATCGTACTCTTAAAGTGACAATTGGAGCAAGTACTGCTGCAACTCTAACTACTAATCCAAGCTGAGAATGAGCAGCCACAGACTAACTGATAAAAGACAGGGTCCACTAGACCCTTCCCAAAAAGAACGTAAATTGCACATCACGCGTGCACACTAACACTACTGGTTGGCCAAAGATGCAATTGTGCATCTGCTTAGTGTACAGATCTCTGGCGTTTGCCAGCAGTAGTATAAAAAGATGTATACAACGTGTTTGAAGTGTGTAGTACAGGTAGTTTTACCTAAATAACTCACAAACATAATTGTTACTTCTTGCTCCTTTCTTTTAGGAACATCTATATTCTAAAACCTCTTGATGTTTTTGTTGTTGTAGCTTAATTCCACTCAAACAGGCATTATAATGTTGAGCTACAATCTTGTGATATAAATCTACATGTTATATAAATCTACTTGTTATATAAAATCTACATGTTAGTGGCAATATACACCATTGCAAGTATTAGAAGTTATAGACATTTAAGGTTTTCATTGTTATATAGCTCGTTCAAATAGAAAACCAGTGTTATACTTAAAAGTGTTATTCTTATAATTTGGAGGTTTTTATATATGAAAGGTTCTATTGTTTAAGCCTAACCAACTATCTAGAACTTACATGATTGATTTTTTGTTTTATTATATAAATCTGCATGTAAAGTTTCAAGTTGTTATATATTCGTAAAAGTATACCAAAGATGTTGAAATAATTCCTGTATTAGTGTGTATTTTTCAAGGCTATTTTTCGTAAACTTCATACTCACTCTAGTCTGGCATAAAGTTACAGGGCCTTGAGGCACTTGGTAACCACATAGAGACCAAACAACAACAAATATATCGGAAGTCCCAAAAGGTTCCCCTCAATAATACCTCATGGAGGCACAGTTAAGATTTTTAAAGGAACATTACAGAATTGGTTTTGCTAACAAAACAGCTGCTGGCAGTGTAAGCACTTTATGTAATCCACCATATACATGAACTGACAAACCTGTAGAAGTTTGAGATCGATCGGCCATCTGGGTCACGAGAAAATAGTGAAAAACCGATTACACATTTGCATGAAATCATATAAATTCAACAAATGAATAAAACGCTCACTGAGCGATAAACTCCAATCGGAAAATTAGTTTTTTCATTTCTCATCAAATATGGCATTTCAGACAGAAATATTTCAAGGGATGTTTTCTACTATCATCATCATTAGACAGTGTAGGTTTTATGTAAATATGTGATCAAAGGTTTTTTTCTTACCAATTCTGTAATGTTCCTTTAAAGGTCCTGTACACTATTGGTAAGATGACAAACACAATGTTCACAGATTCACACATAACTTACATGATTTAAAGTAAGTAATGGTAGAAAGGGTTCCTTAAAATATTTCTGCCTAAAATGCTATCGTTTCTGAGAAACAAGTAAAACAATAGTAATTATCGCACGCAATAATTTGAAAAAACAGAAAACACATAAGATCTCTTTTCACTATTTTCTCGTGACCTCGATGACCAATTGAGCTCAAACTTTCACAGGTTTGTTTGTTCATGCATATGTTTAATCACACAAAATGTGGACACTGATTTTGAGCTTTTACCAAAAGTGTACAATACCTTTAAACAGACTTGATGTGGGTATTATGTCAGTACTGATAATAAAAAATACAATAAACTAAAAACAATTTCTCGATGCATTGAAACATCTCTCAGCATTTCCCCAACTAAAATATTCTTTGAAGCTTCGCATTAATTTTGTGTACCCATTAAACTTGAAATCATGTTAACAAAACTAGGCAAATATCAGTGTGTTGAGCACATTCTACAGATTTGCACAATCTCCAGATTGCGCACGATTTTGCCCAATCTGAAGATTGAGCTGCCAAATCTGCAGAGCTTATTCTGCAAATTGACAATAAACAAATCTGCAAATAAACAACAATACCACACTGTGTCATCAAACAAATTAAGTGTTCAACAGTTGACTCTGTGTCAACATCAATCAATTATGTTGAGTATTGAAGTATACTAACCAATATTATAACAAAATATAACTTCTCCAGTTCTTGTTCAAATAAAATCTATTTAAATGTTTAACTTCAGAGCAAACTTCTTTCTCATTTAGGGTCTGGTCTTGTAAAATGATTTCTGGTCTGTGAGCTCAGGCCTCAAAATTACCGATGGCACCGACAGCAAAACACATCACACACACTTTTACACAATGCACGCTGTTACATCATTTCCAATTTACAGGCTTGTATAGTCTTTGTGTATCTCGTTACTTTGAGTGCAACAATAAAGGCAACAAACATTGAACGCCAGAGGGCGTTTCAGAACTATGTGATAGCATGAGAGTAAAATTCCTCTATTGATGGAATATCCCAATGCACTACACGATAGATCATAACACCTGTTTAAAACGCCTTGACCAAAGACTTTACGTGTCTGCACAAGCTAGCAAAAACAGGGTTTTTCCCCCAAATTGCAATAATCACCATAGCTAGTGCAAGTGCTAAAACCGTGCACATAGCAGTGTCGTCGCTGGTATGCAAGCAAAAGCCGTCGACAGCAAGGTCTGCGAAGCACAGTTCCTCGGAAATGTTAGCGTGCGCTGACACAACAACTTGTGTGTTGTGTTGTCATTTAGCCAAAAGAGAAAGATTCTGCTAACATCAAGAAATAAGGCCAAAGTTCAGGCAGACATCTTGCAATTCTGAATGACTGTATATGGTAGAATAGTGTAGTCTGGGAAATCTAACTTGAGAGTTGTCAAAAAAGTAAAGGCAACATGTATTAATCATAATCTAACTCACAAAACTATGGCTGACTGATGCTGAATGCACCTTACATACATGTACATCACCTTCTAATTCATTGTCTAAATATTGAGAAGAATGATTAAATTCCTAGAAACCCATGAGTGTAAATAAATTTAAAAATATCTATCAACTTTAAGTTATTCCACTTGAGCTTTACAGCCCGTCCTGTCTGTCCATGTCAATTATATTCTACGCCTATGTTGTACATTACCCCCTTTTTAATTAACTTGGTAAATTATTAATCACTCCATCTTTTTTCTTTAGTTTAGAGTTTGAACAATCATTAACAACATCATCAAGAACTGGTAAAAACTTGATTTTAACGAGGCCTAACTCTCCCATGCCTTACTAAAACATAATCAGTTGTAAGAAAGGATTACAAGTGTAAAGAGATACGATAGGAAACGTGACAAAGACTGAGTAAACAAAGGTGTTTTTAGTGCAGTTGTTTACTCCCGTAGACAAGTCTGACAGCTGCAAAAGACAAATGAAACTTATGGCAAGCAATTCACCACAGATTTCAAGACCAAGAGCACTCCATCAATTACTGTGCATGAATTAAATCAAACTTCATCCATAACTGACAGTAAATGTAAATACAAACAAATTTGATAGGGCCTACAGCGTTTATTAGAACTGGACTCCAATCAGCAAAAAGCAACAACATTTTTATGTAAACCTGTAATATGAAGTTAAAGCGGGACCTTTTAACAATGACAGTGGTTGAGTGCAAATGTCGACAGACATCTTGGAAGCCATTAGTTAAACCAACACAGTAAATTGTAGAAGAAGATTGGTCCCATACAATAGGTAAAGATGCCTCTTATCTTTGGGCAATAAAAAAGCTGTAACAACATGAACACCAGGCCTGACAATTAAAGGAGGCATTTGCCTCCGTTGTCCATGGTTATTGCCTTTGTGCCCCTTTAAATATTCCAATAGTAGTTTACAATTTCCTCATAAGGTGCCCTTTACCAAGGGGGGAAAACACCTTGGTGCCCTTACCCATACAAAAGTGAAGCATCAGGCCTGAAATATGTAATGCATACATGCACTCCAAAACATAGAGCTACATGTATGTGTACTCCAAAAGAAAAGCTAGTTTTAGTCATCATTTTTTAGCACTTTTTTCGGAAATCAGACTTCAGTAGGAAGAATGTCATGCCTGTTTAAATACTGTAAACTTTTGATCATGAAAAATAACAAAAATGTTGCATCAATATTGGAAGTTTATTGTTTCAAGTTGAGATCATTAAACATTTGATGAAACATTTGACGTACCCATTCCAGTGATGAAGTGAGCCTGAAGCTTCTGCAACCCTGTTTGATGTTTCTTGAAGAGTCATCAGCCAGAGGGCACTGAAAGCCATACACTAGGGGGCTTGCTGGTCACTGATCCAAATAACTATCAACTATGCAGGTGTTGAATTAAACTTGCCAATGGTTTGGAGGGTTCCATCCACACTCTCTACACCCTCCTCCTGGATTTGCAACTGGTCTCATTTCCAAAGTCGTTATTCTTCTCAAGTATTTTTGATGTCTTAAAATCTACAATGGAAGCAAAAAAGGTTTTTTTAATTTAGTTTTGAAACATTTCAGGTTGTTTGGTCATCATCACCATCACCATCAACCGACTACATGTTGCACTTGGGCCAGGCACAATGACGGATGCACCGCGTGTCTGTTTTGTAAATGGTGCATTTTCTTTAAATCCCAGGCCTGATTCTTCGTTCTTGAAAGGGCAAGGGCACCAAGGCAATTCTCCTTGGTAAAGGGCACCTTTACGAGGACAAATTTAAATTCTATCAGATCATTTCAAGGAGCACCAATGCAATTACCAGGGGCAACAAAAGCAATTGCCTCTGCTGCCCCCATGAAGTATCAGGCCTGAAATCCTCCACTTTTCAATAAACACACAAACGTTTTTTTCTCTCATCTCAGATGGAATTCCATTGAGAATGATTTATGATTCAGTTTTGTACACTTTTGCTTAAAAATAACAATAAATCATAATCATCAAGAGCATTACAGAGCCTCAATGCACTTCACAAAAAAAAGCAAAATAGCCAAAGAACAGTAGGATTAAAACAACAAAGCAAATACATCAACTCTAACAATGTTACATACAAGAAGTTAAATGTCCTTATTAATAAAAAATCACAACAGAAACAAAAAAGATAAAAAGAACAAAAAAGGGGGGAGGTCACCAGCAAATGCACCATCAGCCAATATACTCAGCATTTACCTGTTAAACAAAACTGGGTAAAGTACAGCTGAAAAAACATTAAAGTTCAATAAGTACATGATTATTTTGAATATAGATGAGTTTTCAGGCGACTCTTGAATGAAGTGACTGATGTAGCTTGGCAAACAATTAGAGGTAGAATGTTCAATAAGGTGGGAACAGCAATTGACAACGCTTGAGCACCGTAATGCAGAGTATAGAGACTCTATTTGGACCCTACAGCAAAGACAATGAGGAGGTGAATAGGGGGAAATGAGTTCAGAGATATACGCGGGAGCAAGACCATGTTGAGTCTTGGAAGTGAGCAACATATATAGCTTGTACACAATATGATCCTTGATAGGCAGCCAGTTGAGACGGGGAGATTAGGGGTGATGTTCCTATTTCTTGGAGACCGTGCCACAAGACGAGCGGCAGTACTGTTTTAATTGTTACTACGTTGCAGTTTATTCAACTCAGAATCTGGCAGTAAGAAGACTATTGCAGGAATCTAATCTGGATGTAACAAATACATGGACCAATTTGTTGGTGGCTGCTTCATCTAAGAATTTTCTGATCAGTCAGGTCGATGTTGCCTATAGCTGTCATGACTGCATGGCAGTTTAAACAAAATATGTGCTGTAATCACTATACGCAATAAGGGCATTTGAAGCCGGTCATCTCACCCCTACACGTAGCAAGCTTGTGTAGTGATACGGACGCTGACAACCGTCTAGTACAGGGGCGATAAGCCCCTGAGGGTCCTGAAGTGTTTCATCAGGGGTAAGGGATTGAAGACTGACAAACGATGCCGATGACACCAGTAATACTTCACGTGGACGATAGCAGCAACGTTATAATCCCCATATACACAACCAACAGGCAATAACAGTCTGACATCACCACATTATCCAGTTAGATTCTACATAAAAACCCAAATGTTATTTAATCAAACAACACTCACCCAATCCCAGATATTATATGAATAATTAAGTGTTGAGACTCAAACTGCGCTCTCAGTGTCACCAGATAGATACAAAATGTGAAGTTTTATAAACCGATCCTCTTCAACATCGGAGAGAGAGAGAGAGAGAGAGAGAGAGAGAGAGAGAGAGAGAGAGAGAGAGAGAGAGAGAGAGAGAGAGAGAGAGAGAGAGAGAGAGAGAGAGAGAGAACAACGAGGCACCAAACTACCCGCTTACAGTTTATATATTCTTCCGCCTAAATTCGGTTCCCGCTATATGTAACTCTCATCAATAACAGAAAACCATAACAAATAAACATTTCCATTTAATAATACATGTAATACACAGTGGGAGTCACATGCTTATAATACTGGCTAATGGGATACACGATTGAGACACAAAAATAGTTTTTGGTGCGGACGCATGCTATCCTCATGGGAAGGTGATAAAAGTCAGAACTGTGCACAAGCATGGTATGGTTTTTAACCGGTTTCTCACAACTTCCCCACTTTACAACCATACGCCACGAATGGTCCATACAAGCATGTGAACTTTACAATATTTTTCTAAACACGAACAAAACTACAAACCTTCTATCAGTTATGTACAACCATTACATATAAAATGTAAGTAAACATTAGGTCAATGATTGTACATATTAAACTGGTAACAAAGTAATTTTCAATATACTCTTCTAATGATCAATGTATTAGGGCTAAGCCCAAAATCTAGAACTTTTAAAACTCTGGTTTTCTTTGTCAAATCTACGATAATAATTACAAATCACAAAAATCTACCTTCTTTCAGCAAAACTCTTGATACTCTTTACTTTCGAGATCAAATAATCAATCACAGCCAGTGATACAACCAATCAGTGCCACATACTGTGGATCTTATCCAGCTACAAACTCCCTAATATCAGATATTTGGTACAGAATAGTATTGACACATACTCTAACCATGCGGCAGATGATCTAAAATGTATTACCCATCACTTCCTGTACTTAGGGTAAAGATACGTAGTGGAATAAACGTAATAATTTCTCCAAGGAAAATCTGAGTAGAAACTATAACCCAAATTTATCTCATATTAACAATCCAACTTTCAAAACACAATTACACACATCATCTTTTTCCTAAAGATGTAGTCTAAGTTAAAAAATAAAACAAATGATCTTGACCAATGCAAGGTTATAAAACCAACATACATGCTACTACATTTTACTTTGTCAACAGTCACGTCATCACAAAGTCATGCGATCAAAATATACAACAATTGGTGAACATAGTTACAGTTTACACTTATACACCGCTTCCTTAATGCCCATGTAATATTTATGCATCCCACCGGGGTTAAGATGACATCCATCTACCAGATACTTGGGATAGTCTATCCTTCTCTTGACATAAATGCTCATCCCAGGATATTCCTTTAATTTACCAGTGAGTAGTCGATTGAACTTCTTCACCCTATGATTGAACATGGAACGCGCTACATGTACCTGACCAGGCCGTGAAATGGTTGACCTTCGAATTACTGACAGGAAAACAATCTTCTGAGGTGTGATACTATTTGACTGAAGATGGTCAAGAAAAGTTGATACCTTCTGTAAAACAACCTCTGGGGGATTATCAGAATCACACAAATCATTGGTCCCCAAGTCAACTATCAAAATATCAAACAATTTTGTTTTCATCAAGGAAAGATAATGAGAAAGGTGGCCAAAAATACTACCAAAAGTCAGTCCTGGGTGTCCTTCAACAAAAAAAGTGAACCGATCACTTAAACCACTCAAATTCTTTGGTTCAGTGTGCTGTTCCCTAGCCTGCCGACTTGATGCAAGTATTACGTCAGTACTGATAATTGAAAACAAGGTCAAATCAAAACCATTTTTGGATGCATGGAAACATCTCTCAGCATTTCTACAACTTAAAAATCATTGAAGCTGTGCATTAATCTTGTTCACTAAGCTGTCTCTCGTTGAGGAATTCAAATTTCAGCAGTCACTTATGTGACTGAGCATGTCATTGTACCAGACATTATTCAAATCTAACTTTAATAAACTTTAATTCATGGTAACAAAAGTAGGTTCAATATGTCATCATAAATAAGCCCTTTGCAAGTTAGATTTGAATAATGTCTGGTACAATGACATGCTCGGTCACACAAGTGACTGCTTAAATTTGAATTCCTCGACGAGAGACAGCTTAATGTAGGGGCAAGCCACCACATTACACATCACAACAAAAAGACAATTTGAGTTGTGTTTTGAACAGACTTAGAGAGTGGAAATCACGAACGTCAGATGGTAAATTATTCCATAAAATAGGTGAGGCTGAATAAAAACTACAGTCTCCTAAATGTAGACAACATCTTGCCCTTTGGATATTCAAACTAAACTTCACCTGTTGTGCTGAGGTTCCGACGCCGTTGACTTCTGACTGTAGATATATGTAAACATTTCAAAAGCATGAGTAAAATTTTCTAATCAATCCTAAACTTAACAGGAAGCCGGTGTAAAGCGACTAGGCAGGAATAGCCTCAGCTTGATTGATAACACTATTAGGCTTAAAATGACAAGTACAATTGTACATCATCTGCTTAACACAGAGTATTTGGTAAATGGTATTGGAACACATCAAACAGTACCGATGAGTTAAAAATAGCAGTGGTCCAAGACAAGGACCTCAGGGGTATGCCACACATGAGATTGAAATTCTCTAACTAAATTGAGAGTTGTGACAAATCAGGTGATCGTCCCAGAAATGATTGAAACTCTAACCCAAGAACCTATAGCTTATTCTGAAAGTCTGGGTTCATGTCCATTAAAGTCAACGCATTAAAACTGAGGTGAAATGACCCTTGGGTTCCTTTTGAGGTATAAGAACAAAGTCTCTCCACACTAATGCAGAGCCCACATTTTGGGACATTTTTCGTTCAGCCCAACTGTGCTGAAAAATATATTAAGTAATTTGCTGAATATTTTTTATTGTTCTAGGCAGATGTTTTGTCCAAAATGTATGTTATGACGCATCACTTTCATTGCCAAAATACCCAGAAGAATTATGGACATTTTTATTTCCACCATTATTGAAACCCAAGAATGTAAATAAGTTAAATATATCAGCCAACAGTTATTCCACTGTTGCTTTACAGCCCATCCTGTCTGTCTACATGTATGTCACATACATTGTAGTACTACATTGTACAATACCACCTTTTAATTACCTTGGTAATTCTTTAATTACTCCACCTTTTTCTTTAGTTTAGGGTTTGAACAATCATTAACAAGCATTATCAAGAACTGGTAAAAACTTGGACGAAATGGTTTGAACAAAGAATTCTCCCATGCCATCAGTTGTACGAATGCATTACATATACAATGTAGTGCAGAAAGATATGATAGGAAACAGGACGAAGACAGTAAACAAATGTATTTTTAGTACACAAAATTGACAGCAACAAATGGAAAATTAAATTCACCACAGATTCCAAGACCAAGAGCACTCCATCCATTACTATATATTAAAGGAACATTACAGAATTGGTAAGAACAATATACTTTTTGATCACATATTTACATAAAACTTACACAGTCTAATGATGATGATAGTAGAAAACATCCCTTGAAATATTTCTGTCTGAAATGCCATATTTGATGAGAAATGAAAAAAATAATTTTCCGATTGGAGTTTATCGCTCAGTGAGCGTTTTATTCATTTGTTGAATCTATATGATTTCCGTGCAAATGTGTAATCGGTTTTTCACTATTTTCTTGTGACCCAGATGGCCGATCGATCTCAAACTTCTACAGGTTTGTCAGTTTATGTATATGGTGGATTACATAAAGTTAGCAAAAACTAATTCTGTAATGTTCCTTTAATTAAATCAAACATGATCCATAATTGACAGTAAAAAAAACTAATAGATGTTAAATTTGCACTAAGAATAAAGAATATTTGGTTTTACCCTTTCACCGATGTGTGTAAAGCACTGTATACTCAGTACTTCCCCAAGTTCTGTGAAAAAAATCCATAGGCATATTACTTGGGTGGGACTCAAACCCACAACCTTTGCCATTCTAGAGCAGATGTTTAACATCTATTAAATTGTTGCGGTACCTGTTGCTAAAATATAGGATTCAAACTGCCTTTAGCTATCAGGCAATCTCAGTGGTCTAGTTGGTAAGACATCTGCTCTAGAATGACAAAGGTCGTGGGTTCAAATCCCACCCGAGTAATATGCCTGTGGATTTTGTTCACAGAACTCGGGGAAGTACTGAGTATACAGTGCTTTACATACATCCGTATAAGGGTAAAACCAAAAAATATAAAATAAAATTACAAACAAATTCAGTACAGCGTTTCCCTTTAGAACTGGACTCCAATGAACCTAATTTTATAGACCTGAGTACACACATAAAGTAGCCAAGCACAAAACAACTTTGCAAACCAGAATAAGGTAAACACCCAAAAGACCAGAACAATACCGGAGGGCAAAGGTAATCAATGATTTCATGAGACAAAATCATATTTCAAGTGAACAAAATAATTTAGCTGGTACAGAGCCCTTAATGTTGCAAACAGTTTAGCCTACTAATTCTTAAGATTCCCTTACAAATATTATATCTAGTTGTATTTGAATAGCTCTCATAAATGGGTGAAACCATATGCAGTCACATAACACAATACAGGCAGTTAATGGTTGGTTAACTTTCTTTGCGTCAGTAATTTGACCACTCTATTCATCAGACATGATTTCCACATATTTTAAGAGCCATGAAACTGGAAAAACCAGATTAGTTGGTGAGCACTTAGGCCAAATTGACTTTCTAAACTAAAAGTGAATCAGCGAAAAACTTTGACTGGGAGGCTTTCCGTTTGGCAAACAAAAACTTGTCAAGCCCATGTCAGAATCTCCAGTCTATACACTCATCTAGATGAGATTTCTACCCAAACTATGCAATGTCATGAACACGCTCAGAAATGATACAGAGTTTCAAGAAGCAACATCAGAAAGCAGGCTGGGAGATCCTCGGTTGAGCTATTTGGACTTCGTTGATTATTTATGATTGCTGTCAACTTTGGTCTTGTTTTCATGTGTACATGTAAGTCTGAGAAGTACTCTACCAAATGTATTTCTGGTAATGAATCCGAGGAAACCTGTACACAAGAGCGCTTTCGATGTGAACCAGAAACACAGGAGTCAACCCCTACTCTTCCAGGATAAGTGTTCTGAGTTCTTTTACGTGCACTACCAATCCTGGAACACAGACACTACGGCTTAATGTCTCATTCAAAGGACAAAGGAGTTCTGGCAAAGAATCTTGCTTGATGACACAAGTGCCATGACCAGGACTCAAACCCGCACTTTGCTGATCAGAAACACCAGAGCTTGAGTACGGTGCTCTTAACCACCTAAAAAAAAACATGCCACAAAAAACATTCGAAACATTTCAGCAGCAAACAGCATTGAACATTTTTTTGCAACATCAGTTGCCAAAGGAACTGTTCCCAATTCACTCATCGGACTAAAAAACAAAATACAACATATATTTTGTTTCGGTAGTCTTTATATAAAGGAGAAATATTGTTTTCACATCTACATGTAAATAGTGTTTCATTGATGATAGTTGACAACTACAATCACTCATCAATGCTAGAAAACATTTCTGAGCAAACACAACGTTGAAAAAAATTATAATGTCTGATTGGGATGTTACCATTGGAGTTGTAGTGGGAACTGTTGGAATGGTTCTCAACACTCTAGCTTGGCTGGTCATCCTTCGCACCAAAAATCTCCATAATATGACCAACTACTTGCTGGCCTATCTTGCAGTGATTGACAGCATAGTTTCTTTTCGTTTAATTTTTCGTTATGCTGGAATCTCAGTACCAGAAAGTCTCATTGGCAGAGAGATCTATTGTCGGATTATCAGGAGTGGCTTTATGGGACAGTTAACATTCTACTCAACAATTGATGGTCTATGTCTGGTGACCTATGAACGATATATAGGGATTGTACATCCACTGCACTATCCCAGACTGATGTCTGCAAAGAAAGTTACACTAACCATCTTCGTCACATGGGTGATGTCAATTCTATTTTTAAGCCCTGGTTTATTTGCTGTGACTGCCGACACCAGCAACCTTGCTTGTAAACCGACTGACTCATCTGACACCCTACACCAAATACAAACAGTGCTCTTCATCCTATTTGGCTACCTGTTGCCCATCCTATTTATGGGTTGGGTTTACTACAAGATCCAAGCCACTCTCAAGAGAAGTGCTCAACAACTCCAACAACAGAATGTACAAGGAGCAGCCCTTGAGCTTTAAAGGCAAGACAGAATGTGATCAGCATGCTCCGGATTGTCATGGGTGCATTGGTATTACTGAGGACACCATTTGTTTTCCTAGAGACTATCTGCTTAAAAGATATTACAGAATGGTGCTATTCTGCTGACACATGGTCTGTATTTGAAATCATGTTCATCATGAACTCTGTGATCAATCCCATCATTTACATCTTCAAATACAAGAAGTTTTGGAAAGGTCTTAAAAACATACTTTGCTGTTTGATTGGTCGACCTCTTAGGCCAAACCGCATCGGTGTTCATATTGCTATGAATGAACGAAATGTGTTAAGATGAAAACCAGGAGCTCTCAATCACTTTAAACTAAGCACCATAAAGGTTCTAAAATTACTCACATTTCTGGTTGACTTAATTTTGGTAAACATAGATTAATAACGTGTTCTTAAAGTGACAATTGAAGCAAATACTGCTGCAACTCTAACTATAAATCCAAGCTGAGAATGAATAACCACAGACTAACTGATAAAAGACAGGGTCCAAACGACCGTTCCCATGAAGAATGTAATTTGCACATTAGCGTTTGCACTAAAACTACTGGTTGGCCAAAGACACATTGTGTACAGATCTCTGGCATTTGCCAGCAGTAGTATAGAAAGATGTTTACAACGTGTTTGAGGTGTGCAGTACAGGTAGTTTTACTTATTTAATTAACTTTTTTCCTTTCTTTTTGGAACATCCATACTCTAAAACCTTTTAGTGTTTTTGTTGTTGTAGCTTATTCAACTCGAACTGTCAGTGGCAATATTAGATAACAGTTTCAAGTTGATACATCTTTGCAGTTATTAGAAGTTATGGACATTCAAGGTTTTCATTGTTTTATAGCTCGTTCAACTGGAAAACCAATAGGCCATGTCCAGACAGCAAAAGTTAGACCTGAACCACTAACTTTACAAGCAGCAGGGTGGTTGTAAGAATAAAACTACCTTGCGTTCAGACAGTTCGAACTTTAACCCAATACTGTTTATCTTCGGATTTAAGAGGTCAAATAGCACCGTGACCCAACACAACAACATTCACTATACATTTACATAAAACCCTGCATTTACATAAACAAGCCTGTACAATAGACTCGTGTTCTCACAATTTATGGCGTGTTATGCAACACGTTCTGGGTCACAGGTGAGGACTTAAAACCGGATGTGGTTAACTTTATTTTGTCCACTCACCGTGCTGAAAGATAAACCCAAAGTGGTTTAGCGTTAAACCATCGTCGCCGACCGATATAACTCATTCGAGTTCAACTCGATTCAGTTAAGTTTTAAGAGCGTTCAGACACACAAAGTTAAAACTGCCTTAAAATCGACTTTAGTACTTTCTCTCAACGACCTCTCAAGTTCATACATCATTGCAATTATTAGAAGTTATGGACATTTAAGGTTTTCATTGTTTTATAGCTCGTTCAACTGGAAAAACAGTGTTATACTTAACAGTGTTATTCTTATATTAATCTGGAGGTTTTTATATATGAAAGTTTCTATTGTTTAAACCTAATCAACTAGATCGATAGTCATACTTACATGGATGAGTTTTATTCTTTTATAGTGGTTGACATAAAGTTTCAAGTTGTTACATAATCGTAAAAAAGTAACAAAGCTGTTGAAATAATTCCTGTATTAGTGTGTATTTTTTAAGGTTATTTTTGTTAATCTTCATACTCACTCTAGTCTGACATGAAGTTACAGGGCATTGAGGCACTATAGGTAACCACAGAGAGACCAAACAACAAAAAATACATCGAAAGTCCCCAAAAAGTTCCCCTAAATAATACCTTACAGAGGCACAGTTAAGATTTTAAAACAGACTTGATGTGGGTATTATGTCATACTTCTTCATGTCAGTGTAGAAATGTTATGTCACCTAAAATTTATTTTACGTTACTCGCAAGTTTGAAGGTGGCACAACGTTGTTTCTCGCTGAAAATAACCTGGATGTACACGCACAACCAATAGGTGCCGAGATACTATGTTTTTGTAACGATACAACGACTTGTGTGTTGTGTTGTCATTTAGCCAAAAGAGAAAGATTCTGCTAACATCAAGAAATGAGGCCAAAGTTCAGGCAGATATCTTGCAATTCTGAATGACTGCATATGGTAGAATGTGTAGTCTAGGGAATCTAACTTAAGAGTTTAAAAAAAAAAAAAACCTATGGCTTACTGATGCTGAACACAATTGATATTTCTAGTGCAGTTGTTTACTTCCGTAGACAAGTCTGACAGCTATAAAAGGCCTTATGAAACTTATGGCCAGCAATTCACTGCAGATTTCAGACCAAGAGCACTGCATCCATTACTGTGCATGAATTAAATCAAACTTCATCCATAACTGACAGTAAATGTAAATTACAAACAAATTCAGTACAGCGTTTCCCGTTAGAACTTGACTCCAATCAACAAAAAGCAACCAAATTTTTATGTAAACCTGTAATCTGAAGTTAAAGAGGGACCTTTTAGCAATGACAGTGATTGAGAGCAAATGTTGACAGACATCTTGGAAGCCATTACTCAAACTAACACTATGTAACACTAACAGGCTAAATTGTAGAAGAAGGTTGGTCCCATTGACAACATGAACATCTTGCCTGATACTTCAAGGAGGCATTTGCCTCCGTTGTCCCTGGTTATTGCCTTTGTGCCACTTGAAATATTCCATAGTAATTTCCTAATTAAGGTGCCCTTTACCAAGGGGGGAAACACCTTGGTGCCCTTGCCCATTCAAAACCGAAGCATCAGGTCTGAAATATGTGATTAAGCTTTTGTTTGGAGTGCACACATACGTACACTCCAAAACAAAACCTACACGTACTCCAAAGCAAAAGCAAATTTTATTCATCATCTTAAAGGAACATTACAGAATTGGTAAGAAAAAACTTGTAAATATACTTTTGATCACAGATTTACATAAAACTTGCACGGTCTAATGATGATGATAGTAGAAAACATCCCTTGAAATATTTCTGTCTGAAATGCCAAATTTGATGAGAAATGAATAAACTAATTTTCCGATTGGAGTTTATCGCTCAGTGAGCGTTTTATTCATTTGTTGAATCTATATGATTTCATGTAAATGTGTAATCAGTTTTTCACTATTTTCTTGTGACCCAGATGGCCGATCGATCTCAAACTTCTACAGGTTTGTCAGTTTATGTATTTGGTGGATTACATAAAGTGCTTACACTGCCAGCAACTGTTTTATTAGCAAAAACCAATTCTGTAATGTTCCTTTAAGCAATAGCAAGAAGTTCTCTACCAAACGTAATTCTGGTAATGAATCCGAGGAAACCTGTACACAAGAGCGCTTTCGATGATCCTTGATAGGCAGCCAGTTGAGACGGGAATGAATAGGGGTGATGTTCTTATTTCTTGGAGACCGTGCCACAAGACTGTTTTGTTACTAGGTTGCAGTTTATTCAACTCAAAATCTGGCAGACCACAAAGAAGACTATTGCAGGAATCAAATCTGGATGTAACAAATACATGGACCAATTTGTTGGTGGCTGCTTCATCTAAGAATTTTCTAATCAGTCAGGTCAATGTTGCCAATAGCTGTCATGACTGCATGGCAGTTTAAACAAAATAATGTGCTGTAATCACCATACGCAATAAGGGCATTTGAACCCGGTCATCTCACCCCTACATGTAGCAAGCTTGCCCAAACAAAGTCGGCCCAAACAAAGTTGCCCTCAAACAAGCTCGATCTGGGTAGTAATAAACTTGCCCCCAGACATTGTCGCACCCATGTACCGTAACTTTAAGCTACCCAAAATAAAAGACACATCAGAAAGTGACTGATTTTCATGTCATGCAACTAAGACAGGGTTTGAAACAGGGTTGAGTGAAAACTTTCCCTTTGTAGTTTGCTGGGTCAGCAACAAAATATTCCTTAATCCTTTTAATTGTCACAATAGAAAGAGTACAATGGTAAAATCTAATAACAGCAAGATTATTTTCAAGTTCATAAAATGGTTTGACGAGCCTATTTATTTGCTAGATTTGTATGCGCCCAAGAAGGTTCACTGCAAACACACACATAAAACCATCACATAGTGTTGCACTGATGTTGTGACTGCCTAGTAGATACACGCAGACATGACATAGGGTAGTCCACACACATCAAACAACACATAGTGGATACAGTACATGCAGTACATACACAGCAGGTCCAAAGTCCAACAATCAGCACGCTGTGATTGGCTGTCATGATAAATATTCATATTCACGGGAAAGCAATCAGCTAGACTCTAGTTTCTAACTTCTAACTTCTAACAAATTTGTTTTACTCGGCTCATGAATTCATGAGCTGAGTACAGAATAGCTGTAGAGTATATGCAGGCCTGATGAAAGTGTGGTGCCTTTTTGTAGAATGTGGTTCTATGATCAAATGATCGAGTAAGGAAACAGACTAGTGAGTTGCGTACATAATTGTTGTTGATGCAGGAGCAGCGTTCTAGCCAGACATTAAATAGCGTGCCGGGCTGACACGCTATCGAAAAATAATGACACGCTATTTTTCCTCCGATACGCTATCGATACGCTTTAAAAATATTAACTGATTTTTTTTTTTTTTTTTTTCTCTGTGTTAAATTGTGGATCAACATGTTTTTTTTTAAATATTGTAACAAAACATTGCTGCAGCGCAATGCCATACGTCATAAGTCAGCTTAACAAATCACGCCGTCATCGTCACCATGAACACCGCAAAACGATTACGATCGTTGTGTGTATTAGCAAGCAAGTTGCCCAACTCGACATGTACGTAATTATATCTACATGTACACGCAACCTCACGCACGATACATCTTTGTCAGAACAGATAACGCATGGCAGATCATCAGTAGCTAGTCTAGTCACACATGGCCATGTGGGTGCAGGTTGGCTGCATGTCGTGAATCAGGTTACCACTGAAAATTGGCCAAGCACCAGTCAAAATCTGGGTTTTTTTTTCATGGGCGCTGTCGCGCTGCGCGCGCGATGGAAAGTCATAGCATGTTTGAGAGCGGGGGAAAGGGACTCGGGAAGGGGAGGAGGTTGGGGATGGACGGGAGCAATTTGTTTTATGTACATCAAAATTGCCATTGTTGGGTGCTTTTTAATTGGGACATTTTATTTTTCTGAATAGATCCAAAAAAGGGAATCCTTAAAAAAAAGGAGATTTTGGGGAGGATGTCAATTCTGTACTACAGGGGACAAAAAGGCGGACGGGGATGACGGGTTGGTTTGAGCATTCCCAGATGTGTGGCCCAATTTAAAAAAATAAAACACCAAAACAAAATTAAAATTAGTACTCTGAGTCTGTGTGTTTTATTTAGTAACTGATTAACACTCAGTCATTTTGTAAAACCATCTCTGTAAATATTATATCGGCTTTTAATGGATGGATGGTTTCTGGGAAATATGGAGGAATGCCGTCTAGGCAACATGCTTCGTCCGCTCAAAACCATTTTTGCATGAATTTAAATATTTATGAGAGTCATTGTTTGGCATAACGGGAAAACCACGCAGAAACGGTTTTAAGACAACTGTCTGAAAAATTGCATGGTTTGGCTAACAAGAGAACGTCAACAGTCGAAGATTAATAACGAAGATGAGTTATAAATTAACAAGTTGGTTTAAGCCAGTCAAAGATCACACTGAGGAACAGCCTGCTGCTGAGGAAGCCGATCAATTTTCATCGGATGAAAACGTGGCAAGTACAAGTTCGAGCAGGCCTGCCGATGACACAGAGAAAGATTCCGTATCGCCATTGATTTCTGTTGGTGCTCAAAGCCAAGTTGGAAATATTTGGAAACTATTTAGCTAGTTGTACTGGACTGTGGACGAAACGTTTTAAGATTGTCCTCCGCCCGCCCATGGAGCATGGGAGGCATGCATGCAAACACGGGTGGACTCTTTGGGCTTCTTTTCACTGTCTGCTGCATGCACGCCCAGACAGACAGGTGGACCACGTGTGTGTGTGTGTGTGAGTAGGTATACACATTCAAACCGGGGACCTATAACAAAAGAGGACAATAGGGTCCCCGTTTGGGGAAAGGTCCCCAGTTGGAAAACGTGTACAAAACCAATGAGAGCTGTTGCAAAAAAAGTAGAGTACAAACAAAAGAGGGACAATAGGAGGTCCCCGATTGCAGGTGTTTACACACGTGTGTGTGTGTGTGTGAATGTGGGTAGGCATACACACCGTTGTGAGGACTTTTACACAATGGAACAAAGGTCCCCACAACGTTTTTCTTTGTAAACTGGGTCCCCACAAGGTAATTCTTTAGAAAAAGGAATAATAGAACAACAATAGGAAGTCCCCACAATGGTGTGTGCAAAAGTATGTGTGTACTTGTGATGGTGGACAAGTGCATATTTAGTAAGCATTGCATACACATAAGCGTTGCAAAAGTTCTGGCACATGCGCAATGCTGCTCATTACAAACTTTTAGTTTCGGCGGGGGATCGCACAGATTTCAGCCCATAAAATTTCACCACCATTGTTATTAGATTGTCATGAAAAATCTCATAATATGTATATTTAAGCAGGCAGGATTATTTTTAGACTTTGAAAAAGGCTTAGCATTGAATACAAAATGTGGGGTTTATTTATTTAAAAAATTTGGGGGGGGGGGCTTTTTTTTTTTTTTTTTTTTTTTAACAGTTTGTGAACGGCTTATTAAATCCGCGACCACGACGTAAATTGAAAATTTTTATTTATTTTTATAAAATGAAAAAAGAGTTAAATAAACCTTTTTATACAATTAAACAGGTTTGTATGGAACAATTTTTAACTGTATGGCCAATGGGACAGTAAAGGTTTTTATCAAAAATAATCAAAAATAACCAAAACAAAATTAAAATTAGTACTCTGAGTCTGTGTGTTTATTTAGTAACTGATTAACACTCAGTCATTTTGTAAAACTATCTCTGTAAATATTATATCGACTTTTAATGGATGGATGGTTTCTGGGAAATATGGAGGAATGCCGTCTAGGCAACATGCTTCGTCCGCTCAAAACCATTTTTGCATGAATTTAAATATTTATGAGAGTCATTGTTTGGCATAACGGGAAAACCACGCAGAAACGGTTTTAAGACAACTGTCTGAAAAATTGCATGGTTTGGCTAACAAGAGAACGTCAACAGTCGAAGATTAATAACGAAGATGAGTTATAAATTAACAAGTTGGTTTAAGCCAGTCAAAGATCACACTGAGGAACAGCCTGCTGCTGAGGAAGCCGATCAATTTTCATCGGATGAAAACGTGGCAAGTACAAGTTCGAGCAGGCCTGCCGATGACACAGAGAAAGATTCCGTATCGCCATTGATTTCTGTTGGTGCTCAAAGCCAAGTTGGAAATATTTGGAAACTATTTAGCTAGTTGTACTGGACTGTGGACGAAACGTTTTAAGATTGTCCTCCGCTCGCCCATGGAGCATGGGAGGCATGCATGCAAACACGGGTGGACTCTTTGGGCTTCTTTTCACTGTCTGCTGCATGCACGCCCAGACAGACAGGTGGACCACGTGTGTGTGTGTGTGTGAGTAGGTATACACATTCAAACCGGGGACCTATAACAAAAGAGGACAATAGGGTCCCCGTTTGGGGAAAGGTCCCCAGTTGGAAAACGTGTACAAAACCAATGAGAGCTGTTGCAAAAAAGTTAGAGTACAAACAAAAGAGGGACAATAGGAGGTCCCTGATTGCAGGTGTTTACACACGTGTGTGTGTGTGTGTGTGAATGTGGGTAGGCATACACACCGTTGTGAGGACTTTTACACAATGGAACAAAGGTCCCCACAACGTTTTTCTTTGTAAACTGGGTCCCCACAAAGTAATTCTTTAGAAAAAGGAATAATAGAACAACAATAGGAAGTCCCCACAATGGTGTGTGCAAAAGTATGTGTGTACTTGTGATGGTGGACAAGTGCATATTTAGTAAGCATTGCATACACATAAGCGTTGCAAAAGTTCTGGCACATGCGCAATGCTGCTCATTACAAACTTTTAGTTTCGGCGGGGGATCGCACAGATTTCAGCCCATAAAATTTCACCACCATTGTTATTAGATTGTCATGAAAAATCTCATAATATATATATTTAAGCAGGCAGGATTATTTTTAGACTTTGAAAAAGGCTTAGCATTGAATACAAAATGTGGGGTTTATTTATTTAAAAAATTTGGGGGGGGGGGTTTTTTTTTTTTTTTTTTTTTTTTTAACAGTTTGTGAACGGCTTATTAAATCCGCGACCACGACGTAAATTGAAAATTTTTATTTATTTTTATAAAATGAAAAAGAGTTAAATAAACCTTTTTATACAATTAAACAGGTTTGTATGGAACAATTTTTAACTGTATGGCCAATGGGACAGTAAAGGTTTTTATCAAAAATAATCAAAGATTTTTTTAAATACGACAACCACCTCTTCATACCAAATTAATTGAAATTTGATTTATTATTTTCTAAATTAGGTATGCTTTGTAAGCTCTGCAGCAAGCACAAATTAAAGCAAAAATTTGGATCGGGAGTATGGGCTACAGTACCATTTACAGTAGCTATGTTCTCTAAATTATGGGCAGTTTCATTTTACAATAAAACCAGTGATGACCTAATGAAAACTTTGCTGTTTGTTTGTATTTATTTGCCTACAGATTTGTTATCACAAAAAAAGGGTCACAAAATATTATGTGGACTAACTTATAAGGCAGTTTCTGCATTCGGTTTAAAATAATTCAGATGAATTTAAAGGGTTACAAACTTCTCTGAGTGGCCTAGATTGCACCAGAGAGCATCTACGGCGTAACAAATTTCCGGGGCCCTTGAGCGGGCCCCGGACCCCACGCCATAAAGGCTTCGCGCTTCGCGCTCGCAAATTTCACATTTTATAAATGCCCCTACCCTATTTTTTTTTCTGGCTAGAACACTGTGCAGGAGCACTCTACACTCACGTGTTGCACAGGAAAGTACAAACTTAAATGAGAATCTGTGATCATTTTGTATTTTTCCATGATTATTTAAAAAAAATTGTCAGAATATTGAAGTCAGAGAACATTTAAAATTTTGTTAAAATTGCCAAAGTTTACTTTACAAATCTCTATTTTTGTGGGAACCTAATAACATTTTAAAGGGACAAAATAATTAAGCTGGTACAGAGCCCTTGATGTTGCAGTTGGTTTTTTCAGGGTATAAGCTACATGTATTAAAAACTCTGAGTGTATCTACATAACTCTCTTAAGACTACATGCTATGACTAGCCCTCATTATTAGGTGAACAAAATGCAGTCACCCTACACAATACAGGCAGTTAAATGGTTTGTTATTTGTCCTTGCTTTAGTAATTTGACCGCTCTATTCAGACATGATTTCTACAGGCTGAGATCATTCTTGTCAGGTAGAGCATCAAGCTTCATAATTAAAGAGCCATCAAATTGAAATACCCATTAAACCTACATGTATAACAACTGTATGATTAATTGAGCACTTTAGCTAAATTGTCTATAAACTAAGAGAAAATCAGTGACAAATTTTAATTGACAGGCTTTCTGTTTGGCAAACAAAAACTTGTCAAGGACATAACTGTCGCAATTTCCTGTCTAACCTACACTCATCTAGATGAGATTTCTACCCAAACTATATCAAGTGATAAACACGCTCAGAAATGATACAGAGTTTCAAGAAACATGGCTGGGAGATCCTCGGCTGACCTACTTGGACTGCATTGCTTTGTCCTGATTGCTGTCAAAGTTAGTATTGTTTTTATGTGTAAGTCAACGAAGTGCTCTATCTACATGTAGGATGTTTCTGGTATTGAAACCAGAGATACCTCATGGTGGACTTAATCAATGTAGCTCGCATGCCTGGTAGAAACCTGTAGACAAAGTGCTTGCTATGTGAACAAGAAACACAAGGGTTAACCATACTCTTCCACGATCCTAAGTGCAAGGACCAGGACTCAAAGCAAACTCTGCGGATCAGAAGCACCAGAGTTTGAATCATGCTCTTCTAACCGCTCGGCCACAACACGCCCACAAAATACTTTAGAAACCTTTCAGCAGCAAACAGTATTGACAACTCTTTTGCAACATCACTTGATGTAGGAACTGTTTGCAGTTCACTTATCAGACTGAAAAGTAACTACAACATATATTTTGTCTTCATGGATCAACACATGACGGAAGAAATGTTCTTGTCACATCTACATACTTTATTTATGATAGTTGACAACTACGAGCACTAATCACTGCTAGGATCAGCTTACGTATGTAGTAAACATTTCTGAGGCAAACACAACGTTGAAAATACTGAAAATGTCTGATTGGATGGATACTGTTGGAATTGTAGTGGGAACTATTGGAATGGTTCTCAACACTCTAGCTTGGCTGGTCATCCTTCGCACCAAAAATCTCCATAATATGACCAACTACTTGCTGGCATATCTTGCGGTGAGTGACAGTATAGTTTGCTTTTGTTTCTTCTTGTTTCATGCTACAATCTTGCCAAATGTGCCAGAAAGTCTCAATGGTAGAGAGATCTATTGTCGGACTATCGCGAGTAGCTTTATGAGAAATTTAACATTCTACTCAACAATTTATGGTCTATGTCTGGTGACCTATGAACGATATATAGGGATTGTACATCCACTGCACTATCCCAGACTGATGTCTGCAAAGAAAGTTACCCTGACCATCTTTGTCGCATGGGTGATGTCAATTCTATTTTTAAGCCCTCAATTGTTTTCTTTTACTGCCAACACCAGCAACGTTTCATGCAAAAAGACTGACTCATATGTCACCCTTGACCAAATACACACAGTGCTCTACACCCTATTCGGCTACCTGTTGCCCATCCTGTTTATGGGTATGGTTTACTACAAGATCCAAGCCACTCTCAAGAGAAGTGCTCAACAGCTCCAACAACAGAATGTACAAGGAGCAGCCCTTGAGCTTTTACAGGCAAGACAGAATGTGATCAGCATGCTCCGGATTGTCATGGGTGCATTGGTATTACTGTGGACACCATTTGTTTTCCTAATGATTTTCTGCTTAATAGCAAAAACAGAATGGTGCTATTTTGCTGCCACATGGTCTTTATTCGAATTTATGTTCATCATGAACTCTGTGATCAATCCCATCATTTACATCTTCAAATACAAGAAGTTTCAGAAAGGTCTTAAAAACATGCTTTGCTGTTGCATTGGTCGACCTCTTAGGCCAAACCACATTGATGTTCGAATTGCTATGAATGAACTAAATGTGTTACATGAAAACCAGGAGCTGGCAATCACACCAAACCAAGCACCATTAATGCTCTAAAATTACTCCATTTCTCAAAGCTGGTAGACTTAAAATCAGACCACTCATATTAAGATCGTATTCTTAAAGGTATTGTACACTTTTGGTAACAGCTCAAAATCAGTGTCCACATTTTGTGTGATTAAACACATGCATAAACAAACAAACTTGTGAAAGTTTGAGCTCAATTGGTCATCGAGGTCACGAGAAAATAGTGAAAAGAGATCTTATGTGTTTTCTGTTTTTTCAAATTATCGCGCATGATAATTACTATTGTTTTACTCGTTTCTCAGAAACGAAAGCATTTTAGGCAGAAATATTTTAAGGAACCCTTTCTACCATTACTTACTTTAAATCATGTAAGTTATGTGTGAATCTGTGAACATTGTGTTTTTCGATCTTACCAATAGTGTACAGGGCCTTTAAAGTGACAATTGGAGCAAAATACTGCTGCAGCTCTAACTACTAATCCAAGCTGAGAATGAGCAGCCACAGACTAACTGATAAAAGACCCCTATAGGGTCCAATAGAACCTGCCATAAAAATATGTAAATTGCAAGTCATGCGTGTGGACTAACACTACTGGTTGGCAAAATATGCAATTGTGCGTCTGCCTTGTGTACAGATCTATGGCAATTGCCAGCAACAGTTTAGAAAGCTGATCTACTTCTCATTTATGCAGTCTCGATTAAATGGTAAAAACATTCCCAAGAACAAGTTTTTAAACACATTGAGGCCCTCTGGTTAACAAATGAACTGCGCCCACGTACATATCTGGACTCTCATGAAAGAATTGATGAAACCCAGCTACTACCCCTTGACAAGTTTACTCTAATTAAAACAACTTGAGCATCTCTGATGATGTATACAAAAATGCGCAAAAAGTTTGGAATGCCTTTGATTGTACTAGGCAGACGGTTTGTCCAAAATGTATGTTATGACGCATCACTTTCATTGCCTAAATACCCAGAAGAACTATTGACATTTTTATTTCCACCATTATTGAAACCCAAGAAAGTAAATAAGTTACAAAATATCAGTCAACAGTTATTCCACTGTTGCTTTACAGCCCATCCTGTCTGTCTACATGTATGTCACATACATTGTAGTACTACATTGTACAATACCACCTTTTAATTACCTTGGTAATTCTTTAATTACTCCACCTTTTTCTTTAGTTTAGGGTTGGAACAATCGTTAACTAGCACTTTCAAGAATTGGTAAAAACTTGGACAAAATGGTTTGAACAAAGAATTCTCCCATGCCTTACCAAGAAGTAATCAGTTGTACGAATGCATTACATATACAATGTAGTGCAAAAAGATATGATAGGAAACATGACAAAGACAGTAAACAAAGGTCTTTTTAGTAGACAAAAATGACAGCAACAAATGGCACATTAATTTTGTTACAAGCAATTCACCGTAGATTTCAAGACCAAGAGCACTCCATCCATTACTGTACATGAGTTAAATCAAACCTGATCCATAGTTGACAGTAAATTAAAACTAATAGATGTTAAATTTGCACCAGGGATTGAGGCAAGCCCACCCGCTCTAGTGAGGCTGAGTTGTGGCTCACTTTGGTTGGTGCGCCGGTGCAGCCACATAATTTTCAGCCCTACGGAAGCAGTGGTTATGGAAGCAGTGGCTCCTTTCAGCAGCACGATCGCAGTGGTGGAGTGGGACAACCCCCAGTCAAACCAAATGCCCCGTACCTGTCACGGCTTCAAGCGTAACCAATGCGTACGTACAGCCTGCCGTTTCGCGTACAAATGCGCTACCTGCTCCTCAGCAGGACATGCAGCTGTGCACTGCCGAGCTACTCGTGTCTTCAAGCCAGCTGCTAGCACCAACCCCAATCAAGCTCAGAAAGGTTACTTCCTTTTTTGCATGCATATCCTAACAAACGGGATTCTCAAATTCTCTTGCATGGTTTTTCTTATGGCTTTAAAGACACTGGACACCTTTGGTAATTGTCAAAGACCAGTTTTCTCACTTGGTGTATTTCAACATATGCACAAAATAACAAACCAGTGAAAGTTTGAACTCAGTTGGTCGTCGAAGTTGCAAGACAATAATGGAAGAAAAAACACGTGAGGTCCCGAAATCAATTCAAATATTTAACTGAGAAATTACTTCTTTCTCAAAAACTACGTTACTTCAGAGGGAGCCGTTTCTCACAATGTTTTATACTATCAACAGCTCTCCATTGCTCGTTACCAAGTAAGTTTTTATACTAACAATTATTTTGAGTAATTACCAATTGTGTCCAGTGCCTTTAAGCTTGGTTACGTTGGTTTTCGGGTCAGTTCACTGGCTCGTAATTTGACTTTTGTTCTTGATAATCCTTCCATGGTTAGGCAAAAGGTTGCACGTGAAGTTGAGCTTGGCTGAATGGCTGGTCCATTTTCAGTTCCTCCTTTGCCAGCATTCTGTTGTTCCCCAATTGGTCTTGTACCAATGCAAGCGCCTGGCGAATTTCGCCTGATTCATAACCTTTCTTCACCGCTTGGGGATTCAGTTAATGATCACATTGATCAATCACTTACGCTAGTTTTGATGATGCCGTTGCCACGGTAACCCTTTTAGGTCCCGTTGCTCTTATGGCCAAATCAAATATCAAATCAGCGTTTCGCTTGCTTCCGGTTCACCCTGATGATTTCAATTTGCTAGGTTTCACCCTTGATGACCCCTTCTATTTCGACAAATGTATGCCTATGGCTGTTTGGGTTGTTCTATTTCTTGTGCCACTTTTGAGCGTTTTAGCACCTTCCTTGAATACAGTGCCTGCAAGGTTGCAGCCACCCAGCACATTATGCTATATCTTGATGATTTTCTTTTCGTTGGTAGGCAGGCCACTCGTGAGTGTGAGCGTGCCCTGCAGTCATTTACAGTCGTTTGTAAAGTATTTGAGGTGCCTTTGGCGGTTGAGAAAACTGAGGGACCGACAACTACATTAACTTTCCTAGGCTTGTCACTTAATACAATATCTCAGCAAGTTATGGTGCCTACCAGTAAGCTCGTTGCCGTGCAGGCTAAATTGAACAGTGTGTTGGTAAGAAAGAAGGTCACCCTCCGTGAACTCCCATCTTTGTTGGGGAGTTTGAATTTTGTGTGTAGGGCAGTACGGCCAGGTCATGCTTTTCTGAGACGCTTGTTTGATTTGACACCGGGTGTGGCTAAGCCACATTATCACATCTGTGTTACAGCAGGGGCTCGGGCAGATCTAATTGCTTGGCAACAGTTTCTGTCACACTTTAATGGTTCAGCTATGTTTCCACCCAATATTTGGGTGTCTAACGGTAACTTACATTTGTTTACATTTTTTTAATGGAAGTTGGTCGCAAGGTCATTGGCCGGATGCGATTCGTTCATTAAAATTGTCCATAGCATTTCTTTAACTGTTCCCTATAACGCTTGCTCTACGTTTATGGAGTCCCACCTTAACAGGGTAATTTTTGGGTGTGACAATGAAGCCGTTGTGTCTATTATCAATCAGCAGGCATCACACTGTCCAAAGATCATGCATTTGGTTTGTTTAATGGTCTTACACTGTCTAAAATTCAACAAACACTTCAAGGCATGTCATGTACCTGGTGTTGATAATTCTATCGCCAATGCTCTTTCCCGTTTTCAGATCATAAATTTCCACGTTTCCGCAGGTTGGCTCACGGGGCAGACCCCGCTATGACTCCCTTACCCAGCAACCTCTGGGAAGACTTCATTTAGAGGTACATGTACAGGAGTTGTTGCACCATGCATTGGCCCCCCGCACGCATTTGCTTTACCAAAGGGCTTGGCAACTTTTCAAATGGTATTGCTTAAGTCATGACTTCTGTATTACTTTTTCCCCTGTCTCTACAGTCCCTTGTTCAATTTATTGCATTTTTTCAGTTAATTAGTATGCACCTACCACCATTTCAACGTATGTTTCGGGTATAGCATCAACATTACATTTGTCTGGATCACTGGATATTACCAAACATTTCATTATTAAGCGTTTGTTGGACGGCTGCAGACGGCTTAACAGCCACCGTGACGCACGCTGCCCCATTACATTTCTTATTTTGCAGCACATTGTTCCAGCGCTGGATTCCATATGCACCAACAACTTTGAAGCGCAATTATTTCGCTTTTTTTTTGGCTTTCTGCGGGTGGGCGAACTGACAGCCACATCCAAGTATGCGTATTCTCCCTTGAGGCAATCGGATGTTTCTCTGCAGATTAAACCTGCCGGCAAACTAATTGTTTTAAACATTCGGTTTTCAAAAACCCTGTGCGGGCTGTCCATGCGCACTTGATCCTCGCAGGGTGATAACTTCTTTTCCCACTTTGAAGGGACCCCGGTCACACGGGCCCAATTCACAGCAGTCTTGAGGCACTCTCTTGACTTTGTTGGCCTTAAGGACCCGCGCTTCACCTCGCATTCATTCCGAATTGGGGCGGCAACTTCTGCGGCTATGGCAGGTTTACCCGAGTCGGTCATTCAGACTATGGGTTGTTGGAAATCCAATGTTTACAGACGATACATTCGTATTGCACCTGACTTTATTTTATGATTCAAGTCGCTTAACTGTTCATACCGATGTAATTGTTTTACCAAATGAACACCCCTTTTATTTATTTATCTTTATTTTTGAGCGACCTTGCACCACGGTTTGCCCGTGGTGTGGGTCATTGGTGACTCATTTGTGCACTGGCTGTCCCAGATGGGCGGTGATGTAACCTGTCTACAGGGGTTTGAAGTGCGGTACTTCGGCTGGAGAGGTCTGTGCTTGGCACAGTTTAACGACTTCCTCCATACGACGTGGTCAGACATACAGCAATGCCCAGACGTGTGCATTATCCACGTGGGATCTGTAGACCTCGGCCGCCTACCAAAGACCACCAATTTTGGACTGCATCCGCAGTATACTACGCTGGACTCGGGAGCTGTTACCAAACGCAGTAACATTTTGGTCCGAAATTTTGCCCCGAGTCCAATATCTGGGTGCCAATCACCAAAACAAGGTGAAGATAACACAACGAGCCATTCACCGCATCGTTGGTGGCCTGTTTTGTGCATCTCCTGGGGGGTTGATTGCCCATCTGCAAATTGTATGGGATAAATCCGAGCTTTTCGTGCAGGATGGTGTGCACCTCACGGATGAGTCTGCTAATTATTTATTGGTTAATTTCCATGAAGAGGCTATTGTGGTGGCGGTCATTTGCAATGAACGTTTGACGGAATTTCATTGTGTACACCTCCATAGTCCTCGGGTGTACCCATTCAATTTTGTTTGTTTATACCTGATGGCAAATTTAGCTTTGCGGTTTATTCTGCCATTGACCTTCACTATGAATTATGATTGATTTGATTAACATGCAACCCGGCGTAGGCCATTTGAACGGTTATTTAACTGTTCCCTTTAAATGAGGATTTCGCGGATTGTATTACTACCGGAAATCAATTTTGCTGAATGTTCAAAATCTCGCGGATTAATTGATAATGCAGGAGATCAGTGCTGTTTTTTAAATATTTGGATTTCGCGGATTGGAGTACTACCGGAAATCAATTGTGAGATTTTTTGTATAAGATTTCGCGGATTGGATTACTACCGGAAATAAATTTTGATTATTTTTGTAGAAGATTTCAGTTTGAAATTCAGTTTGGCTAAATGGTTGCATTTGTGACAAAATGTTCATGGTTATAAGATCATGTAATTATTTGAGTATTTATTTGGAATAAAAGGCTGCTCAAGCCACTCAGTTCAAAGAAGGTGTCAATACTTGTCGTATGTGGTAATAAAGCACTGTATACTCAGTAATTTTTCCAAATTCTGTGAAAAAAATCCACAGGCATATTACTTGGGTGGGACTCGAACCCACAACCTTTGCCATTCTAGAGCAGATGTCTAACATCTATTAAGTTGTTGCGGTACCTGCTGCTAAAATATAGAGTTCAAATTGCCTCTAGCTATTGGGCAATCTCAGGGGTCTAGTTGGTAAGACATCTGCTCTAGAATGACAAAGGTCGTGGGTTTGAATCCCACCCGAGTAATATGCCTGTGGAATTTGTTCACAGAACTCCGGGAGGTACTGAGTATACAGTGATTTACATACATCCGTATAAGGGTAAACCAAAAAATATCAAATAAAATTACACACAAATTCAGTACAGCATTTCCCTTCAGAACTGGACTCAAATGAACCTAATTTCAAAGACCCGAGTACACACATAAAGTAGCTAAGCACAAAACAGCTTTGCAATACAGGCAGTTAATGGGTTTGTTAACTTTCTTTGCTTCAGTAATTTGACCACTCTATTAATCAGACATGATTTCTACAGGTTGAGATCACTCTTGTCAGGCAAAGCATCAAGCTTCATATTTTAAGAGCCATGAAACTGGAAAAACTAGATTAATTAATGAGCTCTTAGACCAAATTGACTGTGTAAACTAAAAGTGAATCAGCAAAAACTTTGATTGAGAGGCTTTCCGTTTCGCAAACAAAAAATTGTCAAGCCCATGTGCGTTTGACATAAATGTGATGTCGTCTCCTGTCTAACCTACACACAACTAGATGAGATTTCTACCCAAACTAGGCCTGGTCATGAGTAAGCTCAGAAATGATGTACAGAGTTTCAAGAAGCAACATCAGAGACCAGGCTGGGAGATCCTCGGTTGACCTATTTGGACTTTGTTGATTATTTATGATTGCTGTCTTGGTTTTGTTTTCATGTGTACACGTAAGTCTTTGAAGTTCTCTACCAAATGTATTTCTCTTAATGAAACCAAGGATGCCTCATGGTGAACTTAGTCACTGTATCTCACAAGCCTGAGGAAACCTGTACACAAGGGTGCTTGCTATGTGAACCAGAAACACAGGAGTCAACCCCTACTCTTCCAGGATAAGTGTTCTGGGTTCTTTCACGTGCACTACCGATTCTGGTACGCTGAAACTACGGCTAATTGTCCCATCCGAAGGACAAAGGAGTAATGGTAAAGAATCTTGCTCGACGACGACACAAGTGCCACGACCAGGACAAAAATCCCCACTCTGCTGATCAGAAACACCAGTCCGGTGCTCTTAACTGCTCGGCAACAACATGCCAGACAAAACATTACAAACATTTCAGCAGCAAACAGCATTTGACATTTTTTCTGCAACAACACTTTCCATAGTAAATGTTTGCAATTCACTTATCAGACTGAAAAGTAACTACAACATTGTTTTTTTTCAGTAGTCATTAAATAATAGGAGAAATGTTCTCACATCTACATGTATACAGTACTTCATTGATGAGAGTTGACAACTACGATCACTCATCACTTCTAGGATCAGCTTAAGTTTGTAGGAAACATTTCTGAGGCAAACACAACGTTGAAAATACTAAATATGTCTGATTAGGATGATACCATTGGAATTGTAGTGGGAACTGTTGGAATGGTTCTCAACACTCTAGCTTGGCTGGTCATCCTTCGCACCAAAAATCTCCATAACATGACAAACTATTTGCTGGCATATCTTGCAGTGAGTGACAGTATAGTTTGCTTTAATTTCGTCTTGTATCATGCTAGAATCTTGGCACATGTGCCAGAAAGTCCCATTGGTAGAAAGATCTATTGTCGGATTATCAGGAGTGGCTTTATGGGAAATTTAACATTCTACTCAACAGTTTATGGTCTTTGTCTGGTGACCTATGATCGATATATTGGGATTGTACATCCACTGCACTATCCTAGACTGATGTCTGCAAAGAAAGTTACCCTGACCATCTTTTTTGCATGGGTGATGTCAATTCTATTTTCAAACCCTCAATTGTTTGCTTCGACTGCTAACACAAGCAGGCTTGATTGTAAAATTACTGACTCTTATGTCACCCTCGACCAATTACAGAAAGTGCTCTTCATTATATTTGGCTACCTGTTGCCCATCCTATTTATGGGTCGGGTTTACTACAAGATCCAAGCCACTCTCAAGAGAAGTGCTCAACAACTCCAACAACATAATGTACAAGGAGCGGCTCTTGAGCTTTTACAGGCAAGACAGAATGTGATCAGCACGCTCCGGATTGTCATGGGTGCATTGGTATTACTGTGGACACCATTTGTTTTCCTAATGACTTTCTGCTTAATAGCAAAAACAGAATGGTGCTATTTTGCTGCCACATGGTCTTTATTCGAATTTATGTTCATCATGAACTCTGTGATCAATCCCATCATTTACATCTTCAAATACAAGAAGTTTCAGAAAGGTCTTAAAAACATGCTTTGCTGTTGCATTGGTCGACCTCTTAGGCCAAACAACATTGATGTTCGGATTGCTATGAATGAACTAAATGTGTTACATGAAAACCAGGAGCTACCAATCGCACTAAACCAAGCACCAAAAATGTTCTAAAATCACTCACATTTCTCAAAGCTGGTAGACTTAATATTGGACAACACAGTACAGCGTTTCCCTTGAGAACTGGACTCCAATGAACCTAATTTTATAGACCTGAGTACACACATAAAGTAGCCAAGCATAAAACAACTTTGCAAACCAGAATAAAATAAACACCCAAAAGACCAGAACAATACCGGAGGGCGAAAGAAATCAATGATTTTGTGGGAAGGATATCATATTTCAAGGGGAAAAAAATAATTTAGCTGGTACAGAGCCCTTGATGTTGCAAACAATTTAGCCTATTAATTCTTAAGATTCCCTTACAACTACTGTACGTATATCTAGTTGTATTTGAATAGCTCTCTTAAATGGGTGAAACAATATGCAGTCACATAACACAATACAGGCAGTTAATGGGTTTGTTAACTGTCTTTGCTTCAGTAATTTGACCACTCTATTCATTAGACATGATTTCTACAGGTTGAAATAATTCTTGTCAGGCAAAGCATCAAGCTTCATATGTTAAGAGCCATGAAACTGGAAAAAACAGATTAATTACTGAGCACTTAGGCCAAATTGACTTTGTAAACTAAAAGCGAATCAGCGAAAACTTTGATTGAGAGGCTTTCCGTTTGGCAAACAAAAACTTGTCTAGCCCATGTGTGTTCGAGATAATAGTCGCAATCTCCTGTCTAACCGACACTCATCTAGATGAGATTTCTACCCAAACAATACCAGGTCATGGATACGCTCAGAAATGATACAGAGCTTCAAAAAGCAACATCAGAGACCAGGCTGGGAGATCCTCGATTGACCTATTTGGACTTCCTTGATTATTTATGATTGCTGTCAACATTGGTCATGTTTTTATGTGATGTAAGTCTGCGAAGTTCTCTACCACATGTATTTCTGTTAATGAAACCAAGGATGCCTCATGGTGAACTTAGTCACTGTATCTCACAAGCCTGAGGAAACCTGTACACAAGAGTGATTGCTATGTGAACCAGAAACACAGGAGTTAACCCCTAGTCTTCCATAAGTGTTCTGGGTTCTTTCACGTGCACTACCTATCCCGGTACACAGACACTACGGCTAAATGTCTCATCCAAAGGACAAAGGAGTTATGGTAAAGAATCTTGCTGACGACACAAGTGCCATGACAAGGACTCCAACCCACACTCTGCTGATCAGAAACACCAGAGCTTGAGTCCGGTGCTCTAAACCGCTCGGCAACAACACACCACAAAAAACATTACAAGCATTTCAGCAGCAAACAGCATTAATTTTTTTTTTTTGGAACATCACTTGCCATACGAACTGTTTGCAATTCCCTAATCGGACTCAAAAACAACTACAACATATATTTAGTTTTCGGGAGTCATTCCATAATAGGAGAAATATTATTTTCACATCTACATGTAAATAGTGTTTCATTGATGATAGTTGACAACTACAATCACTCATCAATGCTAGGATCAGTTTAAGATTGTAGGAAACATGTCTGAGGCAAACACGACGTTACAAATCTGAAAATGTATGATTGGGATAATACCATTGGAATTGTAGTGGGAACTGTTGGAATGGTTCTCAACACTCTAGCTTGGCTGGTCATCCTTCGCACCAAAAATCTCCATAATATGACCAACTACTTGCTGGCATATCTTGCGGTGAGTGACAGTATAGTTTGCTTTTATTTCTTCTTGTTTCATGCTACAATCTTGCCAAATGTGCCAGAAAGTCTCAATGGTAGAGAGATCTATTGTCGGACTATCGCGAGTAGCTTTATGAGAAATTTAACATTCTACTCAACAATTTATGGTCTATGTCTGGTGACCTATGAACGATATATAGGGATTGTACATCCACTGCACTATCCCAGACTGATGTCTGCAAAGAAAGTTACCCTGACCATCTTTGTCGCATGGGTGATGTCAATTCTATTTTTAAGCCCTCAATTGTTTTCTTTTACTGCCGACACCAGCAACGTTTCATGCAAAAAGACTGACTCATATGTCACCCTTGACCAAATACACACAGTGCTCTACACCCTATTCGGCTACCTGTTGCCCATCCTGTTTATGGGTATGGTTTACTACAAGATCCAAGCCACTCTCAAGAGAAGTGCTCAACAGCTCCAACAACAGAATGTACAAGGAGCAGCCCTTGAGCTTTTACAGGCAAGACAGAATGTGATCAGCATGCTCCGGATTGTCATGGGTGCATTGGTATTACTGTGGACACCAATATTTTTCATGAAGACTGTCTGCTTACTAAAACAAAATCCAGAATGGTGCTTTTTTACTGGCACATGGAATGCATTACGAATCATGTTCGTCATGAACTCTGTGATCAATCCCATCATTTACACCTTCAAATACAAGAAGTTTCGGAAAGGTCTTCAAGACATGCTTTGCTGTTGCATTGGTCGACATCTTAGGCCAAACCGCATTGATGTTCATATTGCTATGAATGCTTGACATGTTCTAGATGAAAACCAGGAGCTCTGAGTCGCACCAAACCAAGCACCATAAATGTTCTAAAATTGCTTGCATTTCTCAAAGCTGGTTGACTTAATATTGGTCAACACAGGTTAAGAATGTATTCTTTAGGTGACAATTGGAGCAAATACTGTTGCAACCCAATTACACATCCAAGCTGAGAATGAACAACCACAGACTAACTGATAAAAGACAGGGTCCAATAGACCCTTCCCCTTGCCAATCATGCGTGCAAACTAACAATACTGGTTGGCCAAAGATGCATTTTTGCGTCTGCCTTGTGTATAGATCTCTGGCGTTTGCCAGCAGTAGTAAAGAAAGATGTATACAAAGTGTTTGAGGTGTGTAGTACAGGTAGTTTTACCTAATTAACTTAAAAATAATTGCTACTGCTTGTTCCTTTCTTTTTGGAACATCAATACTCTAAAAACCTTGTGATGTTTTTGTTGTTGTAGCTAATTCGATGACTAGAGCAAGCTAGTCGAAACGTTCAGACCAAAAAGAACTCACTCCGCGGCAGTGCAGTTAATTACGGGAAGTACCCCCGATCCACAAGCTAAAGGAGTAGTCCAGGAGGATTTCCTACCTCCCGCCAAGGTAGTGTTAATAAGCAGGACAGTTCTTTTCAGAACTGAGAAGTCTCTCGAATTCCGAAAATCTACTCCGCGGTAGTAAAATAAATAGCAAGACAAGTGGTCTAAAGAACAAAATCTACACAGCAAAGTAGATATTTATACACATGGTGTTACCGCAAACCGAATATATATTAGCTTATTCAACTCGAACGGGCATCATAATGTTGAGCTATAATCGTTTTATACGAATCCACATGTATGTCAGTGGCAACATTAGAATAAAATTTCAAATTGATACATCATTGCAATTATTAGAAGTTATGGACATTTAAGGTTTTCATTGTTTTATAGCTTGTTCAACTGGAAAACCAGTAGGCCATGTCCAGACAGCGTACTAAAGTTAGACCCCAACCGGTTTAACTTTACAAGCAGCAGGGGGTGGTCATAAAAATTAAACTACAGTACCTTGCGTTTAGACAGCTGTTTATCTTCGGATTTAGAGGTCAAATAGCACCGTGACCCAACACAACAACATCCACTACATTTACATAAAACCCTGCATTAACATAAACAAGCCTGTACAAAAGACTCGTGCTTTCAAAATTCACGGCGTGTTACGCAACAAGTCTTGGGTCACCGGTCATCGGTGAGGACTTAAAACCGGATGTGGTTAACTAATTATTCTGTCCACACACCATGCTAAAAGATCAACCCAAAGTGGTTTAGCGTTAAACCACCCTCGCAGATTGATTTAACTCATTTGAGTTCAACTCGATTTGGTAGTTTTAAAAGCATTTAGACACACAAAGTTAAACCCGAATGAGTTAAAACTGGATTAAAACCAGCTTTAGTACTGTGTCTGAACAACCTCTCAAGTTGATAAATCATTGGAATTATTAGAAGTTATGGACATTTAAAATTTTCATTGTTTTGTAGCTGTTCAACTGGAAAAGCAGTGTTTTTTTACTTAACAGTTTTATTCTTATACTAATCTGGAGGTTTTTATATATGAAGCTTAGTTTCTATTGTTTAAGCCCAATCAACTAGAACGATAGTTATACTTACATGGATGAGTTTTATTCTTTAATATGAATCTGCATGTCAGTGGTTGACATAAAGTTTCTAGTTGTTACATAATCGTAAAAGTAACAAAGATGTTGAAGTAATACCTGTTTAAGTTTTTTTTAAGGGTTATTTTTCTTAATCTTCATACTCACTCTAGTCTGTCATGAATTTACAGGGCATTGAGGCACTAGGTAACCACAGAGAGACCAAACAACAAAAAATACATCGAAAGTCCCCCCCAAAATCCCCTAAATAATACCTTACACAGGCACAGTTAAGATTTTAAAACAGCCTTGATGTGGGTATTATGTCATACTTCTTCATGTCAGTGTAAAAACGTTATGTCACCTAAAATTTATTTTCGATACCCGCAATTTTACGTTCATATGAAGAACTAGCGTGCATCTGCTCAACGCCTTTCACGGCGACCTGTTCAACACGGGAAATTCCCTTCAAATTCACACACTCGGGAGACGTTTTCCTCAGTTTTAGAAAAGTGCTTTTATTAAACTTACAAAGTCGCTCGGCATCGTATAGTATATATATTCCTCTTTCGAAACAATACATTTTTTATTTAATTAAAAGCCAGCAAAGAGGGGCACTTTTTGATTGAAAAATGTGCATTTTGGCTAAAATAATCTGTTTCCTATGGAGGTCACACCACATTTTGTCATTTTTTGCGGGGGTTGTCCCACTAAACTGAATGGCAATCTCGCTAGCAAGCTCGCACCACTAGAAGTCGCACGGTTCATGAAACTAGATAAAATAAGCTTTCCATCCATGTAACATGTTTTGTGATTGGTGGACTGGAAAAAGGGGCACTTTTTGTGTCAAATCACGAAGTCCGTTTGGGAAAGCTTGACCTCCATAGTCTGGACTACGAGCCATATGGCTAATCGGTTATGTGGCCGGAAGCTAGACCTTATCAAACCGCGCGAAGCACAAACAGCGTTCAATTGGAAGCAGACTACGTCGTTTGGCAAAGCTTTTTGTTGTTTTAATTCATCATTCTTTATGCCCCAACAATAATTTTATATCTAAAAAGCATTTTGATTCAACAATGTAGCGGTTTTAATGTCCGAAAGTCTATTTGAATCGTGTAATTTTGTGTTTTTCTTCGACTCGAACATCACTCGACGTGGCTGGATCACTGCATTTAGTTAATAGGGTGTTTTTTGCAGAATATGTGGTGGGCATGCAAAACATGCTAATACTTCGTTAAAAAAATTGCAAAAAAAATAGGACTACTGAACATTATCACTCACCACATCAGTAAAAGGGTCTCATGTCTTTTTTTTGTTAAATGATGTACAGAAATATCTTGACGAATCAAGTTTGTGTGCAACATGAAGTTTCAATTGTCATCATATAAACTATGTTTAATATTTCTTTATAATGTTTGTAATCTACTCTACATTTTATGCGACTTAATTGATTTCAATGAAATTGATTCGTTACTCCCAATTACTGCAAGGTTTTTGTTTTAAACACCTCTTGCTTCCTGCCACCTACCACCCATCGTACGAAGTGTACTTTTGTACCCTATAGTGTAAATGAATGATCCCATTTCTGGCTGTGCACTCAAGCCTTACAACAGTCGGCTCACACAGTGCGAGGGATTATCTGCCCAAAACGGGGCCGAAGTTCTTCATATGTCCCGCAAATTTGAAGGTGACACAATATTGTTTCTCGCTTAAAATAACCTGGATGTACACGCAAAACCAATAGGCGCCAAGATACAGTGTTTTTGCAAGTAGCTTTGTCATGCAATATACAACGTTGTTATACAACCGAGATACAATGTTTTTGCACTGATACGACAACTTGTGTGTTGTGTTGTCATTTAGCTAAAAGAGAAAGATTCTGCTAACATCAAGAAATGAGGCCAAAGTTCAGGCAGACATCTTGCAATTCTGAATGACTGTATATGGTAGAATGTGTAGTCTGTGAATCTATCTTGAGAGTTGTACAAAATAATTAAGGCAAAATGTATTAATCATAATCTAACTCACAAACCTATGGCTAACTGAAGCTGAACGAATCTTACATACATGTACACCAGTTTCTAATTCATTGTCTAAATATTGAGAAGAATGATTAAATTGATATTTCTACCATTATAGAAACCCAAGATTGTAAATAAGTTAAAAATATCAGTCAACTTTAAGTTATTCCACTGTTGCTTTACAGCCCATCCTGTATGTCCATGTCAAACACATTGTAGCCTGTATTGTACATTACCCCCTTTTATAATTATAACTTGGTAATTCATTAATTACTCCATCTTTTTTCTTTAGTTTAGGGTTCATTTGAACAATCATAAACAGCATTATCAAGAACTGGTAAAAATTGTTTTAACAAAGCCTAATTCTCCCATCATGCCTTTACTACTAGAAAATAATTGGTGGTATGAATGGATTACAAGTGTAGAGAGATAGGACAGGAAACGTGACAAAGACAGTAAACAAAGGTGTTTTTAGTGCAGTTGTTTACTTCCGTAGACAAGTCTGACAGCTACAAAATTCACTGCAGATTTCAAGACCAAGAGCACTGCATCCATTATTGTGCATGAATTAAATCAAACTTCATCCATAACTGACAGTAAATGTAAATTACAAACAAATTCAGTGCAGCGTTTCCCATCAGAACTTGACTCCAATCAACAAAAAGCAACCAAATTTTTATGTAAACCTGTAATCTAAAGTTAAAGAGGGACCTTTTAGCAATGACAGTGATTGAGAGCAAATGTTGACAGACATCTTGGAAGCCATTACTCAAACTAACACTATGTAACACTAACAGGCTAAATTGTAGAAGAAGGTTGGTCCCATTCACGGGTAAGGATGCCTTTTATTTATGAGCTCTAATCTTTGGGCGATAAAAGCTGTGACAACATGAACATCAGGCCTGACACTTCAGGGAGGCATTTGCCTCTGTTGTCCCTGGTTATTGCCTTTGTGCCCCTTGAAATATTCCCATATAGTATTTTACAATTTCCTAACAAAGGTGCTCTTTACCAAGGGGGGAAATGCCTTGGTGCCCTTACGCATTCAAAACCGAAGCATCAGGTCTGAAATATGTAATTAAGCTTTTGTTTGGAGTGCACACATACGTACACTCCAAAACAAAACCTACACGTACTCCAAAGCAAAAGCAAATTTTAGTCATCATTTTAAGCAATAGCAAGAGGCCGGTAATTAAACAAAAGCCACTGCCCTGGTATTGGCCTTGGTGCCCCTTCAAAAGTTTCCCATAGACCTTAAGATTTTCCAATTGAAGCGCCCTTTGCAAATGAAAATGGCCTTGCTCTCTCAAAGATGAAATTCGAGGCCTGCCCCCATTGATTCGGAACCAAATAAACTATGTCAGAAAATATCAATCTCCAAAAGTCACCTCAGGTTCAAGTTCTGTAGATTCAAATTTCCACGATGTCTGTTTGTAAACGCTGCGTTTATTGTCTCAGTTCAACCACCACACCCTGTAATAATTTCTGAAACTACATCTAGGCCTTTTCGTCGACAAGTGACCTAAATCTTCCAACATACTCCTCTCCTGTACATACCCACACTTGAGGGTATATTCTACTCTCTAACTGGCCAGAATGCGTATACTCTAATTACTGATTGGCCAGAATAGGTAAACAAATTCTCTGATTGGCCAGAATGGTAACACCAGAGTAATCATGTAGAAGTTGTGCTGAGTTTATCAATAGAAATGTTGCATTAAATTCACTTTTTCTTTGCTGTAAAAAATTTGTGGCTTTCAACCAGGCATGATTTGGTCCAAGGGAGAAAGTACTAGGAACATTTAATTGAGTAGGCCTACATGGGCTGACTTACATGTACACATGGCTAAAAGCTTTAGAAGACTTTTCAAGCTATTTAATCACAAACGGAAATCAGACTTCAGTGGGACGAATATCATGCCTGTATAACTACTGTAAACTTTTGATCATGAAAAATAAACTAATGTTACATCAAAATTGGAAGTTTATTATTTTAAGTTGAGATTATTAAGCATTTGATGAAACATTTTACGTACCCATTCCAGTGATGAAGTGAGCCTGAAGCTTCTGCAACCCTGTTTGATGTTTCTTGAAGAGTCATCAGCCATGGGGGCACTGAAAGCCATACACTAGGGGGCTTGCTGGTCACTGATCCAAATAACTATCAACTATGCAGGTGTTGAATTAAACTTGCCAATGAATTGGAGGGTTCCATCCACACTCTCTACACCCTCCTCCTCCTGGATTTGCAACTAGTCCCATTTCCAAAGTCTGTTTTTATTCTTCTCAAGAATTTTCGATGTCTTCAAATCTTCAATGGAAGCAAAAAAAAGGTTCAATTTAGTTTTAAAACATGTCAGGTTGTTTCGTATAGGTACATGTACATCATCATCATCACCATCGACCGACTACATGTTGCGCTTGTGTCGGGCACAATGATGGGTGCATTTTCCTGAAATCCCAGGCCTGATGCTTGGTTCTTGAAAGGGCAAGGGCACCAAAGCATTTCTCTTTGGTAAAGGGCACCTCTATGAGAAAAATGTAAATTCTTTAGAAACATTTCGAGGAGCACCAAGGCAATGACCAGGGGCAACACATTGATATTGTAACTTTGTGGTACATACACACAAACAAAACACAGGGTAGTCCACACATATCACACAACACATCGTGGATACAGTATACATGCAGTACATACACAGCGGGTCTTAAAGACACTAGGCACCTTTGGTAATTGTCAAAGACCAGTCTTCTCACTTGGTGTATCTCAACATATATGCACAAACATAACAAACCTGTGAAAATTTGAACTCAATTGGTCGTCTAAGTTGCGAGATAATAATGGAAGAAAAAACACCCTCATCACACAAAGAATTGTGTGCTTTCAGATGCTTGATTTCGAGACCTCACACGTGAGGTCTCAAAATCAATTCAAATATTTTACTGAGAAATTACTTCTTTCTCAAAAACTATGTTACTTCAGAGGGAGCCGTTTCTCACAATGTTTTATACTATCAACAGCTCTCCATTGCTCGTTACCAAGTAAGTTTTTATGCTAACAATTATTTTGAGTAATTACCAATAGTGTCCAGTGCCTTTAAGTTCAACAGTCAGCAGTCATATTTATGTAAAAGCTACAGCTAAACTCTAACTCTTCCCAGGTTTGTTTTACTCGGCTCATGAATTCTTGACCCAAGTAAATAATAGCTGCACAGGATGTGCACTAGGTGTGCACGTCTGAAGAAAGTGTGGTGCCTCTTTTGTAATGTTCAAATGAGTAAGTAACCAGACCAATGAGTTGCGCACACCATTCTTGCAGGAGCGCTGTACACATGGTGCACAGGAAAGTACAGAACTGAAATGAGAATCTGTGATCGCTTTGTGCTTTTTCCACGATAATTTATACAATTTTGTCAATATATTGAAGTCGGAGAACTCTAAAGTTGTCAAAAATGCACAGCTTACTTTACATGTGAGTGTATAAGCCGCACGGAATAAAAGCCACAGAGCACATTGAAGGCCTATAAATCAATTCATCGGCCGCTGCTTATGGTCTGAAAATTAAGGCAAAGTCTCCCCCAATAAATATCGAGAGATCCTCCACCGATGATCAATGAGTACATGTAATTTGATGATGTTAGCAGCTAACTACTTTATGCAGAGATTCAATAAAACGATTACAAATATAAAACCTCACACTTCAAAGGCTGACCTGCTTTTGATTTATTTTTGTCTTCAGTCAACTGTCTCTAATCCTGGATTGTTCAAAGTATCTATTCATTATCTTGAAAACAATGTCAGAGGGAATCAAATCTCAATTTTTGGGCGTACCAAATGAAAATTTCAAAGGAAGAAAATAATTTAGCTAGAACAGAGCCCTAATTGATGTGGCAATTGGTGTTTCAGGGTTTAAATCTTGAGTGTACCTCTTACAACTACACTAGTTGTTTTTTTACTATAGCCCTCATTGTCGGGTAAAACAATATGCAGTCACCCTACACAATACAGGCAGTTTAATGGTTTGTTAACTTTCCTTGCTTCAGTCATTTGACCACTCTATTCATTAGACATGATTTCTACAGGTTGAGACCATTCTTGTCAAAATTTAAGAGCCATGAAAGTGAAATAACCAGAATACCACTGTATGACGAATTGAACACTTAAACCAAATTGTGTAAACTAATAGTAAATCAGTGACAAATCTTATTTGAAAGGCTTTCCGTTTGGCAAACAAAAACTTAAAAAGCCCATCCATAACTGTCGCAATCTCCTATTTAATCCAAGTACACTCATCTTTGCCAAGCCCATCCATAACTATCGCAATCTCCTGTTTAATCTAAGTACACTCATCTAGATGACATTTCTACCCAAACTTTGCCAAGTGCTGAACTCACTCAGAAATGATACAGAGTTACAAGAAACAACATCAGAGAGCAGGCTGGGAGATCGTCGGCAGACCTACCTGGACTGCAATGATTATTCATGATTGCTGGGACTCGGACCCACACTCTGCTGATCAGAAACAAAAGAGCTTGGGTCTGGTGCTCTTAACCACTAGACCACAACACCCCACAAAAACAACTTTACAAACATTTCAGCAGCATTGACAACTCTTTTGCAACATCACTTGACATTGGAACTGTTTGCAATTCACTCATTAGACTGAAAAATAACTACAATATTTTGCTTTCATGATAGGAGAAATGCTCTAGCCGCATCTACATGTATACATTACTTTATCAATGAAAATCGACAGCTACAATCACTCATTACTGTTTGTAAATTAAACATTTCTGCGGCCTCACAAATGGCCTCACATACATCGTGAATGTATATTTAGTGTGATTGGAAAGTTTTAGCTGTGTAGTACAAAAAGAAACTGAAGTTATTGCTGGCTAACGACCATAAAATGTTAATCTATCAACGACCATTTTGAAAACCGACGCATAGCGTATAAAGGAGGCCCAAAATGTTCCACTCCTACACAGGGAGCCTTAGTTTCTAGCTCCCAAGTACTCACCCAGCACCTGAAAAATTAAGCCCTTCCACACATTGCACATTTGAAATCTGGTGTGATGAGTCTTTAGGCATATTTGCAGGCTTATCATTCAAATACAGTGTCCCACACAGACGGACATCCTACCTGTCATAATTATTACACAGACGGACATCCTACCACACTTAGACCCAGTAACTGGGGCGCTGTACTCCTTTTTCAAAATTTTGACATTATCTGTCGTACTAGCGCCCCAGCGAAACCTACCAAAAATATGGGGAAGTGCAATATTTTCATAAAAAATCAGAGATGTCACACCAAAAATGCCCCAGAATGACGGAAATACCCAACGAATTCCCTTCAAAACTGCCAACTGGCCTCTCCATATGTTTAAGATGTAACACCAGGCATGAAATTGTACTCACGGAAATTTGTCCGGCTAAAAAAGGATGATTTTTGAGACATTCCCGGTTTCCGTTGATCATGTCCAGCCATCGTTTTCATGGCTACCCTGCGGGGGTCCTACTAAAAGCCGACAACACGCCGACAACAAGTCCAGAGTGCCGACAACACGCCGACAACAAGTTTCAGATACCTTAAAACCAGCAAATAAACCAAGGATTTATTAGAAATATGTGTACTATGTAATATTAACAAATATGTGATGGCATAACTTCACGAAAAGTCCGAATTTTTAACCAGAAAAAAACACGAAAATACACGGAGTGTGGTCGGACGCCATCTTGGCCTAAAAACCGTGTTTCGACCATTCCATTATGATACAGGTAAAATGTATTTAGCGCTTACAAAACAACAGAGGGCGGGCGTCATCCCACGGCTTATTATTGCTATTGGCATAATAATTACTAGGCCATCACTACACCCCCGGATGTGTTACCCCCGTATCATAATGGAAAGGTCGAAACACGGTTTTTAGGCCAAGTTGGCGTCCGACCGCACTCCGTGTATTTTCGTGTTTTTTCTGGTTAAAAATTCGGACTTTTCGTGAAGTTATGCCATCACATATTTGTTAATATTACATAGTACACATATTTCTAATAAATCCTTGGTTTATTTGCTGGTTTTAAGGTATCTGAAACTTGTTGTCGGCGTGTTGTCGGCACTCTGGACTTGTTGTCGGCGTGTTGTCGGCTTTTAGTAGGACCCCCGCAGGGTAGCCATGAAAACGATGGCTGGACATGATCAACGGAAACCGGGAATGTCTCAAAAATCATCCTTTTTTAGCCGGACAAATTTCCGTGAGTACAATTTCATGCCTGGTGTTACATCTTAAACATATGGAGAGGCCAGTTGGCAGTTTTGAAGGGAATTCGTTGGGTATTTCCGTCATTCTGGGGCATTTTTGGTGTGACATCTCTGATTTTTTATGAAAATATTGCACTTCCCCATATTTTTGGTAGGTTTCGCTGGGGCGCTAGTACGACAGATAATGTCAAAATTTTGAAAAAGGAGTACAGCGCCCCAGTTACTGGGTCTATACCACACTGGGCTATAAACACGTCTGACAATCCTGAAAATGCAACTTGACAAGGTCAACAAAATGATAATTTAAACAAAGGTACTCACATAAATGTTGCCCTCACTTCTTCTCTGCTCAGGTGGTTGGAGAAACAAACCTCGTATTGACAATGAAAACTGCTATTTCCGGATGAAAAACAACGTCGTAAAACAACAACTTCTGTCCAAAGTGTTCACTTCTTGGTTCTTGCATCGTGGTACGAGATGTTGTTGTTGTTTTTCATCAATTGACGCAAGGGGGCGCTAACATGCGTCAGATTGTTGAAGTGTTCTGGTCGACGTAGCCCGAACTTGACATCACACTTCGAGGACATCGGACCAGTCTGTGGCCGACGTAATAACTCACCACAAAGGCCCACACACAAAAAAGGGATCAAAAACATCAAAAAGGGCCCTCATAGAAATTTACATTAATGAAGCGTTGCACCAGATTTTAAGAGTTCACGAAGAAAAATAATGTTGTATTCTGCATTGCCTTTCTAGAGGGCGGTATAGGCCTCATAACAACATAGCTGCACGGAGTGCAACTGAACGGACGGGTCTTTTTTTAAAACCTCGTTTTCGTCCGCGTGTTTGAAGGTCCTTTGCGAAAAGCATACGTTTTGAGAATAAGTGATGGAGTCGACGCCAACGCCGAAACTGAATCCAAAGCCGATGCTTGGAAACGTTTTATGACGGCTCCGTCCGGTTGTTTACTTGTTTTATCCCCCGCCGGTATGCGATTTTTTCCCGTACCACACTAGAGCCAATGCATACACGCATAAGGTATGGGCGCTTTCCCGGATCCCTTCACTGTTGACCCCGTCTCAAGTGTGGTACGAAAGAAAAAATTGCCGCCGGTATGTGGCACGGTGTGTGTCCCCCTCATAATACGGTAATGAGCTCAAGGAAGTTGAGTCAAAAGAGGGCGCTGTCAGACGAAACTTATACACAACTTACCGATGGGTGTATCTAAACTGCCGTAGCATCCAGTGCAAAATGCAAATGTTCAAAAATACTTTTAAAATACTCTGGAAGTCTCACAGCTTTTTACTGTAAAGAGAAGAATATAAATTGACCCTAAATAAATCCTCTGCTCAATTTGACATAAGTTTTTCCAAAGGCCCTTCGAGATTCTCAGTCGAAAAACGTCCCAACACTTGTGTAAAATTCAAACGTCCGAGCATCAATCTTGAATAACCCGACACCTCTCAGCAAATAAGACAACTTTTCAGGGCATAGGTCATCCAAATTACTGCAAGTTGGAAGTCAACAACACCCAGGTCACAACACTCTGCAAAGTTTTTACACTGTACCCCCTTTTCTTAGGCTCCGAAGGAACATAACAGAATTAGTTGCTGGCAGTTTAACTTTGGCGAGACATTTAATACCGGTAACTCGCGTTACAAAAATAGGACACAGCTAAAAGGCTGAGTACAGTTTATCTGAAAATTCTCCTCAGACCAACATATCAGAACCTGAACACTTGTGGTTGTGTTAGTAACAACATTGTGTTCAAATACTAATGTGGTTTTCCATCATTAGATTACAGAGAGCAAAAATGAGGGTAACTCGCGTTACGGTAACTTGCGTTACATTTTGTCAATAACTTAAAAGGAACATTACAGAATTGTTTTTTGCTAACAAAACAGTTGATGGCAGTGTAAGCACTTTATACAATCCACCATAATATTATACATAAACTGACAAACCTGTAGAAGTTTGAGATCGATCGGCCATCTGGGTCACGAGAAAATAGTTCAAAACCGATTACAAATTTGCATGTGTTATACAATGCATGAATAAAACGCTCATGAGCGATAAACTTCAATCGGAAATTAGTTTGATTTATTTCTCATCAAATATGGCATTTCAGACAGAAATATTTCTAGGGAAACTTTCTACTATCATCATCATTAGACCGTTTAAGTTTTATGTAAATCTGTGATCTTAAAGAAAATTTTACTTACCACTTCTGTAACGTTCCTTTAAATCTGTAGTATAGATTATTTCAAAGGGCCTATAATATTCAACGGCTAAACGCCCTTCTTTCTCCCTGTTTCAGTCGCTTGCATCTGTATGGGCGCAGAATCAACGTGGACAAAATCCTCTATGACTGAGTCCGACCGGTGGCCTAGGGAAATCTGTCCCCCGGAGATTCTGTCTCCCATTGTGGGAAATTAACATGGGCTGAGGGAGGTTGATTCAAAAGGGAAAGCACATAGTTCGCCACTAAGGAGGCCCAGTATCTCCTGCCACACCAATCCCATACGGAAGGCGCGCGAGGTTAAAAAAAACTGACGGATCAGCCGGAGCCTACGCCGAAACCAAGGCTTGGAAAAGTGTCATAGGCGAAATATAAAACAGGAAGTGATGTAAAAAATCAATTATAAGTAGTTGCTTCATTTCATAAAGAAATTTTACCAATAATATGACAAGGGGTTCAAGAAACAAATTTTTATGTATTTATTTCTTCTTCAAAATTTCTGCTCAAAATTAAGCGTTGATGCTTTGCCTAGCGAATCATACACACTGGTTTTGTTTTGCTAACCACAATACAATGCTTTTTTTTAAGGTCACTGTACCTGCGAGTAACAACAAAATACCACATTGTCTTCCAGGCTGGCCAGCTTTGAACTTGTATAACAATGACAATTGTAATGTCATCAGCTACAATATTCTTAAAAAGAATTTGAAAAAAAGCACAATTGAAAATTTATAGATTTAGATAATAGTCTGACTCCAATTTTTATCAGAATGTTCTAGGTAAGTAAAGTTACACCATTTATACGAATATAAAAATATAATATTTGATTTTATAACAAAAATTACCACATCACCAATACAGTTTTGTACGAAGATCTACCTACAATCACTGAAAAAAGTTGACTTAAATTTGCTGGATATTGCAAGAGAAATACAGATCAAGTGGTCAGATTTGGTGCTATGGCAACCAACACATGGAAAGGGGAGCAAAGGAATGCCAAACAAAACATACATTAACCAACTATGTGCCGACCCCAACCTGACCTGTGAGGACATAAGCAACCGCATGCTGGACAGGAATATTTGGAAAGCCAAGGAATTAATGAATAATAATTCTATTTAATTTTTTTTTTGCTGGAGACCTTACAAAAATCTGGAACATATTTGCATGAAACATTTTCCATTTTTTTTAAATATTGTTTTTCTCTCTAAAACTCTCTTCACAATCTTCTTTGCAGGTCTACTGGTCAAAGTGCTAGTTGCTTTTGATTGTTCCTCTATTTTATCACCAGAATTTTCACTGAGATGAACTATTAAATTGCTCCTTCTTGGAACTTCCAAATGTTTTCTGGCATTTAAATTTGATTTAATTCACAAACAATTCATCGAGTGTCAACATTAAAATATGGATGAAATAACTCGACCAATTTGAATGGCGCACAACGAAAATACAAAGAATGTAAACATTTAGGTGTTGTCAGCAGCACAGTGTGGGTTCGAATCCCGGTTATGACACTTGTGCCCATGAGCAAGGCACTTAACCATAATTGCTTCGTAAAAAGTTGGGAAGGTAGTGCATTCTGCCCCACCAGCCAGGCTTCTAGTGGATGATACCCATGCCTACATGCTTACGGACTGTGGAAGGGGTAACCCTGTTTCAGCCCCAGGAGTAGGTGGCAACGTGCCCCTGTGCCCCCGGGGACAGTTGATTTGGGTCAATAGCCCAAAATCAGTTAAGTGTAGCCCACACCTTGAAGTGGCCGTTCTGCCTTGTGAGTCAGGCGATATCTCATAAAAAACTGTATTAAAAAAGTGGGGAAGCAAGACCTTTGAAACTACCATCTTTTCTGTGGAAGGCTGACATTTAAACTAAAACTAACAAAAAGGAGGATAGTGTGGTTTAATAACACTTGATAAAAAAGTAAAAGAACACAAGGCAAAAACCAAAACGATTCAGAACTCAAGAACAACAAAAAGAAATTAAAATTCAATCAATCAATCAACCTATCAATTACATTCAATATATCTTGAACACAAGATCTTCAAATTACACTGTTGAATAATCACTTTTATTTATCTGTTTAAAGGCAGTGTATACTTTTGGTAATTGTCACAGACAATTATCCTCACTTGGTGTATCCCAACATACGCAAAAGTTAACAAACCTGTCAAAATTTGGGCTCACATAATAAGCGAAATTGCAAATTGAAATAATGAAAGAAAAAACACCCTTGTGGCATACAATTGTGTGCTTTCGGATCCTTCCTCAGAATAAAACTTTTGGGTGAAAATCACCTCTTTCTCTAAAACTACATTACTTCAAAGGGGTCGCTTCTAACAATTATTCAAAATATCAACAGCACTCCAGAAGTAATGTTTTATGACCATTAACTTATTGAGTAATTACCAAAAGTTAACCATGCCATAAATAAAGATATCTAAGTGTTGAGGCCATAATTTGAAAACATTAAAATATATAAGAATATATTGAAATAAGTTACAACAAGCTCAGCCACGCTAAGTGTTTAAACGTGTGTTAAATGCACTTGCCTAAGTAATGCCTCGTAAACTTTAAGCCAATCCCCCTCACTGATGTGTTCAAATTCCTCCAATTGTTTTACACAAGAACCCAAGTCACAGGTATTGAGCTCTATCATGTAAGCTTCATTTAGCGATTTTTGGAGGCAGATTCCCAGTGTTACTCACTGCGCAGTTTGCATTTCAGGCTATGCATGCATCGAGACCTACATGTATGCTGAATTAATTACATGTAATTTGACTTCCAACATGGTAGACCATCGACGTCAGTGCGAGGGCTCTATCTAAACCTTGTATTCCACCAGACCATGGTGTGGTCATCCTGGTTTTTTAAAACTTTCATGTGACCAAACCTTTGCTGGGAGGGAAACGTTTTCGTCCGACTTCAGTAACCCATAAGGTTTTTTTGTACAACGATAATAACGGCAAAGGTCACTTTGATTGCCAATTGATTGTCTTTACCACAGCGCAAGAGCTTACCTTTACCAATTGCTCTTGGGCAGCGTAGACAGGTCAAACTGTGCAGTGTTACTGACACTAAATGTTAGGTACCGAGGAGGACACCATTTCCACAGTGTGCGTCTCATCGCTGATGAGTGGCACTCGCCATGTTCGGTAGCAGCAGCAGGTACGTGTTATGAGGGGTCCCATGGCATTGCGTACCTCCTCCCTTCTGATGCAGAACATGATGCAAACTACCACACCCTAGGTACAGGAAACATGGTTTTGATTTCATTATTTAACTGTGGAAGTATTGAAATATAATTTTCAGTCAATTACTACTTTATATGCATTATAATTAAAATAAATTAACGCCCCCGAAAAAGAAAAAAATTATCCAAATACAAAACTTTCAAATTATACTTTCAGGTTAAAACTTTCGCCTTTTTTCTGATGCTCATAAGTATATGATGTTCTTCATTATCAGACCTTTCTCATTAATAGACTAAACTAATTTTCCATTTGTCTTTCTTAAAACTTTCAAGAATTATGACACGTTCAGTCCAGGAAATGCCTATTTTGTATGAAATCAAACCCTTATTATCCCAACAGCAATCATAAAGGCTAATCGAATTCTCAAAATTTGCAACATTTTCAATCGTTTACCTGCAAGGAGTTGGCCAGGCAGAAGATGAGCTGGAAGGCATACGCTGCTGCACTGATGGCCAGAAATCCAAACACCCAAGTCAGGCCCATCAGGGCCGAGATACCGATGGCATTCTGGAGGCGTTTGGAGATCTGCTGAGAGTGGGATACTTCCTCGACTTTAAGGAGGCTGCGCATGACCAAGATGAAGGTGAGGATGTTGTGGAAGAGGATGATGGCAATCGGAGCGAGGAGACCAAGGTACATCGCCAGACCAGGAGAGATGAAACAACTAATGATGGAAAGTAAACACAGACCAAACAAAAGAGTTTGAAAAAAGCTTCTGTTTTCGAAATCAAATGAGTTACCAAGTACAGATTTTGTAATAAATGCCAATACTTTATACATCATCTGCTAACAGCAATTATGCATGCCACAAAAGCATGCAAGCAGTACAGTTTTTCAAAAAGGAGAACATTTCAAGTCACAGCATCACTTTGTACTGCGTTTTTCAATCTTCAAAAGCTCAGCTGAAAACCCCTAAACAAGGAAATTAGCTGTCAGCAGTACAGTTGCATGCCTGTAGAAGGCAAGCTTCCATTTGAGTTTATTTCACCACTTTTATTATACTCTTATAAAAAATATCAGTTACAATTACATACCAAACTAAAATAAATTTTTAGGAAATCATGATCATTGAAAGGTACACAATAATGCAAAAGAAGACTTCTTTTGAGTTTATTTCACCACTTTTATTATACTCTTATAAAAAATATCAGTTACAATTACATACCAAACTAAAATAAATTTTAGGAAATCATGATCATTGAAAGGTACACAATAATGCAAAAGAAGACTTCTCTGAGTTTCTTATTTGCAATTCCATTAGGTGTCACCAGAATCCCATTAACACAAATCTGTCAAGCATAAAATTATAAATAAATTTGCAGGGCACCAATAGGCTAGCAGCAACGTAAACTTTGTGGCAATTAAGCACATTTACTCGATATGGAACAATCACAGAACAAACAACTAAAATGGTTGATTCATATTTATGTTGTCTTCCTACAGACCATATAATATGTAACATCACATTTTGTTTAGAGCCACAGAGCATGGAAGTCCTACAGGCACGATTTGTACAAAGCACATTTTTAAGACTAAATAAATCTTAACATTTTTGGAGTTTGCTCTACATAATCGTTATCGATTTGTTTTAGATGAAAAAGGGACCATATCTAAAAAATTATTAAGTGGTTATTTTCAAAATTGTTCAACTTTTATTGTGTGGTAGTTGCAATACGAAATGTAAAGTGTCTCATTTATTGCCAGTATAATAACTTGTTGGACAGGCCAGGAAATGCCACAGGATGCGTAAGATAACTCTATTTGTGAACAAGGGGACATATAAAAAAGATTTCTAGTCATCTTGGTTAGGCCTAAAAAAAAATTTGTTGGATTGTCCTTTCACCCGATTTTTTTCTTGGGTCAGTCAGTCGATTTTTTATTTATTATTTTTTTTTTTTGAGATGTCAAAGAATGCCCAAAACACACTGCATAAATATTTCAGAGTGAAGTTGATATGTTTGCACTTTGAAATATAAACCTAAAGTGTTAATATGTGTCTGTCATCTATATTTTAAAAAAAGGGCAACCGTATTTACCATTTTGTAAGCATAAATATTCATGAAATCAAAATTCTGAAGTGAAAAAAGGGAAAACCACCCCCCCCCCAAAAAAAAAAAAAAAACGCGACCGAGATTTTGCTACTTTTACGGTCAGTCGGGAAAGGGCAATCCAACAAATTTTTTGTTAGGCCTTATGATGAGTGACTTTAGTGGCAACAAATATTGTAGGGCGTACTTACTTGTGTTCGCTGCCATAATAACTTGTAGCTGCTGCTAAGGCTATTATCACAAGTATCATGGGAGACCCTGAGGAGAAATTAAAGAAGAGAAAAAAAAAAATTTCTTTAACCTTCTGTCCTTTTTTGTTTTCAGCACCATAGCACAGGGAAAAAATGTGAAGCTAGTCATAAGAGATTTCTGTGAAAACAAGGTAAACTTACAATTTCATGGAGAAAATCAGATTTTCGCTCCAGTTTCAAGACAAAGATTTTCATAGATAGATTACTCACCCCAAGCAACAAGACAAGCCTTGAGCATGTATCCTGGTGTGTCTTCAAAGAAGACCTGGACAGTGCTGATATACATGTTCCTGGCCTCCACAGCCATCCACATCATTGTGGTCAGGGCCAAGTAGTGGAGCAATGCTGTTACAAAGGTGCAAGCAACTCCTGTACCCTGTCAACAAGTTAGGTAAGAAAGATAAAAGATGAAACAGTATTGCTAAAATGCTAAAAATGGAAGCCAAGTACCCCAGATCTCAGACAAACATGTCAAATTTCACTAACAAAGTGGGTGTAAATGTCCAAGTTTTATCTCTACTCGCATGTACTGAATATGCTACTAGTGCAGTTTGGCGCACCGATGATGTGGTAATCGCATAAGAGGTGGAATGTTTGTGAGCAATACTGACATCATTAGTGTGGAGTGCTATTTACATTCAATATAAAATTGTTGCCTCCATTCATTGAAAGGTGTGATAGTGCATCATTTATTTGTGTGCAGTAACATCAATCCCATACTCTAGCTTCAATTAACATAACATACAACCAAACTGTTGAAACTGGGTTGTTACATTTTCATAATAAAACGCCAGACTCTGGTCTTTTTTGTCAATGCTTAATTGGCATTGAACTGATCTAAACTAAAATGGAAAGAGGGCAAATAGCTGCAACCCAGCATAGCAAAATCATATATTTTATAAAATTTAATAGACACTGTCTTCATTACTTTTAGTTAAAAAGTGGTGTAATTATTAAACAAAACTCACATAATTTGTTGTGGATTGTTTTGAAATTTGCCATCATGTACTATCAATGGCATACTTACCCTGGCATTGTCAACTCCAGCAAGAAATACAATGTACAACAGCAACAAGGACACACAGAAGTTGATGAAAATCTGATGTGAAATGCCAGACCGCAATTTTCTAGGTTTAAAAACAATTTTTGTTCAAAAATTACAATGATGAAGAAAAAGATAGATTTGGATTGAAAGGAAAATAAACACAAATAATAGCATAGCTTATATTCAAGATATTTCAGTAAATAGGCCTAAATAAATCCAGCTGAAGTAAATAAGTAATGCCTATTGTGAGTTGGTGTCAAGAATTTAAGGCATGGTGTACTTTTGGTTAGTACTCCACAAGTTAATCAAAACTTTCTTGGTAAAGAGCACTGGAGAGCTGTTGATATTATTACAAAAAAAATTAGAATCGAGTCAATCGACCCCCTTTGAAGTAATACAGTTTTAAAGAAAGAGGTAATTTTTCACACTAAAATTTGAATCTAAGAAGGACTATATCTTCTCAGGCATCTGAAAGCACACAATTTCATTAAACAATGTTGTTTTTCTTTCATTACTTTTTTGAAACTTTGCTGACCAAGTGAGCCCAAAGTTTTACAGGTTTATTATTTCATGCATACGTTGGGATATACCAAGTGAGGATACTGGTCTTTGACAACTCCAAATGTTTGCCCTGCCTTTAAGTCCGCTTATCTTCAGATGCAAATGTTCTGTCTTGTGTTGCAACTCAGTGAGATCCCTCTGTGCAGATGAACCTCCACACAAACATGAATGTTCATGATTTATTTTATCTTCTACATGTTCCCACGTGACCTTCAGCTAGATAGGCCTCCATTGTTATGGTTAGTTTGGAAAGTTTGTGCACCCATTAATTTCACCTGGGAAGGTTTGCTACGCACTTCTATAGTGTGACCATAATCATGTAGGCTCACCCTTTGATTTGTTCAGCCATTGTTATACCAGATATGTTGAACAATATGAGAACATCATTGGGGGCTGATTACCCTTACTATGTGTGTGGAGAATCTTTCACACACAATTAGTTGTATAATTGAAAACCTTTGTGACACACAGGGTTTATGTAATTCTGGCAAGTTTGTGTTTATTTTTATAAGCATAAAAAGGCTCACAGTACCGGTATAGATCAAAAGAGGAATTCAAATTTCCACAAAGCCTAATTAATGTATTTATCTACAATTTCTAAAATAAAATAAAAACTTCAGTTTTTCCTGGGTAATTTCACTACAGATGAGAAACCTTCCAAGATCTGATGGCTGTATCAACGTATTGTGAGTTCGATTCACATCAATGACACTTGTGTCCTTGTGTCAAGCACCTAACCATAATTGCTTCTCTCAACCCAGGTGTAGATATGGGAACCTCCAAGGGCTTTGATAGTATTATGCCTGGGCATGGATTAACCCCTTAACGCTACTAACAGCAGCTTAAGGTCAAATGATGACCAGGGGTGGAACAAGTTTGACGAATGGTCCAAGTACCATATCTCTTATGAACAAGAATAATAATGTTGTCAAATAGCTTGGTTCTTGAAACTATGAATCTGTTTGTTAAAATAGCACCTACTGTTTTCATTATTTTGTCTCTAAATAAAGAAGTATTAATCAAGTAAAAAATAAACAATATAAAAATGTAATCTTACTTTATTGAGAGGTATATCATCAAAGTTGCACTCAGAGCAATGATTGACAAGACAATACCAATCTGGCTGATGACGTCCAGTGCATACACAAATTTAGCGTTTGTGATTTTTTGTCCCTTCACATCCTGAAAATTGAATATAAAAAAAACTGAAAACTTACAGATTAAAACAACTCTGTACATGACATGGTTTTATATGTTATTGGGGTTTTAATATACAATTTCTTTGGGCATGTACAGTAAGTACACTAAATGAATGTTAATGGGAAACAGTTCCTATGTTCAGTACAAGTTTTGGTTTCATACAATACAGTATATGCATTTGGCCTTCACTTGTCTGTGTGCGTATTTCAGTGCGTCATCCAATGTTAGTGATTTGTATAAAGGATGTCCATTAACTTATTGCAATGACCACCGTAGCTCCACATACCTTACAGGAAAAATATTAAGCTCGTTGAGACGCCCATCAGGCAATTTTTTTAAAGATTCTCCTAAATTAGGCCTTTATAGTTGTTTAGTGATTTAATGATCTTTTGTGCTGTTTTGTATGTCTATGTCCTTTCTTGCCTCAACATTTCCTGGCTTTTCTGGGATTTGGGAGACATACACCTTTTGGCGACAGTTAAATGTTAACTTTTATGCTCTCCTGGGCCTCCCAACACAAGTTTTCAATCTTTTTTTAATGTTTGCACATGTACTTGTGAATGTTTTGCCTGAAAAAATATTATTATTATTATTATCATAGGTGTGATAAAGCGCTATATAAGACTAGGTAATAGTATCCTTATTGTTATCATCTACTTTCTCCAAGACCTTCCCCTGCAGTCGCTGTGGCAGGGCCTGCCTATCCGGCATAGGCCTTGTCAGCCACCAACGGGCCTACACCAGAACAGGAATGCCAAGCCAAGAAGAAGAACAAATGAACTACAAATGTATAGTTTTCAATATATACACAAAACAATCAGCCCGTTAAAAAAGTGCCACAAAATTATATGACCATGTTTTCATGAAAAAACCAACATGGCTGACGTTTTACCAGGAATTATGAGCACGTTCATTGACATGCTTATTTAGATTGCAGTAGTCTAAAGTCAGTCATTTGGTGGGGGGGGGGGAGGGGGTTCAAATGCCTTTTCCTCTTTCTTTGACAATATTTCAGACGGCTCTGGAGGAATTGTACTGGTATGATCTTTCAAGATTGAGACTTATTATTAAATAATTTCCACTCTCAACAAATTGAGAACAACACAAAGATCCATGGAGAGAAAAATGGTACATTTAACAATAGAGGATAATGTTAACCACAACAAAATACCAGAGAATAAAAACAAAAGTCAAGGACATCATTGAAAAGATCAGGTGTGAGAGTAGTGATGACAAGAAAGTCTGAAACTCTCATCTAAGTTTTAGAAGGTATGTTGAAATGATAGTATTTCATCCTTTTGGTAAACCCCTGGAGTTATAGATTTGAACAGTATCCTCAGCACTAGAAAAGTAGATTAAAAAGCAGGGTTTCTTTATATCTGAAAAAATGATGAGAAATTTCTCATCCCTGAAAGATAAAGGAGATAAATCTGAGATGGGCCGGCCAAGTGTCAAGGGTCCAAGACAACAAGTGAGGTGGAGTAGACGAATGACAGAATGGCAGCCTCGAACAGGCAAGAGAAAGAGAGGACAGCAAAAGAGAAGACGGAGAGATGACATAACAGCACACATGGGCACGGCTACATGGACCAGAGAGGCTAGAGAGAGAGGCAAATGGAAGTTCTATGAGAAGGGCTTTGTCCAAAAGATGGACGAGCTAAAGCCTTGATGATGATGATGATGATGATGATGATGATGACTTGAAATGTTCCAGCCAAAATCAACATTTTCCTCATAGAAGTGGCCCATACAAACCCCCCAAAAATTACAAGAGAGCAGTGTATGGCATGTGAATTTTAAGCTTCGATTTTACTAAATTTTTTCTTTTTTATAAGAGAATACTTCCAAAAATGTAAAATTTTCCGTACCACAAGAATTGCAAAGTTGGTGGCATGGTCGCAGTTACATGACACTGTGTTGTTGGTTTGTTTTGCAAGAACACACCCAGCTGTTGACCAATCACCAACTCCATCTGCCTTGGTGAAATCCCAGAAGACACACCTGAAACTCGTGTTATCATGACTAGCTGCATTGATTGGCACCTGGAAGTACAAAATGTTAAAAGAAAAAAAAATACCACAATTTTTTGAAACATTCTTATAAAATACATCTCTTTAAACTTAACAATAATTATACTAAAAAGTTCTGTCCAAAATGCATAAATAATGTTTCGCTTGGGGTTTGGTTTGCATTAGGCCTAATGGAAAGTGGTTAAATCCAAAGATTTAGTAAATTTAAACTTTGCCAAAATAGGCACTCACTTTTTAAAATGTTGGTATGTTTTTACAATTATTTGAAGAAAAAAAATGTAAAACAAAATATAATTTAATAGATGTTAAATTTGCATCGGGAATGAAGAATATTTTTTGGTTTCACCTATACACCAACATTTGTAAAGCATTGTACACTTGAGTCCTGTGAGTAAAAAAATGGGTAAAACCAAATAATATTGTTTAACCCTGATGCAAATCTATAAAATTGTTGGGGTACCTGCTGCTAAAATATAGGATTCGAACTACCTCTAGCTACAGAGCTATCTTGAGGGTCTAGTGATTAGACATCTGCTCAAGAAATGGCAAAGGTTGTGGATTTTCCAGCCCGAGTAATAGGCCTATGTCTGTGGAATTTTTTTCCTCTAAAGGACTCAGAAAAGTGCTGAGTATACAGTGCTTTACACACATCGGTGTATGGGTAAAACCAAATAATATAGTAAAACAAAATTGTTTCTTGAATACTTAAACAAAATTGCACCTGTAGTTCAATCACCAATGGCTCAGTCAGATTCACTAAGTCAATTCCTTCTACTGTCAGAGAGACTACAGGCCCCCCAACTTCAATGCTGGAGTTACTACCTCTGATCAAAGAAGACTGGAACAAGTCATCACTGGCGTAAATGATGAAACTGGCTTGCAGTTGGCTGGAGTTGTCACCTGTGGTACCACACAAGAAAATAGTCAGCCACAATGTTCTCCATTAATAACATGGCTTAACTGCCTTTGTCAATTCTAGCATCAGAGGACCTGTCAATAGTTCTGTCCAAGTATAGTCTGGCTGGCTAGTTCATTTCTTCCCAAAGGCAAAACAAATATGCAGGAATTAAATGATGTTTCAAGGAAAGAATAACATTTTCAAAGAAACAAAGCTGATTCTTTTGGCTTGAGCAAAGGAAAATTGTCTAAAGCAGGACTTGAACCTGCGACCTCCTGATTAACGTTCTGGCGCTCTACCAACTAAAGCTATATTATATCTTTAACCAGGGTGCCAGGAAAAGTTTCATCCCCTCAGCTGCCACTTCCCAGGCTGTATAAAAAATGTGGGTGTGATCCCTGGCTACATGGCATTTACAGGTGAAGTGGCTTCTGACTGGCACTCCGAACAAAGACATTGACAAAATATGGAGATGGCCAACATTAGGGCAAGATAACTCAGTTTGTACACAGCGCCAGCACGTTAATCTGGCGGCCACAGGTTCAAGTCCCGCTCTAGTCAATTCTTCTTTGTTCAACCCCAAATTGTTTAAAATTTACCCAGACAATTTCCCTTGTGGCTTGTTACTTGACAAATCTCATTTCAGGGGATTTAAAATCAATAAACTTACCAGTCGCCATGTTTTGGGGTAGCTGAATGGATGCGACTACCTCAAGATCCTGTGGAATCTCACTGGTACTGTTAAACGTCCTCACTTCTGTTCCTTCCAGTGAACCTCTCTCCTGCAACCCTCCAAGTTGTTGAACCGACACAAAGCTGAATCCGCCATTGGCCTCCATTGGGTCAAGACTGACCCCTTTAATGTGGATGGTCGGTTGCTGTATGCTGATTGAGCCCTCCTGCTGGAGAGTAGAACTGATCTGAGCCTCGACTGACTGGATGATTGCTGATGAGCTGACACCGTTGTCCTTAGCGAGATCATCGTTGGTTTTCTGATTCTCAATGATGTTATTGACCGTCTTAACTACAGCATCTGTGACCTGCCAGGTAATAATTACACGAAGAAGAAGAAGGAGAAGAAAAAAGACATTCATTTTTTGTTAATTACAAAAACTACGTGTTCGTGAGTGATGTCATATTGTGATTGAATGAATTGGTAACGACATTTTACCACATCAACCCAATGTCTGGTTCAGGAGTTAGATTGTTTCCCAATTTAAAATTTCAACTACCGATTTAAACTGGAAGTCAAGGTCGGTTGGGGCACACTCTGAGTAGCGATTGTTAAGCTTTTGAAAACAATTACAAGGATTTATAGATTGTAAAAATCCATTGTTTGGTTCAGAAGTTATGATTTGTTCAACTAATAAACATCAACTTCCGGTTTGAACCGGAAGTAAAGGTTTGACTGGGTCTACACCTTTGTAGCATTTGTTGACCTTTCGAAGACCTTAACAATAATGTATAAATAAAAGGAAATATATGTTGCCCGGTAACTCCCAAGCAAAGGTCAAATTCCGATGTGGATAAAGTGAGGGCCTGTTGTCCACATGGCCGCTGCTCAGGGGTGAGCAGTGATTCGTCTTGTGGTCCCATGGCCATGGCCACAGAGCTGGGAGAGCTAGAGGAAATGGTGCTTACTGGGCCGAGACTACTGGCCAGTTAGCTCATATTAGGGGTCAGGGAAGCAGATAAGGAGGCTGGGTCAGGGGCCCACTTTGCCTGACTGCTCTTTTTGCTTGGGACCATTCCGGCAGGGGAGGATCTTTTAGATTTAATCCTGCCAAATGTTTTTTATTCATAATATAATTATGTATAGCAAGTAAATAATAAGCAATAAATGCATAACAAAAATAACTACAAAATGCTACAATACGCGTCTTTGACGGAGCTCACAGAAACATGTCCAGTGACTGTGGGCGCTGAGGGAAAAGAGGCAGCTAATGAGATATCTATGCCGCTTGGCATCATGGGGAAGTCAACAGGTGGCAATATTGTTTGTAAAAATCTTAGCATTTTCGCCTGCTTGCTTTGGAAATATGCAAGTGTAGTAGCTCTAGACAGGTAAGTAGAGTGACATTGACACAAAGACTTAACTAAAACGTATACACACAAGTAATTGTCACAGTCTAAAAATTACACCTTACTAAAAACAATCATAACAATAATAATAGAACAAAACGGTGGCTCAGTCAAGGCTCGTCGCAAAAACTTTTTAACAAAAACTAAACCAAAATATTGGCAAAACACAGTGTCTAATCAGGAAGGATAATTTGACATTTGAAAAAAGTGGGAAATCTTTTTGCATACAAGGGTTTAACTTCATTTCGTTTATGTTTTCATAGACTTTTTTATTCAGATTACCATCCGCATAATTATTGAATACAGCTAGTTCCAAACGAGTTCCAAAACCTACCTCAGAGTTACCAGATCCAGCAAGTGCAATTTTCACGAGGATTTTAGTTACATCTTCTATCTCTACATCTTCTTCATCGGTGGCGCTGTTATCTTGTGTCTGTTTGGCGATGTAAATAGCAACTTCCTCCGCATTACCTTCAGTCACCTCAACCTGTGCATATTAAATAAATAAAATTTGTTGTACAACTCACCACGTTTAGAAAACAATGCAAACCATCACCTTCTTGCAGTGAATGTCTGCTGAAGAGTAAGAACTACCATGACAGTTTACCAGAGATGAACATGCTCACATGCCCCTTTTCATGGGTCTGCTTACTGCCAAATTGTGCGCTTACAATAACCATTCTTCGCTTACAGGGCAAGCACTGAATATCTGTGCTAGCTTTGTAACGAAGAATGCCTAGTATGGAGTATGCACGTGCACAAGCAAAAACTTATCTGCTAACCTGTGGAGTACACATGAGGTAAGCGCGGAATTCCCTGCTTCTTTAAGCGCTGATTCTTTGCTTACGGTAAGCAGAGCCATGACAATGGGCGCAGATGGCATTTACAGCGAATTATATCATGCATTATACATGTACATTTATTTCATCCATTATTTTCAACACAAATACACAATCCAACCAACCAGTGCAATTATAATCAAATGTCTCTCAATTCGAGGCAAAAATGTTAACGCTTCTGTTTCACAATGATTTTGTGGAAATTAATTTGCGCGCTCATCTGTACCAGGTGATGATTTTCATGTATGTTAAAGTGTTTCAAACGACAAAATCTCAGAACAATCAATCCTGTTAATATATTTCTAATAAGCTTTGAGATACAAATACTAGTCATCAGTTTTATTTTATCACTTAACAATCTGTAACACATCTATGAATCATTTCACTTTACCTGAAGTTTATTCACTGTTATACACCTTGCTTGAACAAACAGAATAACTAATTCCCTATTACTTTTAGGTGAGTAGTTGAAAAGTTTGTTTGGGCTACGTGGAGGTGCAGACAAGTGGTACTGAAATAGAATAAGTTCTGGTCTATCATGACAGGTGTGAAAGAATGTTTTGTACAGTAGGGCTCAAGTTTTACAATTCCCACTCCTAATGTTACTAATATATCTTAAAAGCAGAAGAGCAAAGTTGGGAGTTGGGATGTAGAGTTGGGGCAAAGTTTTGCAGACAAATAAAAGGTATTTTACCTGATCAGCCACGTCTCCAACAGTTGGTTTGAAGGCTTCACCACAGCCGAGAAGCTTATAGTCTGGCAACCACTCAAAGTAAATAGGTGGGTCAACCACCAGACAGTCCCTTAAGGCTATTGGTTCACCAGCTGAATGTGGAAATTATTCCAAAATGAAACCCTTCGGATCAAATCAATATATCTAGGAAGTAATTTTCTTAGATTTAAGTAAACCTTAAATATGTGGGCCGCTTTATGGGAGCATTATCAAATAAATAAAGTTAAGTATGCTGGGTTTTTGGTTGGGATGTTTGTTTGGGGTGTTTGTTTGGTTGTTGTTGTTGCTGTTTTGGGGTTGTTGTTGTTGGGTTTTTTTTTGGGGGGGGTAGGATAGGGTTTAAAAGTTCTGGAGAGGTGAAGGGAGGGGATAAGTTGCAAATTTAAAATACTTATTAATGTTATTTAAAGGTAGGGTCATACATTGGTAAATACTCGCTAAATTAAATACCATAAAAAAATTACTTGGTGATGAGAAACACTGCTTCTGTTGATAGTATAAACTATTTTGAGAAAGGATTCCCTTTAAAGTAATATCGTTAAGACAATTTTTCACCCAAAGTCATTTGAATCTGATGAATCGTTTCTCAGATTTCTGAGGGTTGGTGTCCTTCCCCAAATGCTGTGACCAAACTTAAGACCTGGTTGGTAACCTCGCTGTCACCTCACTTAACGTGGATGGATTTGACATTCTTGCGAAAAAAATGTATTTAGCTGAAAATTTCACATATAAGTTTGCCTATAAATCAGCATTACGTTGACAAACCAATCTATGACCCTACCTTTAAAATTTACTGATGTTTTTTCCAAAGGTCACACATGGAGGTACACAATTTTAAGAAATAACTCATTCTGGTCGATTCACAAAATCTTCCTAACTTAGGACTAGTCTAGGCAATGCTAAGAGATAACTAGTCCTAAGTAAGTTAGGACAGGCACTTAGGACTAGTCGTAGCAATGCTAGAGATAGGACTAGTCCTAAGTTAGGACCAGTACTAATTAAGGACTCGTCCGATCTCTTAGCATTGCCTAGGACTAGTCCTAAGTTAGGAAGAGTTTTGTAAAATCAACCCCTGCACGTTCGCTCTTCTTTATGTAAATGTCGGTGAAAAATGATCGATAGCATGGTATAAATCCATCAATCCACTGATTGATTAATAGGTGACTTACCTTTGGTTGTATTAAGTGTACATCTTTCAAAGGACTCTGCAGTTTGTCCTGCCGCGGTGGGTTGCCATTTAATATCACGGTTAAGAGTTGAATCATGTACAATGTTAACATCACATTGACCTGTAAATGAGCAGAAACAGTAAACAGTCTCTGTAAGATCTGAAGCATTCATTATTTGAATCACCCATTAGGAGTGGACCCGAGTTTGCCTACAACAAACTCGGGTCAGTACTCAAAGGTTTGGGATGGAACAGTTTTCGACACGATCTCTCTTTTTGATCGTGAGTTCATGAGGTGTGAACAGGCCTTTTTATGTGCCACTGCCTACAAGTTTACTGACAACAAATAGGCCTATCTATATCAGCCACTATAGACCTCTTTACAGATTACCCACCCAATTGATAGGACACCTAGCTCATCTTCACTGGCCTTATGGGGAAGTGAAGGTGCCAGGGGCTGTGTTTATCCTTTATTTACTTTACTGATAACAGCTGATAGAGGCAGGATGAAACTGGTGGTGTTTAGAATTAAGAGTTTCTGGCTACTAATGGGAGTTTCACAAAATGGAACTCTGCATGTTTACAGGTAACAACCTCGTGAATGGACCTTTCCCATGAAATTTGTACGCTGCACATGTGCACTAACACTACTGGTTGACAAAGTGAGAGAACATCGGGCATTTTTGGGGGATGATGCGGCTTAATGCATACCCATTTGTGCGTCTGACTAGTGCACAGCTCTTATGGCGTTTGCAGACCAATAGAGGCTGTAAAACGCATACGTGAGTATAATTAGCACATTTCATGGGAAAGGCTTATTACTACTATTTTGCAAATATAATTAGTGGCCTGACCTTCTGAACCTAGCAGAGTCTTTCTCGAAGGCTAAATGACAACACAACACACATAAACAGTCATACTGGTCAATGGCGAAACCAGGATAATGTCTTAGGGGGGCTCAAAGAAATGTAATGGGTGGGGTCCAGAGGTCGGCCTCACGGCCCCTGGTGGGGTCGGGATGAAGCCCCTTTGGGGGTCAAGGGGGCAAAGCCCCCTGAAGCTCTGAGCTTTCGGCATTTAGGGGTGAAAAACCAAGCCTCTGTATGCCTAAAAACAGAGAAATAGACACACATTTTTAAGCACCAATTCTGAACTGAGTGTTCGCTGTACATCAACGGCAAGAGTTTTTGTTTAAGTAATAATACTGCAGACGCTGTTGAAGAGAACATTCCAGGGCGGTGCTACCTGTTTTCCATCACTGGGTGGCAAATTCCATGAATAATTGGGCAGCAAACCCAGATCCTACCATTAATCCTTTGTTTTGCGAAAGTGTCACATGATAATAATTTATACTTTAAAAAAATTATTAAATTATAGTTTACCTTGGCATAAATGTGATGTGTAATTTGGAAAGGGTAGGATTGCAGGCCTTTTTAATCCTTGCACATAGCCAACTTAAAGAAAAATGCATATCTGGTTTCATGCATATTCATTAAAACCATCATGGGTAAAAAAAAGTACTATCAGGTGTTTCACAAATTCAAGTGTAGTACTATCTTTACACTTGTCCGGCAATCTCTTGAAAAGGGGAAAGAACACCGGAAACTTATTTTATCCTGTACATATTGGCACGTTAGTTTGAAATGATTATGTTATTGTTGCAAATATAAACAATTACAAATGAGATATCATAAAAGAGTAATTCTGGCAGAAAGACAAAAAATGTGAATGGCATAAGATGAGAAAACATCCATCCTGCCACCAGAAAAAAAACTACAGACATACACTTGCAACTTGTCTCCTTCTCCCTTCTTTTTGTCCTTATAGGGGGGGGCTCAAGCTCCAGTCCCCCTTCCCCCTTGTGTGTGTTGTTGTTACTGATGTAACAGAAGCAGTCATGTGAAAATAAATAAAAGAGAAAAAGAGACAGAGAGCACACAGAAAAAACAAGGGATGAACAGGGAAGGAGGAGACAGGGGGGTAGAGGGAAGGGGCTGGTTTGACCACAAGAGGTTGGAAACACAAAGGACAAAATCAAAGGTGGGAAGAGGGAGAAAAAGTAATTAACTAGCAGACTGTTAGAAAAAGGAGAAGGCAAAGACAAAATGTTCAGACCATGGAGTTGATCAGTGTGGAGGCGCCTCATCCACAGTTTCTCCCTTCCCAGACAAACAGTCTCTCACTAAATAGTGTTTGCATTTTATACCAAATGTCCTTTTGGTTGGCAGGCAAACTTTTAAATTGTTTTATTGTTATTTTTCTATTTATTCATTTTTATTTATTCATTTATTCCTTTATTTTATTATTTTTTTATTATAGATATATATTAAGGTTTTTACCACCGACGAAGGTCCGATTTGAATCGAAAGCTAAGGCCATCTCCCCTACTAGTTTTATATACTATTTTTTATTTATTTAATTTTTTTGGAGGGCGTGCAAGCTTGCGCAAAGACATTGTGGTGAGCTATTTAATGTATGGGGGAAAGGGTCCCGAGTGGGGGGGGGGGTCTGAGTCCCCCCAACACTACGACACTCTGGGCTGGGTATTACAAGATAAAAGGAATAGGAAACTTGTACTCACCTCCAATTGATACGAAGAAAGAACACTCTAACACCACATTGTGCATTACAAAATGTTGCGTGTAGTTCACTTTGTGAGTTCCTATGAGGAATGTATCTTTGCCAGGCAGGCTAGTTGATGTGAAACTTGTCGGGCTGTCCCATCCGGTTATAACCGGTTCATTCCAGTCCACACTGGAACTTATGGCACCAGGTGAAGCTAGGACACTCAAGTTCATTGGGCAGATGATGTTCACCACTAGAATTTTTTAAATAGACATTTATTGAAACTAAATTTCAATTTACTTTAAAACACTTCTGTTAAATTTATAGATCTTGGAAACTACTGGCTCAATTCTTGTTACTGGTCACTTTGTGTTTATGTAGTGAACAATAGTACGTCTATGTGCACTTATTGCCTATGTTGGAATTTTTTTAAGAACATTTGTAGCCTACACTTAAATTGTAACACTCATTTTGTTGAAAAGATGGTGGCTGGCAGAAGAGCCAAAAATTCTTCCCAACAACCTAACATGTGTAGCCAGCATCTAAGCAAAATATATGTATAATAAAACAATGATATCGACAATGCTGTATTAATATTGCATTAGGACTAAAGCACAAATTTCCCAAAATACAACTTTGTGAGTTAAACTGCCTCTGACTTCATTGACAAAAAACAAACAAACAAACAAACAAACACCCCCCAACAAACAAACAAAACACAACCCAACAAACAAACACCCCACCAAACAAGCATATAAACAAATTACAATCACCACAGAAACACTTTTTATCAACGAACCTGGAACCTTGACACTGAAAAAGCATACAGTTCTGTTCCTTGCTCCATCCATGGCACTGTACATCACCTTGGTAGTACCGACACCAAAGACTCCCCTGCCAGACTGGTGACACTCTTTGTAACCAGTCGATGAGCACCCGAAGCTTTCAGTTGGAGGGCCGGAGTTATCCGTGAACGTCGGTGGAGTCCAGCTATGAGTCACTCGGGTTGTCGGCGTGGCGACAGGGATCGTGGTGCCATCCGGACAGCCAGTGACCACTGGTGGTTCATTATCTGGATGGGAAATAGGTATGTATTGTAGAATATTTTGTAGGAAGTGAATGTGATGCTACTGGCTTTGGGGCGTCTAAACATTTTGAAGTCCTTTCCATTTACCTATGACCAAAATAACCACCGAGGGCGCACTTCACTTCCTCCAGTCGTTGGATGTAGACATTATGGGGTTTGCGTGATTGGAAAAGATAGTAGACTAAGTCAAAAATAATTTGTTTGATGGTTGGGTCACGTTTTATATTGACACTACTTTCCAAACATTATCTTCTTACAATTACCGTAACTTTGTCCGATGTCAAACCCAGGATTAATGTAGTAGTTAGAGTAAGTTTGTCGTAGGTTTAAAGTGTCGCACATTAATATGTTACTTGTTGTGTAAAGCGGTCTGAGGAGCACCTCAGAATCTGCAGAAAACTTATCTCATACACATTAAAACCCTTCAGAATTTATATATATTTCTGCATCGACTGGTAGATCATCCAAAATCGTTGTTAAAAAACACAAAGAAGTTATAAGGGAGCTAGCTACGCCATTTTGTGTACGATCATGAAAACATTATTTGAAGTAGAGATCCGATCACATTAATTTTGCAATGTTAAAGTATTTTACAAGTAGCCCGTCGTGGCCGAATGAATAAGAACACCAGAGCTCAAGCCCTGGTGATTCTGATCAGCAGAGTGTGGGTTCAAGTCCCAGTTGTGACACTTAACCATTATTGCTGTATTGGTCAGATGGGATGTTGCTCCGTGCAACCAGCTGATAGTGCCCTCTTTTGACTCGATAAGGTCAGGTTTTGTTTAATCACTTCTAACCATGTTTGTATTGAATTTCTAAAAATGGCCACAAGATCTCTCCTCGACCAATTACCAATTGAATGGATAAACTGTTCCTGGTGTTTATGAATATAAAATCAAGAGCAAGATGGAACAATCCACAAGTAAACTTGCTTTAATATAATTGACATAAGTGAGTAACCTACATGTACGCATAAAAAAGTAAAATGTAACTGTCCAAATTAATTTGCAAGCAACATTTATTCATAAGCTGAGCGTCATAGCATGGTTAACCACACCTACCTGTGGCACAGGTGTTTCCTTCAAACCCACGGGGACATGTACATGAGAATCTGTTCACTTCATCCAGACAGGTTGCCCCGTTCTGACAGGGGCTTGATTCACATTCATCGATATCTGCAAGAGTCACAATGCACGTTTGGCAAAAGAAGAAGTAAGACAATCATGGTAACTACAACTTTTTTATTTTTGGACTGATGACAGACTCTTGAAACACTTGAAACACAGCTAAAATAGCCCATGTGCAAGTCCCATGATCAGTGCGCAAAGGATTCTGGGGGAAATCTGAGTCCAAGCAACACCGGCAACCATTATGGTGCGCTGATTTTGAAGCAATGCGGTACACGGCTATAAAAAGTGGCACAGTTACATGTAAGCTACAGCATGGCGCCCATCTTGGCAGCTTGGCAAACTTTAGAAAGATGCAAAAAATCGAGTGCACATGATGCATGCTTACTAAACAAACTTAACCACCAACCTAACTACCATTCGATTCTTAATAGACCTTTCTGATGACAAACAAATAATTTACAAATGTATAGTTTTGTCAGAAATTTTCATATCAGGATATATCAGTTTTGTTATAAAACGAATCCTATGGGTTTTTAGGTCCAAAATTATTGTTTTGATTTGGAAACCTCAAAAATGGGAGTGTTTCCCTGGATAATTTAATTGCACTAATTTGAAAGTTACAATCACCAAACGTTTAGATTGAAAAAAATCAATCAATCAACAATTTAAAAATTTCTTTTTTATGCCCAGTGGAAAATGTTTTCTCAGTGATGAATCTTGGTTGATATAATAATAATAAGAAGAAGAATTACACTGAGTTCTTATAATATAGAGCTTTATCACACCGATTGGTTTCTTAAACTTTAAAGCGCTCAGTATTTTTTTCTTGCAAGGTATATGTGGAGCTTACGTTTCAAGTATTATTTCAATTATTTTAATGTATTTCTAATGGGATATGCAAAAGGGGATTCTGCAATAAGTGGGCCCATTAGAAATATCCAGGATTGAAAGGGATACTGTATAATTCCCATTGTTTCTAATCAGGGCCTAATTTCATAGAGCTGCTAAGCACAACAATTTGCTTAGCATGAAATTTCTTCATTGATAGAAACAGGATTACCAACCAAATTTCCACATGATTTTCAGGATAAGCAAACAACAGCTGAATACCAGTAACAAGCAATATGCAACACATGGAAATTTGGTTGGTAACCCTGTTTTTATCAATGAAGAAATTTCATGCTAAGCAAATTGTTGTGCTTAGCAGCTCTATGAAATTGGGCCCAGAGTATAGGCTAGTGGTCCGTTAAAGAGAGAGCCTGCAGCATGTTTTTCAAAGCACAAAATGTACTCAACATACAGGACGATGCAAACATTACTGTAAAAACATCAAAGTTTTTATACTATTGTTTCGTTGATAATTGTTAATACTTGTATTGTTACACAAGTGCTACATCACACATGTGAGCATGCTGCCAGTGCAATTTTTTTTTTTAAGTATTGATTTTAGTCAATCCTGAACGTGAACTTTTACTTAAAATGAACAGTTTGGAAACTACATAAAAAGAATTGGGAACAAACTTACTTATTTCACATCTAACTCCTGTCCAGCCAGGACTACATGTACAGTTAAAAGCATTCACTGAATCGACACAGGTTCCTCCATTCGAACAAGGATTTGAAGAACACTCATCGATATCTGTACACATCAAATGAAATTTCAAATTATCAACCTTTTCTAAAAGTTGCTTTTCTATAACGGCCTCTGTTATTCTCCCCATGACGATTTCCGGGAAAGTTATTGTACTTGGTAAACTCCCCTGAATACAACCTGGGAAAGGTAGCAGAGAAATCACCTTCGCCTTTTTTATTTAGAATATTGAGTAAGAAACCACAAGGGAAACTGACTGGGTAAATTTTTAAAACTTCAACAAAGAAAAATCAAATAGAGTGAACTTGAACCTGCAACCTCCCAATATGTGCCGGTGCTCTACGCTATCTCCCTAGTTTGTCATAATCTTTGTTCAGAAGTGCCAATCAGTAGCCATTCAACCTGTTTCTGCGGTATACAACCTGGACAGCAGCGAAGAGGGATCACTTTAAAGGGAGGCGACTTTTATTTCAAAATATCAATTTTAAACCACAAGGGAAACTGAATGGTTCAAATTTTCTTTGTTCAACCCAAAATTACAAAAACTTTACCAAGTCAGTTTTCCTTGTGGTTTATCACTTAATAATAAAAATAGTATGCACACAAATAACCTCAGCTTCCACAGAATGTGCCCATCCCCCTAAGAAGTTATGATCGATGAACTGTTAGAAAACTACATATCTCGTGTTTGGAAACTTACTTATTTCACATTCAGCTCCTGTCCAGCCTTGAATACATGTACACGTAAGACCATTAACTAATAAGTCCAAACAGGTTCCTCCATTCATACAAGGACTTGAGGCACACTCATTGATATCTGTGAACAAATCATATGAAAATATACCTTACATCCCAATCTTTCATTTCTTAATCTGAAAGTCTGATTAAGACAGTTATCATCGTTATTATCTCGTTTAATATGCGGTAGGTATTTTTTTATTACAAAATAAAACAGCATACCCACTTTCTGTGAGTTAATTAATAAATAAGAAAACGAGGAAACAAGGGTCCATTTTATTTGTTGTGTGATTCTATGTTTTAAAGTGCACATAGCATATTTTTGAAATTGCTGGAAAGACACTTCCGACATTAAAATGTAACGAGAATGTTATTAATCATTTATTATCATCTGTTAACTTTCAACAGATCCCAGAGCTGCGGTGTTTAGGCCTACTCCCTTTTGATTTAAAATTATTATTTTGACATTTAATTTTCTCAACACAAAAAAACAAAAACTAGACCTTAAGTGTTTGTAGAAACAAACACTAGGTGTTCGGTTATCGCTGATTGGGTCAATGTTGTGTCAACGCGTGAACTATTTCACTTATTTGAAATTTCCTGCTATTATTACTGTTTTGTGGTGTGCCTAACAAGCTACATACTTTAGCAAAAGTAAAAAAAAACATGCGATCAAAAGCCTGACATTTAATTGTTAGCGAGGTTTGCATGGACGGCTGTTTTAGAGACTAACAAAATCAGGTTGCATGAATCTTGAACAGAGACTAGAGTACAAGCATGTGATATGGACTTTGAACTTTGTGGTTGATTTGCCCATCGTTTCACTGATTTAGATCGCGTAGGGTATCCCGTGGTTTGACAGAGGGTTAATAAATACCCGTAATAATTGGTCAAAATTTCAAATATTTGTAACAAAAAAAGGAACTGTTTTCAACCTGCCGCTAGAGGGAGCTCTTGACTTTTATGACTTCACTTGTCTTATTTTTTAAAACCAGACCCTTGCTCGACTATAACACCATTACAAAAAACTTCAAAAAATGTGCCAGTTTTAAATTAAAAGGAACTTCCGGTTTCGACCAGTTTCGACCGGAAGTAGAGGTCAAGTCATGTCACGCACACAATAAAAAATGACGACCTATATTAACTCTATATATTTCCGCAAAAAGCAACCGACGGTCTCCTCGTCTTGATTTGATATGGATTTTCAATGATTAAAATTTTTAATGATTAAAAACTTTGTAACTTGACACCTGATGACGTAACCAGGACGGTTTCATCTACCAATGAACATCTAGCCATGTGTGAAATTTCAAGTTTATGTGAGCTTTGGAAGTGTGTCTTTCAGGCCTGTGAGTGGACCATTGAAAAAAAAGTGGAAAAAATACATCCATGTAAGAATGATAGTGGGAGTGGAGCTCCGCGCGCTCAAACTCTCGAAAGATGCTCGAAAAACTAACGTTCGAAACAGAAATTGACGTAACAGGTAATACTACTAAGTGATGAAAACTGCCACGCAAAAAAAAAGAAAAAAAGAAAGAAAAAAAAGGGGGACCAAGAAATAAATATATCTTACATTTGTACTGTAAAATAATCATTTTGTTCAGCCAGGGTATCCATCACACACTTGTGTTGCACCGACATGTTGATTGTTGTTCGAAAAACATGACGCATTTAGTCGCAATTTGGACATGTCAAGTACATGTGCTTCCTCAATGATTGTACACTACAGCAATGCCAATGATCATATGACGCCCTCTATCGGCAAGGAGCTGCATTTTTTAAATAGCCTCATTTCAAGGCCCGCACATGCATGGTTCTATGCAGTATGTGCAGGGTATATACAGTGTTATGTTTTACCGACTCATGAACGGCTGCAAAGACCACAACGTTCTCATGAATATTTATATAACTATCAACAGCCAATCACCGCCCATTCAACACTGCCCGGCCGTGTGCAGCATGCATGGAGCACATTTTTATGATCGTCTAATATATTTAAAAGCAGAAATAAAAAATTGGAACAGTCAAGGAAAAAGCGGATTTCCGCTTTAAAGCGGAGGTCTCACAGGCCTGGTCTTTGTTACCGGACAATCGCGGGGGAGAAGACGAAGAAGTATTAAAAAAAAAAAAACGAACAAAAACAAGAGGTGTTCCGAGCTTTGCTCCCAACACCAAAAACGAAAAATTAATAGTGTTGGTGTGTTACAAAGATGAGCGGCTGGAACATAAAAGCCGGGAAAATATTTTGGCTCAACCAGACCAGCCTACCCCGCCTGGCATTTATGAATGACACGACTAAAAATGTGCTAAAACTACATTGCCCCTTCAATTCATTTCAATAACCATGGCAGAAGACGTACCTTTTTAAGTGTGTTGATGAAGGCTTTAAAGGAACTAAGATTTCAGTAGCAACGAACAAATTCGAACAGACTTGCATACAGGCATAGACCTACATACTGTAATTATTTTGAAGTACGCAGCTTTGACCAGTGACCATCTACGAACGATGGTAATGTGTCCATTCCACTGGACCATTCTAATGGAACAATCGGCTAAATTGGCACAACGCCACGGTCCAGCAGAACATTCTGGCGGTCCACTGGATTGTGGGCATATCCATCAGAATGTTCCTTCGCGCCTAGAACTTGCCCGACTTTTGAGATTTCTCGTATGACTGATGAACTGTTTAGAAACTACATATCTCGTGTTTGGAAACTTACTTATTTCACAGTTAGGTCCTGTCCAGCCTTGAATACATGTACATGCAAAACCATTCACTAAGTCCAAACAGGTTCCTCCATTCATACAAGGACTTGAGGCACACTCATTGGTACCTGTGAATAAATCATATGAAATCATACCTTACATCCCAATCTTTCATTTTTAAATCTAAAAGGTTTTTTTACAAGACACAAGAATTAAAGTGTACAAAAATAATAACTCACGAACCACACAATGGATGTTTACAATCTATACATCATCGGAGAGGTCTTTAAAAACTTAACAAATGCTACAAAGAATGTGACCCCATTATTTTGACTTTGTCTTCCTGTTGAAATGGGATGCTGAAGAAAAAAAATAGTCCCCTGCCTCTTTTTGAACTTTTGAGCCAAAGTGATAAGGAGTTTGCACATAGTTTCAGTGAATGAATAGGTCAAAATAAGATTTATTTAGCTGTCTCAAAAAACCTTGTATCAGAATTTAAAATATAAACATTCTATGTCAGTATGAAGACAACGCGCAAGTTTCATGGTATTCAAATTACCACAACGTGAGAAATGACGATGAAAATATATTTAAAAATGCCACAACTCTGAAGGCACATAAATGTTAATGTTTGTCATAAATTTGTAAAGATTTTTTGAGCATGATTTTAACAAATAGCGAAATTCTTCGGTTGATTGTTAATAATTGAGACTATAATGCCGATGTCGATTGCAGTAACGCTGCATTCCTCAACAAGTAAAACATCCTTTAAATTTCGTTATCATTGAGCAAACAGCTCAGTGACAGTGCTCGTTCGGAAATCTCCCGGTGTTTGATGAGTGGCGAGTACAAGCATGTGTGGACGTTTGCACACCATTAATCTGTACAGCGCCGCTGAACTGCCTTACAGAGCACTGGTTGCAGTGTCAAGAAAACAAACTGGCATTCTGCCAAAATTTCCAGGTGTGTTGTGGGCAATGTGGATGACAAATTTTACCAAGCCGATGACAACGAAGCACTGTAAATCCAAGACCATTAATTTGATAAAGCGCCATCATGGGATCTTAAAGATGGCCGTATCAGCACATGCTTCCATATTTTAATATTTTCATTGTCTTAAACACATCGTACAAACTGGTCAGCTCATATGCCATAAAATTGTAGGCTGGACCATGCCGAATGTCCTAGAGGGGGTGTCAATCAACATGGGACAGTGGTCAGGTGTTACATGGCGTTGCCTTAAAGGTGCAGTTTTAGAAGATATATATAACGGGGATAAAATGACCCAATCGAGCCGAAACCTTCCCTTTATTCAAGCCAGGATGTGTACGCGTGTTTAGAAAATTTGGAGTTGTGCCAAGTTTGTAGTTTGCACCACTGGCATTGTAACTCTAGTGATCTATTATGCCCACTGCACCCACCTGGATCACACTTCACGGAAGCATCTTCTAAATGGCCACAATTTTCGACACCCCAGCCTCGAAAAGCACAGTCTTGCAATCTTGTCTCATTTCCACTGCAGTTGACGTCGTCCATGAGTATTTGACCCGTTCCCGGTCCAAAGTGTGCGGTCTGCCATGCAGTAGTTGCTGCAATGAAGCCAAGTTGTCTGCACGTAACGCTCGCATCTGTGATGTCCCAGCTGTCATCACATACAGTGCCCCATTGGCCATCATGGAATACTTCAACTCTACCTTCAGAGGGGACCCTTCCACCAACAAGCCGCACACCATCTATTTCAGAGACAAAGAGAGATAATTAAAGAGAGTTGTTGAGGTTTATTGGGCAATAGCTGAAAACCTGTTGTAAATATATATTTTTTTTAATTCTCTTTTAATAGTTTTTCAGAGTCGTTTGTCTGCAAACAGATGCATAGTCGAGAAGCTTAAATTCCATCAACTTGAAACTATAAATGTAGATAAACTATGATCCTAAAAGTTGTGACGTCATGATGATGAAGTCATCAGTATGTTAAATACATTTAATCAAAGTTTATTATTTAAACAAAATCATAGCTCAAGAAGTACAGAAGCCTTTCTAAAGGGACACACAGGCTTTGTTGGGCTATTTACGCAACAAAAGAGACTCAAACATGAATCTAGTAGGAGAAGAAAAGAAACCATCAAATGTGGTTGTTTTTGAGCATTAACAAACTAAAATAATGTCACATATGAAGAACTTCTGCCCCGTTTTGGGCAGATAATCCCTCACACTGTGTGAGCCGACTGTTGTAAGGCTTGAGTGCACAGCCAGAAATGGGATCATTCATTTACACTATAGGGGACAAAAGTACACTTCGTACGATGGGTTGTAGGTGGCAGGAAGCAAGAGGTGTTTAAAACAAAAACCTTGCAGTAATTGGGAGTAACAAATCAATTTCATTGAAATCAATTAAGTCGCATAAAATGTAGAGTAGATTACAAACATTATAAAGAAATATTGAACATAGTTTATATGATGACAATTGAAACTTCATGTTGCACACAAACTTGATTCGTCAAGATATTTCTGTACATCACATTTACTGATGTGGTGAGTGATAATGTTATGTAGTCCTATTTTTTTTTGCAATTTTTTTAATGAAGTATTAGCATTTTTTGCATGCCCACCACATATTCAGCAAAAAACACCCCTATTAACTAAATGCAGTGATCCAGCCATGTCGAGTGATGTTCACGTCGAAGAAAAACACAAAATTGCGCGATTCAAATAGACTTTCGAACATTAAAACCGCTACATTGTTGAATCAAAATGCTTTTTAGATATAAAATTATTGTTGGGGCATAAAGAATGATGAATTAAAACAACAAAAAGCTTTGCCAAACGACGTAGTCTGCTTCCGATTGAACGCTGTTTATGCTTCGCGCAGTTTGATAAGGTCTAGCTTCTGGCCACATAACCGATTAGCCATATGGCTCGTAGTCCAGACTATGGAGGTCAAGCTTTCCCAAACAGACTTCGTGATTTGACACAAAAAGTGCCCCTTTTTCCAGTCCACCAATCACAAAACATGTTACATGGATGGAAAGCTTATTTTATCTAGTTTCATAAACCATGCGACTTCTAGTGGTGCGAGCTTGCTAGCGAGATTGCCATTCAATTTAGTGGGACAACCCCAGCAAAAAATGACAAAATGTGGTGTGATCTCCATAGGAAACTGATTATTTTAGCCCAAATGCACCTTTTTCAATCAAAAAGTGCCCCTCTTTGCCGGCTCTTAATTAAATAAAAAATGTATTGTTTCGAAAGAGGAATATATATACTATACGATGCCGAGCGACTTTGTAAGTTTAACAAAAGCACTTTTCTAAAACTGAGGAAAACGTCTCCCGAGTTTGTGAATTTGAAGGGAATTTCCCGTGTTGAACGGGTCGCCGTGAAAGGCGTTGAGCAGATGCACGCTAGTTCTTCATATGTTGGTTTATCCAAACCACATTTTTGGTTCGGATAAACCATGTGATCTACGGAGTTGCAGCCGCATGAAAGTTAATTACAGCACAAAATTCAAGTCTGTTTGTTACACTATTCATGATTATTCAGATTATGGACAAAGTTGTAAGTATAGTTATGACAAATTGAACCTAAGATTCCTATTCGGAGAGTCTTAACAATGGAAGTATGTTCCATGGTGCAAAGCGAGAGGGCTAGCCAGACATTAAACTTGAGAATAGTGACCTAATATGCCTATTGCACCCACCTGTGTCACACGTCACTGAAGCATCTCCTCCATGGCCACAATTATGGGAACCCCAGCCTCGAAAAGCACAATCTTGCAACCTTTCCTCATATCCACCACAGTTGACATCGTCCATGAGTATTTGACCTGTTCCCTGTCCAAAGTGTGCACCCTGCCACGCATTAGTTGCTGCAATGAAGCCAAGTTGTCTGCACGTAACGCTCGCATCTGTGATGTCCCAGCTGTCGCCACATACAGTGCCCCATTGGCCATCATGGATTACTTCAACTCTACCTTCAGAGGGGACGCTTCCACCAACAAGCCGCACACTTTCTATTTCGTAGAATAAAGAGAGTTGTTGTTGGGCAATAGCCGAACACCTATTGTTAATGTTTAGGTTTTTTATATTCTTTTAAATAGTTTTTCAGAGTTGTTTGTCTGCAAGCAAATGTAAATGGAAGCTTATAATGTAAAAAGTTTGAAACTTTAAATGTTGGTAGACTATAACTTGTAGATGATCCCAGTCATTGAAATACATTAAATCAAAGTTTATTATTTCGAAAAATCATAACTCAAGAAGTACCGTAGCTATTTTAACAATTGATAATATGTCATATGAAAGGAGATTACAAAGCTGAGCAAAAGTCATACAAATGTGACCCTGGTTGAAATTGGACATTAATTAAAAGTGAAAAAATTGTCCCTGCCTCGTTTTGGGTTCTCGGGCCACAGCAATAAAGAATTTTAACATGGTTTCGTTGAATGAAATTTTGTTTTTAATGTAAGCATATCGAAACAAACCTATATGACGACAGCACTCCGTCACTGCGGTCAAATTATTTTGCTTTTCTCAAATACCTTGTGTCAGAATTTTGTCAAATAAAAAATATAAACATTCTATGACACTATGAAGACAACTGGAATGCAACCCACTCAGGCAAGCAAGTATGCAATGACCTCACTCCATTCCACGTGGCTTTTTGATTGACATTCATTAGAGAACAAAAAAATTGAGAATAGTGACTTATTAGGCCTATTGCACCCACCTGAGTAACACGTCACGGAAGCATCTTCAGTATGACAATCATCGGTATCTAAACCTGAAAAAGCACAGTCTTTCAATCTTTCCTCATTTCCACTGCAGTTGACGATGTTCATGAGTATTTGACCTGTTCCCTGTTCAAAGTGTGCACCCTGCCACGCAGTAGTTGCTGCAACGAAGCCAAGTTGTTTGCACAAAACGCTCGCATCTGTGATGTCCCAGCTGTCGCCACATACAGTGCCCCATTGGCCATCACGGAATACTTCAACTCTACCTTCAGAGGGGATGCTTCCACCAACAAGCCGCACACCGTCACTTTCTGAGACAAAAAGAGGCAAATAAAGAGAGTCATTGAAGTTCATCGGGCAATAGCTGATCACCTATTGTTATTGTTATGTTTTTATTTTATTTTTTATTAGCTTTTTAGAGTTGTTTTTCCGCAACCAGCAAATGCACAGTTGCGGAGCTTATAATTTATCAAATTGAAATTTTGTGACATCATGATGAAGTAATCAGTTGCTGAAAAACACTAAATCATAGTTCATTATTTCAAAACATCATAACTCGAGAAGTACAAAGGGTATTTTAACAATCTATTTAATGTCATATGAAAGGTCTTAAAAAGACGAGTAAAAGTCACACAGATTTGACCCCATTATGATCTTGACTTCTGGTTGAAATTGGACATTAATGTAAAAAAAAATATGTCCCTTCCTCGTTTTAAGCTCTCAGCCACAACGATAGGGAATTTGAACATGGTTTCAGTGAATGAAATAATTTTTGAAATAACAGAAATATAAAAGGAAAAAAATCCTAGATGAAGACATCACTATGTCACTGTGGAAAATTATCATAGGTCAAATTAAACGATATTTTGCTATATCCAATACCTTATATCAGAATTTGGTTAAATTTAAAATATAAACATTATATGTCAATTTGAAGACAACTGGAATGTTTCTTATGAATCATGTGACTAGAACTTAAGATATGATGATGTAAATATAAAATAATGACAACACTTTCAAGGCACATAAATTTTAATATTTGTCATAAATTCTTCTGCATGTTGTATGTGAAGATTGTTTTTAATATCTCAGCATTCGTATGCATTAACCTAGACGCAGAAAGTGCAATATTAAGCTGTATACATTTACTTTGAGGCGAGCATACAAGCACATGTTTGGACATAAGTGCAGGAAAAATTGGAGTTGTACCAAGTTTGTAGTTTGGAGTACAAGCATAGAACTCTATGAATACTAATCATTAACAGCGCCACCTGCAGGTGCCATACAGAAATAATGGTTATAGCTCCGAACTGCAACCTGTGTCACGTTGAAAATGACTTGCTCTGATTTTCTTCACTAAATTTAAGATGATAAACACATTTAAGGAAATGTTTCCCTATAAATAAGGAATAAAATGTGGTTTTGTAATTTGTAAAAACATTAATTTAGGTAGACAATTTAAAGTCAATATAATGGTCTCATGGTCATCTAGGGTATGGATGTTTTCAGGTCTGCACCTTGATGCCTGCCTACAAACCAATCCCTTTCAGGCAAGCAAGTGTGCAATGACCTAAATCCATTTCATGTGGTATTAGCTTTTTTTTGTGGCAAGACCAAGACCAAGACCAAGACCAAGACCAGCAAGTCTAAGTCCAAGACCAAGACCAAGACCCATCAATTTGAGACCAAGACCAAGACCGAGACCTCAAGACCTTCACTATGATAATAATAATAATAATAATAATAATAATAATAATAATTATGGCGGCGAGACAAGGAACACTGCTTCAGATCGGCTCTCGGTTCTATAGAAGATAAATATTGTTTCCTGCTGTTTGTTATACATCAAAAGTTATCTCCTTGAAGGTACTACTTGGTAGACACCGCAGGGCAAGTTTGGAGACAACTGGTTAACATCTTGTTGCTATTTTTGGTGGAAAAGTGTTGAATTTGTCTGTATTCAGAAAACTTTCTTCAACGTAGACCGCACAGTGTACATTGAATCAGTGAATGGACGCGCGCGTCAACTGCGTCCTTTGGAACATCTTGATTACAACCAGTGTTTAATGGTCTCCGTAGGGTTGGATATTCTATAGTGTTACTGTATGTAGTTCTCCCTAAAACTACACACCTTCTCACAATTTTTTTATGTTTATGATGAGTGCTATGGAGCATCAAGTCAACGGTGAAAGGGTGACAAACTCCCTGAGAGGAAGTCTTTCACCCGATCTGGTTGGTATGCCTGAGCAGGTACCACCAGATCATAACAACACTGCTCACACCAGGATTCATGTTGCAACCAGGAGAAAATGGAGTAAGACCGGTAACAAAATGGCGATGGTCTGTTATATTTAGAGTGAGCCGGACACGAGAGGATACAGAAAGAGAATGATCAGCCTATGGCAAGATAAAGAAATGTTAAAGATCAGTGAGCAGCGTCTTGCAGACCAGATAAGTACTATCAAACGGAACCAGTGGTTAACAAACGTGGAAATTAAGGAGATGAGGAGGATAGTACAATCTGAAAGGGATAGAATGGAGGTTGTTAACCACCAAGTACCGGAGGAGGTGGCTGCTGCTAGTAGTGAAGATGTGGTTGATCAGCCAGGGTTGCTAGATAGTCAGGGTGACGATGGCAATCAAAAATTGCCCCTCTTTGCTGGCTCTTAATTAAATAAAAAATGTATTGTTTCGAAAGAGGAATATATATACTATACGATGCCGAGCGACTTTGTAAGTTTAACAAAAGCACTTTTCTAAAACTGAGGAAAACGTCTCCCGAGTTTGTGAATTTGAAGGGAATTTCCCGTGTTGAACGGGTCGCCGTGAAAGGCGTTGAGCAGATGCACGCTAGTTCTTCATATGTTGGTTTATCCAAACCACATTTTTGGTTCGGATAAACCATGTGATCTACGGAGTTCCAGCCGCATGAAAGTTAATTACAGCACAAAATTCAAGTCTGTTTGTTACACTATTCATGATTATTCAGATTATGGACAAAGTTGTAAGTATAGTTATGACAAATTGAACCTAAGATTCCTATTCGGAGAGTCTTAACAATGGAAGTATGTTCCATGGTGCAAAGCGAGAGGGCTAGCCAGACATTAAACTTGAGAATAGTGACCTAATATGCCTGTTGCACCCACCTGTGTCACACGTCACTGAAGCATCTCCTCCATGGCCACAATTATGGGAACCCCAGCCTCGAAAAGCACAATCTTGCAACCTTTCCTCATATCCACCACAGTTGACATCGTCCATGAGTATTTGACCTGTTCCCTGTCCAAAGTGTGCACCCTGCCACGCATTAGTTGCTGCAATGAAGCCAAGTTGTCTGCACGTAACGCTCGCATCTGTGATGTCCCAGCTGTCGCCACATACAGTGCCCCATTGGCCATCATGGATTACTTCAACTCTACCTTCAGAGGGGACGCTTCCACCAACAAGCCGCACACTTTCTATTTCGTAGAATAAAGAGAGTTGTTGTTGGGCAATAGCCGAACACCTATTGTTAATGTTTAGGTTTTTTATATTCTTTTAAATAGTTTTTCAGAGTTGTTTGTCTGCAAGCAAATGTAAATGGAAGCTTATAATGTAAAAAGTTTGAAACTTTAAATGTTGGTAGACTATAACTTGTAGATGATCCCAGTCATTGAAATACATTAAATCAAAGTTTATTATTTCGAAAAATCATAACTCAAGAAGTACCGTAGCTATTTTAACAATTGATAATATGTCATATGAAAGGAGATTACAAAGCTGAGCAAAAGTCATACAAATGTGACCCTGGTTGAAATTGGACATTAATTAAAAGTGAAAAAATTGTCCCTGCCTCGTTTTGGGTTCTCGGGCCACAGCAATAAAGAATTTTAACATGGTTTCGTTGAATGAAATTTTGTTTTTAATGTAAGCATATCGAAACAAACCTATATGACGACAGCACTCCGTCACTGTGGTCAAATTATTTTGCTTTACTCAAATACCTTGTGTCAGAATTTTGTCAAATAAAAAATATAAACATTCTATGACACTATGAAGACAACTGGAATGCAACCCACTCAGGCAAGCAAGTATGCAATGACCTCACTCCATTCCAGGTGGCTTTTTGATTGACATTCATTAGAGAACAAAAAAATTGAGAATAGTGACTTATTAGGCCTATTGCACCCACCTGAGTAACACGTCACGGAAGCATCTTCAGTATGACAATCATCGGTATCTAAACCTGAAAAAGCACAGTCTTTCAATCTTTCCTCATTTCCACTGCAGTTGACGATGTTCATGAGTATTTGACCTGTTCCCTGTTCAAAGTGTGCACCCTGCCACGCAGTAGTTGCTGCAACGAAGCCAAGTTGTTTGCACAAAACGCTCGCATCTCTGATGTCCCAGCTGTCGCCACATACAGTGCCCCATTGGCCATCATGGAATACTTCAACTCTACCTTCAGAGGGGACGCTTCCACCAACAAGCCGCACACCGTCACTTTCTGAGACAAAAAGAGTCAAATAAAGAGAGTCATTGAAGTTCATCGGGCAATAGCTGATCACCTATTGTTATTGTTATGTTTTTATTTTATTTTTTATTAGCTTTTTAGAGTTGTTTTTCCGCAACCAGCAAATGCACAGTTGCGGAGCTTATAATTTATCAAATTGAAATTTTGTGACATCATGATGAAGTAATCAGTTGCTGAAAAACATTAAATCATAGTTCATTATTTCAAAACATCACAACTCGAGAAGTACAAAGGGTATTTTAACAATCTATTTAATGTCATATGAAAGGTCTTAAAAAGACGAGTAAAAGTCACACAGATTTGACCCCATTATGATCTTGACTTCTGGTTGAAATTGGACATTAATGTAAAAAAAAATGTCCCTTCCTCGTTTTGAGCTCTCAGCCACAACGATAGGGAATTTGAACATGGTTTCAGTGAATGAAATATTTTTTGAAATAACAGAAATATAGAAGGAAAAAAATCCTAGATGAAGACATCACTATGTCACTGTGGAAAATTATCATAGGTCAAATTAAATAATATTTTGCTATATCCAATACCTTATATCAGAATTTGGTTAAATTTAAAATATAAACATTATATGTCAATTTGAAGACAACTGGAATGTTTCTTATGAATCATGTGACTAGAACTTAAGATATGATGATGTAAATATAAAATAATGACAACACTTTCAAGGCACATAAATTTTAATATTTGTCATAAATTCTTCTGCATGTTGTATGTGAAGATTGTTTTTAATATCTCAGCATTCGTATGCATTAACCTAGACGCAGAAAGTGCAATATTAAGCTGTATACATTTACTTTGAGGCGAGCATACAAGCACGTTTGGACATAAGTGCAGGAAAAATTGGAGTTGTACCAAGTTTGTAGTTTGGAGTACAAGCATAGAACTCTATGAATACTAATCATTAACAGCGCCACCAGCAGGTGCCATATAGAAATAATGGTTATAGCTCCGAACTGCAACCTGTGTCACGTTGAAAATGACTTGCTCTGATTTTCTTCACTAAATTTAAGATGATAAACACATTTAAGGAAATGTTTCCCTATAAATAAGGAATAAAATGTGGTTTTGTAATTTGTAAAAACAATAATTTAGGTAGACAATTTAAAGTCAATATAATGGTCTCATGGTCATCTAGGGTATAGATGTTTTCAGGTCTGCACCTTGATGCCTGCCTACAAACCAATCCCTTTCAGGCAAGCAAGTGTGCAATGACCTAAATCCATTTCATGTGGTATTAGCTTTTTTTTGTGGCAAGACCAAGACCAAGACCAAGACCAAGACCAGCAAGTCTAAGACCAAGACCAAGACCAAGACCCATCAATTTGAGACCAAGACCAAGACCGAGACCTCAAGACCTTCACTATGATAATAATAATAATAATAATAATAATTATGGCGGCGAGACAAGGAACACTGCTTCAGATCGGCTCTCGGTTCTATAGAAGATAAATATTGTTTCCTGCTGTTTGTTATACATCAAAAGTTATCTCCTTGAAGGTACTACTTGGTAGACACCGCAGGGCAAGTTTGGAGACAACTGGTTAACATCTTGTTGCTATTTTTGGTGGAAAAGTGTTGAATTTGTCTGTATTCAGAAAACTTTCTTCAACGTAGACCGCACAGTGTACATTGAATCAGTGAATGGACGCGCGCGTCAACTGCGTCCTTTGGAACATCTTGATTTCAACCAGTGTTTAATGGTCCCCGTAGGGTTGGATATTCTACAGTGTTACTGTATGTAGTTCTCCCTAAAACTACACACCTTCTCACAATTTTTTGATGTTTATGATGAGTGCTATGGAGCATCAAGTCAACGGTGAAAGGGTGACAAACTCCCAGAGAGGAAGTCTTTCACCCGATCTGGTTGGTATGCCTGAGCAGGTACCACCAGATCATAACAACACTGCTCACACCAGGATTCATGTTGCAACCAGGAGAAAATGGAGTAAGACCGGTAACAAAATGGCGATGGTCTGTTATATTTAGAGTGAGCCGGACACGAGAGGATACAGAAAGAGAATGATCAGCCTATGGCAAGATAAAGAAATGTTAAAGATCAGTGAGCAGCGTCTTGCAGACCAGATAAGTACTATCAAACGGAACCAGTGGTTAACAAACGTGGAAATTAAGGAGATGAGGAGGATAGTACAATCTGAAAGGGATAGAATGGAGGTTGTTAACCACCAAGTACCGGAGGAGGTGGCTGCTGCTAGTAGTGAAGATGTGGTTGATCAGCCAGGGTTGCTAGATAGTCAGGGTGACGATGGCATAGACAAAGAGGAGGGTGTAGAGTATACGGAGGAGGAGGGGCAGATTAAGACCAGGATTCAAGAGGTGATGGAAGTGGTTAAGGGGTCAAACGGATGGAGTATCCCAGCTTTGAGGCCGGGTCCCAAGGAAAAGGCTGACAGAAATGTCAGCCGTGGCACATAAAGTCCTTGGGTCGGTAAGAACAAATAATCTGTCGGAAACTAACCATCTTATTTTTGCAAGTGGCAGTTGTAGTAGGGGAAAAGTTAGGTGTGAAGGCTTCCAAATCAAAACAGGAAAACAGTACACCATTGTGGAAACGTCGCCTGGAGGGTCAAATTAAATAGTTACGAAAAGATCTCAGTAGAATAACAAATGAATAAGGGTTTAATAAAAGGTTCAGACTTGAAAAATACAATCATGACAAAGTACAGTGTCAAAGGTAAGGGGGTGAATGTGTCATAGAGGAGATTAGGCAAAGGGTAAAGGCTAAGGCTGCAAAGGTGAAGAGGTACGATGATAGGGTCAAGCAGTTTCACCAGAACAGACTATTTAACACCAATCAGCATTAGTTGTTTAAGGATTTAGACGGAAAGACTGACAGCACACAAGTGGGCCCGAGGCCAGCAGAGGCAAACATTTTCTGAGGTGGTATTTGGGACCAACCAGTACAGCACAACCGACAAGCGGAATGGCTAACGAATGTAAAAGATGAATTGAGAGGGGTACAGCAGCAAGAAGTGTTCCAGATTGACGTGGACAAAGTAAAGAGACAGGTAAAGAAAGTACCAAATTGGAAACACCCAGGTCCGGACCATGTGCATGAGTACCGGTTGAAGAACTTCCGTAGTTTGCATGAGCGAATGGCCCTACAACTGCACGACTGTTTAGTACAGGGTACGGTCCCATTTTGGATGACAGATCGAGGCAAGAACGGTTCTGATCATGAAGGATGTAAAGAAAGGTAACATTACAAGTAATTATAGACCAATCACGTGCTTACCTGTGATGTATAAACTCTTCACCAGTATGATTGCAGAAAACCTCTATCGCCATATGGATGACCAGCAGTTGATTCTAGAGGAGCACAAAGGCTGTAAGAAGCGGTCCAGGGATACGAAAGATCAACTTATCAACTTATCATGAAGGATTGCAGAAGCAGAAAGACTAATTTGGCTATGTCATGGATCGACTACAAGAAGGCATATGACATGGTATCGCACACGTGTAATAGAAAGTCTAGATATGGTTGGAGTGGCTGATGCAGTAAAACGTCTTTAAGGCGAACAAATCTGACAGCCAGTGGCGATAGTTTGGGCAAGGTATGCATAAGAAGAGGTATTTTTCCAAGGTGACTCTCTGTCTCCGCTGCTGTTTGTTCTTGCACTAGTGCCCCTGTCGATGACTCTGAGGAAGGTGAGCGCAGGCTATGTAATGAAGAAGGACGGATGTAAGATCAACCATCTGCTTTTTATGGACGATTTAAAGTTGTTTGAAAAGAATGAAGCGGAGATCGATTCTCTGGTGCAGCCTGTCAGGATTTTCAGCGATGACATCAGGATGCAGTTCAGTCTGGAGAAGTGTGCTTCAATGACCATGAAGAGGGAAAAGAGGGTACATTCCGATGGCATCACTCTGCCACATGGTGAACAGATGAGGGCTCTAGGTGAGGAGGAGAGCTATCAGTATCTTGGTGTTCTTGAGGGCAGAATACATCAGGCGTGTGAAGAAATGTTTTAAGTCCAAACTGAACGGGGGGAACATGATTAAGGAGATTAACACATGGGCCGTGTCTTTAATGAGGTACAGATCGGGTATTGTGGGGTGGACTAAGGAACATCTCTATGTTACGGACAGGAGAACAAGGAAACTAATGACCATGCATGGCATGCTACATCCGCGGGCAAATGTCAGCAGACTCTATCTTCCGAGGTCAGAGGGCAGAAGGGGGTTACTGAGCGTAGCAGACAGTGTTAACATCGAGCTCAGGAGCTCACATTGTCATATCAGGAGAACCGAGGAGAACTTGTTGAACGTTGCACAAAAGTACACGAGGGCAAACGAAGTTGGCTCGGAGGAGTACAAGAGGGGAAAGAAAGAGGAAAGACATCAAGATTGGAGGAACAAGCCACTTCATGGCTGGTTTTTAAGATGTAGTGAAGAAGTAGCGAGCACCAACTCCTGGAATTGGTTACAGAGCGAAGAACTAAAGAAGAAAACTGAGGGCTTGATTACTGCGGTGCAAGACCAGTCTCTAAGGACAAATGTTATGAAGGCAAGGAAAGAGAAAGCAAACGTCTCTCCTATGTGCAGAATGTGTTACAAGGCAGAAGAGACTGTATTTCATATTGTCAGCGAATGTAGTATGATGGCCTAGACGGAGTACAAAGGAAGACATGACAAGTTGGTCAAAGGTGATTCACTGGGATCTGCATAAGAAGTATGGTGACCAAGTGCATGCGAAATGGTACGACCATGTTCCGGAGAAAGTTATAGAGACCGACCAGGTCAAGATCCTCTGGGTTTTTATCATTCAGACTGATCCTGTTCTAGAACATAGGCATATGGATGTTGTAGTCTTAGATAAGACGACGAAGATGTGTGATCTCATTGACATAGCTGTGCCGGGTGATATCAGGGTAGCTTCGAAAGAGAAGGAAAAGATCCAAAAGATCCAAGACCTGGCCAGGGAACTCTGTAAGATTTGGCAGGGGACAGTGAAAGTAGTCTCTGTGGTGGTTGGAGCACTTGGTACCATTCCCAAAGCACTTGGGAAACATCTATATGAAATAGGGACAAATGTGAGGATAGATCTGTTGCAGAAGGCGACGATTTTGGGAACAGCGAGGATCCTGAGATAGACCCTTGAGATCTAAGGCTACGGGACGTAGCCTGACTCGAGGAATTACCAGCACAAAGGAAACTGTAATCTTTCTTTTGCATGCTGTGATAAGATGAAGTAATAATAATAACATCCTTTTAATGAGATAAAAGTTGATTTATCTTGACTATTGGACAAATAATGGAAACGTGGAAATGTTTGAATCGAAAAAGGTAGATAAAACCTAAAAAGACAAATTTGCAATTAAAAGGTAGGAATTTAGTCTAAAAAACAGCCACAGTTATCCATTGTGGTGCAAAATTTATTTTCTGTGTAGTTTTCAGCATTTAAGCATTAAATCATTTTGACTTTTAAATGTTAAAAGACCAGCCAAATGGTCGAGACCTCATTGGTCTGAGACCAATACAAAGTACGAGACCTTAAGGTAGGGAGACCAAGACCAAGACCAAGACCAAGACCAAGACCAAGACCAAGACCAAGACCAAGACCAAGACCAAGACCAAGACCAAGACCAAGACCAAGACCAGTAAAAAGTGGTCGAGAGATTACAACACTGACTTAATTGTGTTAAAGAACCCAAAACTTCAGAATAGTTCATTTTATTACATAAAAAATAAAATGCTTTATTCACCGCAGGAGACCTCAAAGCAGCATGCAGTGCATGTAATCATGATGCAATTCACGGCTCTTTCAGTTACGTTTGTTTATAGCGCCCGCTGCCGCCCGGTTGTTGTCAGTGTGGTTGGCCTTGGCGACGTACCTTGCGTTTGGGTTGGACGTAAGCCAAAAAGGTAAGCCGACTTCTCCCGGGCTGCGGGGGGGGGGGGGGGGGGGCGACCTTGATGCAAATTGTTCTCGTGTGAACATTTGACCAATCAGGTTGCTTTAACAAGCGTCGGTACGCATCCCTATGGGGCGCGCTACATGCGTTTGGCATTAACTTCTAGGGAAGTGGACTGCCACTACCTGGGGTCAAACAAAATAATGTGGGGGTAGTCTTAAATGTTATGGTTTTAATGCTTATAATTTGTATTACTTACAGCACCCACTAGTTCAGGTGGGGCTAGTTCATGTACTCTAACCGCATGTACAGGCAGTAGAATCACTTTCAGCATTGTAGGCCTTTGGGTCATAATTTGTGTAAACTATGCTGATCAGTGTTTTATATGGTGTAGAGGCTGGGCAAGCTGCCCCCTCCTTTTTTATCTGTGGCATGCTGCCATCCTCTTTTTGATCTGTGGCAAGCTGCCATCCTTTTTTATCTGTGGCAAGCTGCCAAATTATCCGGGCCCGGTATATAATAAAATGTTTGAAGGGCAAGCTGCCCCAGGGCATCCTGCCCTATAATATTGCTTATTAAAGTTTGCCAGTTCGGCGATCAGTTATTGTTGGAAAATAAAAACAGTTTAAGCTGCGCCAAATGTCAAGATTTAGTTTTGTTTATTTTCTTTGGGGTCGTCTGAGAATAATTCATTTTATTACATAAAAAATGAAATGCTTTATTCACTGCAGGAGACCTCAAAGCAGCATGCAGTGCATGTAATCATGATGCAATTCACGGCTCTTTCAGTTACGTTTGTTTATAGCGCCCGCTGCCGCCCGGTTGTTGTCAGTGTGGTTGGCCTTGGCGACGTCCCTTGCGTTTGGGTTGGACGTAAGCCAAAAAGGTAAGCCGACTTCTCCCGGGCTGCGGGGGGGCCGACCTTGATGCAAATTGTTCTCGTGTGAGCATTTGACCAATCAGGTTGCTTTAACAAGCGTCGGTACGCATCAATTAAAAGCGGGAAGGTTCATTTTGGTTCAGCTTTTACTTTGACCAACATCTTAATTTGAAACCCACCACCACCCCAATGTCCGCCTCCATTATTGCTGGTTTCCTATTTCTGGTATACACAATGTGGTTTGGTAAAATTAATAAATAAGTACATCAATAGCAAATCGTAAGTTGTATTGACCAAGTTATTTACTAGCACCCACTGGTTCAGGTGGGGTTAGTTATTGTTATCCAACCGCACGTACAGGTGGTGGAATTTTGCCCTGCAGGCTTTTATGTCGTGTCCTTTGTGCAAGGGGCATTAACTTCTAGGGAAGTGGACTGTCACTACCTGGGGTCAAACAAAATAATGTGGGGGTAGTCTTAAATGTTGTGGTTTTAATGCTTATAATTTGTATTACTGACAGCACCCACTAGTTCAGGTGGGGCTAGTTCATGTACTCTAACCGCATGTACAGGCGGTAGAATCATTTTAAGCATTGTAGGCCTTTGGGTCATAATTTGCGTTAAAGACGCTGATCAGTGTTTTATATGGTGTAGAGGCTGGGCAAGCTGCCCCCTCCTTTTTTATCTGTGGCAAGCTGCCATCCTCTTTTTGATCTGTGGCAAGCTGCCATCCTTTTTTATCTGTGGCAAGCTGCCAAATTATCCGGGCCCGGTATATAATAAAATGTTTGAAGGGCAAGCTGCCCCAGGGCATCCTGCCCTATTAATCCTGCCCTATTATATTGCTTATTAAAGTTTGCCAGTTCGGCGATCAGTAATTGTTGGAAAATAAAAACAGTTTAAGCTGTGCCAAATGTCAATATTTAGTTTTGTTTATTTTCTGTGGGGTCGTCTGAGAATAATGACCTATTATATGCCCACTGCACCCACCTGGGTCACACTTCACGGAAGCATCTTCAGTATGGAAACAATTATGGACACCCCAGCCTGAAAAAGGACAGTCTTGCAATCTTTTCTCATTTCCACTGCAGTCGATGTCGTCCATGAGTATGTGACCTGTTCCCAGTCCAAAGTGTGCACTCGGCCACACAGTAGTTGCTGCAATGAAGCCAAGTTGGTTGCACAGAATGCTCGCATCAGTGATGTCCCAGCTGTCATCACATACAGAGCCCCATTGGCCATCATGATATACTTCAACTCTACCTTCAGAGGGGACGCTTCCACCAACAAGCCGCACACCTTCTTTTTCTGAGACAAAGAAAGTTTAACAAAGAGAGGTTGTTGAGGTTCATTGCCAATAGCCGAACACCCAATGTTAAGGTGCGTTTTTTATCCTTTATAATAGTTTAGTTTTTCAGGGTCATTTGTCTGCAAATGCACAGCTGCGAAGCTTATAATTTATCAACTTGAAACTTTGAATATAGGTAGACTATACCTTGTAGATGATCCTAAAAGTTGTGACATAACTTTGAAGCCACATAAATGTTAATTTTTGTCATAAATTCTCCTCATTGAAGCGGAAAGCTCACAGTGCTGTATACTTTGAGGTGAGCTAGTAGAAGCACTTGTGGACTTGTTTGTAAACGGCATTAAACTGTAATAAACTGTAGGTGCCTTACAGAGTTATTACTCTTAACGTTGCTGTAGGTCTGTAGGTTCCATGAACAAAGGCGTTACATAATAATACCTCAGAAGTGCAACCTTTGTCAAGTTCAACATGATTTCTCCCCTGTATTAGCCTTCTGATAGCTTGATGGCAGGTAGCGAATAAAAGACAATGTTTTGCTGAGATGTCCACCTGTTTTGGTTATTTTTATGACTTTTGATAACTGAGAAATTGCAATTGAAAAAAAAAATCAATATTAGTTTGATTCTGATCAACGCCAAAGTTCACGAAAAATCAAACTTTTAAGATCCTGTTGAATACTTTGAAGTACGCTGTGTACAAAAAAATAGGTTGACGTGAATTGTTTACCTTATGTAAATGTAGAGGAGTAGAACTTTACTTTGTTTTTTTGTCTATCCTTCCATTTTACTTTGCATGATGTTTCCCCCAGGGTTACTACTTTTATCAGAGAGTAGGTTCCCCTGTTTAGCTCCTTGACATGGTTACCCTGCACTTTTATTAGTTTATGTTGCAAGTTGCACCAGTCTATTTCCTTTGTCCTGCACTGTCCACTTGCGCTAGCAGGTCAGTGAGCATGCAGCTAAGCAGCTTTTAATTAAGAAGTAAGACAAGTGCAACCTTGGTCAAGTTGAGCATGATTTGCCCTGAATTTTTTCACTAAATTTAGGAGGTATAACCAGATTTAAGGAAAAGTTTCCCTTTTAAGAACAGAATGTAGTTTTGTAATTTGTAAAAACAACAGTTGATGTAGACAAATCAATGTCAATATATCATTCTCATTGTCATGTAGGGAATGGACATTTTCACTTTGTCAGGTCTACACCTTGATGCCTGCACACAAATGTAACCCACTCAGGCAAGCAAGTATGCAATGACCTCAATCCATTTCCTGCTGTTTTAGCGTTTTCTTGTGGCTTTTTGATTGACAAGCATTAGAGAACCAAAAACTTGAGAATAGTGACCTATTACGCCTATTGCACCCACCTGTGTTGCACATCACGGAAGCATCTTCAGTATCGCAATCATAGGTACCAAAGCCTGAAAAAGCACAGTCTTGCAATCTTTCCTCATTTCCACTGCAGTTCATGTCAGTCATGAGTATTTGACCTGTGTCATGTGTAAAATTTGAAATCCAGGCAGTAGTTGCTGCAATGAAGCCAAGTTGTATGCACAAAACGTTTGCATCTCTGATGTCCCAGCTGTCACCACATACAGTGCCCCATTGGCCATCATGGAATACTTCAACTCTGCCTTCAGAGGGGATGCTTCCACCAACAAGCCGCAAACCGTCACTTTCTGAGACAAAGAGAGTCAATTAAAGAGAGTCATTGAGGTTCATCAGGCAATAGCTGATCACCTATTGTTTTTGTTTGTTTTCTTGTTTTCTTTTTGACTAGCTTTTTAGAGTCGTTTGTCCACAAGCAAATGCTCAGTTAAGAAACTTATAATTTATCAACTTCAAATTTTAAATGTAGGTAGCATCACGTGAATCACCCATTTAAAGCTGACCCGAGTTTACCTATGACAAACTAGGGTTGGTACTCACTGGCTTGAGAGAGCAGTTTTCAACAAGATCTTTCTTAAATCTGATCAAAAGTTTGTGATGCATAAAACATGTGGTTTAGGGTGTCACTGCCTGTGAATTTACCGACCACAAATATCCACAAAAATTCACAGGTTCTTGTTTATGATGTGAAGTATTGGGAAACAGCAGGGCTCGAATTTGGGGGGAAAATCCACAAGACCACAGGACTTGTATCTCAAAATGTTTACTGGACCAGAAATAATTTTACAAGACCAGATTCAAACTGAGACAGACTTCCTTGCACAGTTTAACTTGCATTTAATTGAACAAGCACTAAGACATATATATATATGTAATTTAAAAAAAAGATTTACCCCATTTGTCTTTTAGGGTATTAAGTATATTTCAAATCATTACTCAAAATCAACACTTGAACATAATTTGTTTCTGTTCAAGATATTATAGAGTGAGGTACATGAATTGTTATTGAACTGAAAACACAAGACCGCTGGACTTGTCCGGTCATGAGTTTACTGGCCCAATGCTAAAATCACTGGCCTCGGGCCTGCGGTCCAGTGTCAAATTCGAGCCCTGAACAGTGTTAAATGTTATCATGAAAGCAACTTTGAATCATAAAAATCAACCAATTATATCTAGAGAAATCAAAAGAAACAGTCGGACTTTCTCTCTGCTCTTCAGCATTTTGGTTATTTGACAGCAGCGGTATGCTCCCTAAATCACTGGCCTTAGGGAAGTGGTTCCAGGGTGAATGTTTATATTACAACTACTTAAAGGTATTATACAGGATTGGTAGAGCTGACAAAATAGTCGCAGACAGTGTTCATGTTTTGTGTGATTCAACATATGCATGAACAAACAAACCTGTGAAAGTTTGAGCTTAATTGGTCATCGAGGTCATGAGAAAATAGTGAAAAGAGACCTTATGTGTTTTCTGTTTTTTCAAACATCGAGTTTTTATCACGCGTGATAAAAACTATTGTTTTACTCATTTCTCAGAAACGATAGCATTTTAGGCAGAAATATTTTAAGGAACCCTTTCTACCATTACGTACCTTAAATCATGTAAGTTATGTCCGAATCTGTGAACATTCGTGTTTTTCGATCTTACCAATAGTGTACAGGGCCTTTAACTGGGGTGCGTTTTCGCGGTCGTAACCAATAACTGTTTCGGTTGACTTGGCCATTGGTTAATCACTGGGCAAATACCGAAACAGTTATTGGTTACGGCCGCGAAAAACGCACCCCTGATAACAGCTGATAAGAGTCACAGTGAAACCGGTGAGTAAAATACTGAGATTTTGGTTAATGGGAAATTCACGTAATGGACTAAAACTTATAGATGATCCTTAAAGTCGTGCATCATGATGAAGTCATCAGTTGCTGAAATATATTATATCAAAGTTCATCAGTTCAAAATATTAATTACTCTAGAAGTACCGAAGCTACTTTAACAATGTATTTAATGTCATATGAAAGGTCTTAGAAAGCTGAGCGAAAGTCACACAGATTTGACCCCTTTTTGATCTTGACTTCTGGTTGAAATTGGACATTGAAGTAAAAGAATTGTCACTTCCTTGTTTTGGGCTCTCTTGCCCTGATTTTCTTTACTAAATTTATGAGGTATAACCACATTTAAGGAAATGCTTCCATTTTAATAACAGAATGTAGTTTTGTAATTTGTAAAAGCAATAATTGATGTAGACAAATCAATGTCAATAATATCATTCTCATTGTCATGCAGGAAATGGACATTTTCACTTTGTCAGGTCTACACCTTGATGCGTGCCCAGAAATGCAACACACTCAGGCAAGCAAGTATGCAATGACCTCAATCCCAATTCCTGTGGTTTTAGTGTTTTCTTGTGGCTTTTTGATTGACAAGCATTAGAGAACCAAAAACTTGAGAATAGTGACCTATTACGCCTATTGCACCCACCTGGGTAACACATCACGGAAGCATTTTTAGTATGGCAATCATCGGTATCTAAGCCTGAAAAAGGACAATCTTGCAATCTTCTCTCATTTCCACTGCAGTTGACGTTGTCCATGAGTATTTGACCCGTTCCCGGTCCAAAGTGTGCGGTCTGCCACGTAGTAGTTGCTGCAGCGAAGCCAAGTTGTCTGCACGTAACGTTCGCATCTGTGATGTCCCAGCTGTCGCCACATACAGTGCCCCATTGGCCATCATGGAATACTTCAACTCTACCTTCAGAGGGGACCCTTCCACCAACAAGCCGCACACCACCTATTTTGGAGACAAAAGAGTTGATTAAAGAGAGTTGTTGAGGTTCATCGGGCAATAGCTGAAAACCTGTTGTTAATGTTTGTTTTTGTCGTTTGTCCACAAGCAAATGCTTAGTCGCGGAGCTTATAATTTATCAACCTGAAGCTTTAAATCTTAGTAGACTATAACTTGTATACAATCGTTGTTATAATCGTTGTTATAATACAATCGTTGTTCATCGGGCAATAGCTGAAAACCTGTTGTTAATGTTTGTTTTTGTTGTTTGTCCACAAGCAAATGCTTAGTTGCGGAGCTTATAATTTATCAACCTGAAGCTTTAAATCTTAGTAGACTATAACTTGTATACAATCGTAAAAGTTGTGATGTCGTGATGACGTCCTCAGATGTTGAAATACATTAAATCAAGGCTTCTAATAGAAAATATTTTAAAACAAAATTAAAAAGTACAGAAGTTATTTAACAATCTATTTAATGTCTTATGAAAGACCTTTAAAAGCTGAGCAAAAATCAAACAGATGTGACCCCATTATGATCCTGATTTCATGTTGAAACTGGACATTGAAGTAAAAAGATTGTCCCTTCCTCGTGTTGGGCTCTCGGCCACAGCAGTAGGGAATTTGAACATGGTTTCAGTTAATGAAACAGTTTTTGAAATGTCAGCATATCGAGAGAAAAACATCGATGACGACAGCACTATGTCACTGTGGAAAATCACCTTATGTCAAACTACACATTATTTTGCAATCTCAAACACATTATATCAGAATTTTGTCAAATTCAAAATGTAAACATTCTATGTCAATATGAAAACAACTAGAAAGTTTCTTATGAATCACGTGACCAGAAATTAAGATATGGCAATTAAAGTATAAAACAATAACACAACTTTCAAGGCACATAAATGTTAAAGTCTGTCATAAATTCTCCTGCATTTGGTTTGCAAAGATTGTTTTTAGAATGATTTTAACACATCAGGAAATTGATTTGTTGATTGTTAAAGATACAAAAGTATTGCAGCTTTGTTTGCAGTAACGCAGTATTCATTTGCATTAACCTAGATGCAGAAAGTTCACAGTGCAATATTAAGCTGTGTATACTTACTTGGCAGCTAGCATACTGAAGCATGTTTGGACATAAGTGATGGAAAATTGGAGATGTGCCAAGTTGGTAGTTTGCAGTACAATCATATAATTCTAAGTCCACTAATTATTAACAGCGCCACCTGCAGGTGCCTTACAAAAATTATGGTTATACTCCTAAAAGCAAACTGTGTCAGGTTTAACAAGATTTGTTCTGATTTTCTTCACTAAATATAAGATGAAAAACACATAGTAAGTAAAGTATCTCTTTTGGGAAAGAAATTAGTTTGTTTTTATTTGTAAAAACATTAACTTATGTAGACAATTCAAAGTGTTTGGATTTAAGTGCTGGCAATTTGGAGTTGTGCCAATTTTGTAGTTTGCATCACTTACATATAACTCTATGACCACTAATCATTAACAGCACAACCAGGCGTCTTACATAAATTTTATGCATGTAGCTCCGAAATGCAACCTACGTCAGGTTGAGCAAGATTTGCCCTGATTTTCTTCACTTAAGTTAAGAGGTTTAACCAGATTTAAGGAAAAGTTTCCCTTTTAAGAACAGAATGTAGTTTTGTAATTTGTAAAAACAACAGTTGATGTAGACAAATCAATGTCAATATATCATTCTCATTGTCATGTAGGGAATGGATATTTCCACTTTGTCAGGTCTACACCTTGATGCCTGCACACAAATGTAACCCACTCAGGCAAGCAAGTATGCAATGACCTCAATCCCAATTCCTGTGGTTTTCAGCATTTTCTTGTGGCTTTTTGATTGACATGCATTAGAGAACCAAAAACTTGAGAATAGTGACCTATTACGCCGATGGCACCCACCTGTGTCACATGTCACGGAAGCATCTTCAGTATGGCAATCATCGGTACCAAAGCCTGCAAAAGCACAGTCTTGCAATCTTTCCTCATTTCCACTGCAGTTCATGGCAGTCATAAGTATTTGACCTGTGTCATGTGTAGAGTATGCACTCCACGCAGTAGTTGCTGCAATGAAGCCAAGTTGTCTGCATGTAACGCTTGCGTCTCTGATGTCCCAGCTGTCGCCACATACAGTGCCCCATTGGCCATCATGGAATACTTTAACTTTACCTTCAGAGGGGACGCTTCCTCCAACAAGCTGCATACCCTCTATTTTGGAGACAAGGAGTGTCGATTAAAGAGAGTTCTTGAAGTTCATCGGGCAAAAGCTGAACACCTATTGCTAATGTTCGTTTTTTAAAAATTCTTTTTAATAGTTTTTAAGGGTGATTTGTTCACAAGTAGTTGCACAGTTGCGAAGCTTACAATTTATTAACTTTAAACTTTAAATGTTGGTATATATAACTTGTTGTCGATCCTACAACTTGCTAGCATACAAGCACATGTTTGGACAAAAGTGCTGGAAACTTGGAGATGTGCCAAGTTTGTAGTTTGCAGTACAAGCGTATAACTCTATGACCACAAATCAACAGCGCCACCTCCAGGTGCCTTACAGAAATTTAGGTTAAGCTCCAAAGTGCAACCTGTGTCAGGTTGAACATGATTTGCTCTGATTTTCTGGACTAAATTTAAGATGATAAACACAGGTAAAGAAAATTTTCCTTTCAGGAACAAAATGAAGTTTTTTTTTAATTTGTAAAAACATTTATTTAGGTAGACAATTCAAAGTCATTATAACAGTATCATGGTCATCTAGGGTATGGAGGATTTCACTTTGCCAGGTCTACACCTTGATGCCTGCCCACAAACGCATCCCACTCAGGCAAGCAAGTGTGCTATGACCTCAATTAATTTCCAGTGGTTTTAGTTTTGTATGCGGCTTTTTGATCAGCGTGTGTAAAATAGTGACCTAATATGCCTATCACACCCACCTGATGATGGGTCACACGTCACAGAAGCATCTTCAAAATGGGCACAATTTTTGACACCCCAGCCTGGAAAAACACAGTCTTGCAATCTTTCCTCATTTCCACGACAGTCGATGTCGCCGATGTGTATTTCACCTATTCCCTGTCCAAAGTGTGCACCCTGCCAAGCATTAGTTGCTGCAATGAAGCCAAGTTGTCTGCACGTAACGCTCGCATCTGTGATGTCCCAGCTGTCGTCACATACACTGCCCCATTGGCCATCATGGAATACCTCAACTCTACCTTCAGAGGGGACACTTCCACCAACAAGCCGCAAACCACCTATTACGGAGACAAAGAGAGGCGATTGAAAAGAGTTGCTTAGGTTCATCAGGCAAGAGCTGAACACCTTTTTTTAATGTCCCTTTTAATAGTTTTTCATATATATTCTTTTAGTTTTTTTCAAAGTCCTTTGTCCACAAGCAAATGCACAGCTGCGAAGCTTTTTATTTATTAACTTGAAACTTTAAATGTAGGTAGACTATACCTTGTAGATGATCCTAAAAGTTGTGACATAACTTGGAAGCCACATAAATGTTAATAAATGTTGTTTGAAGCTTTGCATGGTGTGGAGATAAGAGGTAACTATAAAGAAATAGATAGTAAACTTGCGGGTACAACCAGGTAATAAAACTCTTTTGTGGGAGTGTTGGCTCTGAAAAGAGCCGGCTGGTCTCGACGTTTCGAGCATTATACTCTCGGGCAGTATATACTCCTAAGGAAGAACTTGGAGTTGTGCCAACTTTGTAGTTTGCATGATTCATATATAACTATATGACCACTTATCATTAACAGTGCCACCAGGCGTCTTACATAAACTATGCATGTAGCTCTGAAGTGCAACTTCGGTCAGGTTGAGCATGATTTGCCCTAATTTTGTTCACTAAATTTAAGAGGTATAACAATATTAAAGGAAATGTTTCCCTTTTAAGAACAGGATGTAGTTTTGTAATTTGTAAAAACAGTAATTGATGTAGACAAACCAATGTCAACTAGACCTTAAAACTTTGATGAAACGCTCCAAACCTCTAAAGTGAGCCTGACTTTGAGATAGAAGATCCTTGATCTTCGACAGGCCTTTATTTTGACTTTGAGTAAACCTGATCTTCATTCTGATACTGACTCTCAAACTGACTTTGCAATGACCTCAATCCCAATTCATGTGGTTTTAGCGTTTTCTTGTGGCTTTTTGATTGACATGCATTACAGAACCAAAAACTTGAGATGACCTCTTAGGCCTATGGTACCCACCTGAGTCACACGTCACGGTAGCATCTTTAATATGGCAATCATAGATATCTAAGCCCAAAAAAATACAGTCTTGTAATCTTGTCTCATTTCCACTGCAGTTAACGTTGTTCATGAGTATTTGACCAGTTCCCTGTCCAAAGTGTGCACTCTGCAACGCAGTAGTTGCTGCAATGAAGCCAAGTTGTCTGCATGTAACGTTCGCATCTGTGATGTCCCAGCTGTCGCCACATACAGAGCCCCATTGGCCATCATGGAATACTTCAACTCTACCTTCAGAGGGCACGCTTCCACCAACAAGCCGCAAACCGTCACTTTCTAAGACAAAGAGAGTCAATTAAAGAGAGTCATTGAGGTTCATCGGGAAAATAGCTGAACACCTTTTGTTCTTGTTTGTTGTTTCAATTTCTTTTTAATTAGTTTTTTAGAGTTGTTTGTCCACAAGCAAATGCTTAGTTGCGAAACTTATAATTTATCGACTTGAAAATTTTAAATGATATTAGACTATAACTTGTAGGTGATCCTAAAAGTTGTGACATCATGATGAAGTCATCAGTTGCTGAAATACATCAAATCAAAGTTCATTATTTCAAAAAATCATAACTCAAGAAGTACAGAAGCTATTTTAACAATCTATTTAATAGTCTTTACAAGTTAAGCAAAAGTCAAACAGATGTGTCCCGATTGTGATCTTGAATTCATGTTGAAATTGGACATTGAAGTAAAAAGAGTGTCCCTTCCTCGTCTTGGACTCTAGGCCACAGCGATAGTGAATTTGAACATGGTTTCAGTGAATGAAATAGTTTTTGAAATTTCGGCCTATCAAAAAAACATTTTTGACGAAAGCACTATGTCACTGTGGAAAATTACCATAAGTCAAAATAAACACATTATTTTGCAATCTCAAATACCTTATATCAGAATTTTGTCAAATTTTAAATATAAACATTCTATGTCAATTTGAAAACAACTGAAAAGTTTCTAATTAATCATGTGACCAGAACTTAAGAAACGGCAATGGAAGTAAAAAATAATGACACAACTTTCAAGGCACATAAATGTTAATGTTTGTCAAAAATTCTCCTGCATTTTGTATGTAAAGATTCTTTTTAGAATGATTTTAACACACAAGGAAATTTATTTGTTGATTGTTAATAGCTAATTGTTAATAGTTAATTGTTAAAAAGAAAGCAGCTTTGTTTGAACAGCGCCACCATGTGCCTTACAAAAAGTTTGGGTAAAGCTCCGAAATGTAACGTGTGTTAGGTTGAACACGATTTGCTCTGATTTTCCTCACTAAATTATGTATTCCAGCTGGATTTTTGTGCCAAAATGGATTTTATTGGCCAACTTTGTCAATTTGGGGGTGCCGATTTAAAAAAGTTGGGTACCATTTTTTCTAATGGCGTCTTCATTTGCCATTTTTAATTTCAAAATGGCTGCCAGTTTTAATTATATTTGTCCAATATCTCAACTTGTAGGCAATGTAGTAGAGTAAAATTGGTGGCTATACCCATGTATATGATACCAGGGATTTCATTAAAACCATTGCCTTACTGGTAACTAAATTGGTTTGGCCGCCATGTTGAAAATCAAAATGGCCGCCATCTTGAATTTCAAACTGGCCGCAAATTGTAACAACAGACCTTTCTTTTGTTGATCAACAAACTGCACTGGTTGGCATGGAGGGCTGAATGTTAGCAAAACATTCAATCGCGGGTACAGATCTTGTTACCGAATTCAACATTTCTGCAAACTGTCAATACATCTTATGATTGGTTGCTTTGTTTCCAACAAATTCAACACTTTTCAATTCATTTGATTTTGGCTACCATCTTGAATTTCAAAATGGCCACCATATTTACATTTTACGTATATCTCAGCATGTGAGCAACATAGAAGCCTATAATTGGCGGCAATGTATGGTTTATGAGATAGAGGAATCTAAAATTTCTGCAGTCCTACACTCGATAGATTTTTTTTCGATTGCCCCTGAGCTAATCAGCCTCATTCAAGACTTTGAATATGCTCATTACACTGACAGTGACCAACGGGAAAACAAGGAGCATTTTCAGCTGAGTGGCACAATGGCAGTCTGCATGTTCTACAATTTAACCATGATCAAGGAGGACATTGTGAAGTCAAACACTGAGGTGGAATCCAATTCTTATGTACTTGTCAGGCCATCAATCTCATGAATTTGGCATCTAATATGGAGGTACCACAAACTGCAAAGGGAGATGACAAGGGCACAACAAATTTGAAAAGTTTGTGTCTGAAAGAGTGGTTGCATCTACAGCAGAGAAATCAATTTGGGACCTGATGAAGAAGCTTAAGTGGAAGATCTTCAATATCTGCAAGAAGAAGACACACTGATGACTTGCGTGTCGTGGTCGAGCGGATAAGAACACCGGACTCAAGCTCTGCTGTTTCTGATCAGCAGAGTGTGGGTTCGAGTCCCGGTCATGACACTTGTGTCCTTCAGCAAGACACTTAACCATTGTTGCTGCGTCCTTCGGATGGGACGTAAAGCCGTAGGTCCCGTGTGTTGTGTAATGCACGTAAAAGAACCCAGTACACTTTTCGTAAAGAGAAGGGGTTCGCCCCAGTGTTCCTGGTTTGATCGGCTGCATATTGTGCCACAGCACCTTGTAAACCATTACATGGTGCTATAAATGAATAGGCCTCATACTCCAAAAAAGTTGCTCCACATACCTGGCAGAAAAAAATATATCAGCGCTTAGAAACGCCTGTATTAAGCGCTATATAAATGCAAGCTATTATTATTATAGTTGCTTCAACAACTATTGGCAAGATTTCCTGTAGTTCAGCAGTTGCGCCCTAGTATGATACAGTCTTTAAGCGAGACAATTGGAAGATACAAGTTTGCTGTTATCCCCAGGTCACCCTTCTCCACAGATGGTCTTCTTCTTATCCCAAATGACAAGACTGCCTTTGTAAATGCCACTGAAGAGTACAATATCATCATGGAACCTACAAGTGAATCTGAGGTTGGTTGAACACCAGATGCAACAAGCAGAGTGGAGAGACATTACAATGAGTGCATTAACAATGCCAACGCAGTTGTCCAAGCAATCAAGAAAGGCCCCTTGATGGTATACTGCTCTTGACTTTGTGAATACCTTTGGTTGAATCGTCTGTAAAATTATATCTGGTTACGATGAAGGAGGCATCAGCTTTGACAGTTAATTTACAACTCTCTGAAAGCTCAGACACATGGCAAACAGTCTCTGCTGGTATGAACTCAGTTAAGTTTCACATCAAAGACTCAACTCTTATCAAACTAGAACCACCAAAAACCTATTTGAAGTTAAAACAAAGTCTAAACTATTAACAGATTACTAGGGGAAAGCTCTACTTCACGAATGCCATCTAAGGAACGTTAACGAAGTCCAACAAACCTGATGTCTCGATTCCAACTAAGCTGGTGAGCAATCACACGAGGAGGCAGACACCTTGATTGCAATGTATGTGCTTGATGCATCCAAGATTGGCGGAGACATCCGAGATATACGCGTAAATGTGTACTCCCCATATATACAAATGTCTTCATTTTTAAATGGACTTGTTTTCAACCGACGACATTCCAGGCCAGCTTAATTTTATCACCGGAAAAGGAAAAGTGAAGTGTACAATTGACAAATGTGGAAGATGTGCAGCAGTCGCAAGCGAGAGAAGTAGAGGCTTTAAAGGTCTCCATGTTTTTAGTGGTGCTGCTTGGGGAAAATTTTGCCGGTATTTCCAAGAGTAAGCAGGTGGATAAAGCATTATCTCAGCCTTGAATCAAGTTGTGACGTAGTTTATGTTTTCCAGAAATTTTGTTAGGACGGTTTCAACCTGGACCGCATGTCAATCGTTCTTGAAAACTTTGTGTGCGCAGTGTATGCCAAGAACAGCAATGCACCAAGAGCTGAGATGGGAATCTTAAAGCTGAGAGGTTGCCACCAACTCTTGGAGTACTGAAAGCACACATTCAGAGAGCCAATTTAATACTAATGCTTAGTTTATGGAGTTACAGCCGCAAATACCACTGGTAATTAACTATTAATGGATTGGAGAAAGCATCAGATGGGACAATTCTCCCAAGAAATGTCTTAAACTACCTGCATCTCAGACAGTTGTTAAACGTGGCGAATGTACCAGCCCATGCTGCTGCCCCCCAAAAAGCTTGCCATGTACAGCACTTCGTACAAAGTAAATGTAGTGCTGTAAATGGTGACCAATTTTGAAATCCACAATGGTCATAAAAAGGCTCATAAAAAGGTAGACATGCAGTAATTTGGAATCCTAACCATCACAAACAACAGGCATTGCCACCATTTTAAGGTTTCTATGTTACTCACATGCTGAGCTATAGACCTTTCCATTGTTGATAAACAAACCGCGCCAGTTGGCATGGACAGCCGAATGTTGGCAAAACCTTCAATCGTGTTAACAGACAATGTGACCAAATTCATCACTATGGCTTTCCATAGTTTTCTAACCTTGGTTGGCAAAAACTCGGGCTGTGACGTTGCCATAGAAAGGTCTATACATAAAATGTAAATATGGTGGCCATTTTGAAATTCAAGATGGCAGCCAAGCCAAATTAGTTACAAGTAAGGCAATGGAAATAAATGGAATCCCTGGTATCATAAACATGGGTATTGCCACCATTTTTACCATTTTATATTGCTCAAAAGTTGGGATATAGGCCAAAATATAATTCAAAATGACGACCATTTTGAAATTCAAGATGGCGACCAAACCAAATTAGTAAGACAATGGTTTCAATAGAATCCCTAATATCATAAACATGGGTATTGCAACAATTTTCAGCTTTCTGCATTGCGCACAAGTTGAGATTTAGGCCAAAATATAATGAAAAATGGCGGCCATTTTGAAATTCAAGATGGCGACCATTTTGAAATTCAAGATGGCGGCCAAACCAAATTAGTTACAAGTAGGGCAGTGGATTTAATGGAATCCCTGGTCACAATAATGGATATTGCTACCATTTTAACTCTTCTATAAGTTGCTCACAAGTTGAGATATAAAAAAAAAATATAGTAGAAAATGACGGCCATTTTGAAAATCAAAATCGTGAGTGTGGATGCAAATTTTAAAAACTTTTTTTAAATCAGCACCTCTAAATTGACAAAGTTAGACAATAAAATCCATTTTGGCACGAAAATCCAGCTGGATCCAAATGTCTGACATATGGAACTGTACTAATTGTAAAAACATTACTTTAGGTAGACAATTCAAAGTCATTATAATGGTCTCATAGTCATCTAGGGTATGGACGATTTCACTTTGTCAGGTCTACACCTTGATGTCTGCCCATAAACGCATCCCACTCAGGCAAGCAAGTGTGTTATGACCTAAATTAATTTCCTGTGGTTCTAGTTTTTTTTATGTGGACTTTGATCAACGTGTGTAACTTCAGAATAGTGACCTATTATGCCTATCACACCCACCTGATAATTGGTCACAGGTCACCGAAGCATCTTCAGTATGGACACAATCGTCGACACCCCAGCCTGGAAAAACACAGTCTTGCAATCTTTCCTCATTTCCGATGCAGTTGATGTCGTCCATGTATATTTGACCTGTTCCCGGTCCAAAGTGTGCAACCTTCCAAGCAGTAGTTGCAGCAATGAAGCCAAGTTGCCTGCACACAACGTTTGCGTCTGTGATGTCCCAGCTGTCATCACATACAGTGCCCCATTGGCCATCATGGAATACTTCAACTCTACCTTCAGAGGGGACCCTTCCACCAACAAGCCGCACACCATCTAATTCAGGAGACAAAGAGAGTTAATTAAAGAGAGTTGTTGAGGTTCATCAGGCAATAGCTGAACACCTATTAACATTGTTAATGGTTTTTTTAAAATATTCTTTTTAATAGTTTTTCAGAGTCGTTTGTCCACAAGCAAATGCACAGTTGCGAAGCTTATAATTTATCTACAGTAAGTTCCTGCGGATAAGACGCGTCTTATCTGACTTTCGACAGCACAAAAACATCCCTGCGCCTTATCTACCGATGCGGTAACGCTTGATTTCATTGTGATGATCAGTGTGTAAAATCTAAACATTTTTATACTGTAAAACAATCCTTTCTTTCATCCAGAGTAATCCTACGTGTTATAATTTTATTAAAATCAAACCTTCACCGTATGCTCGTTGTGTAACTTTAAAAAGCTTCAACGAAACTTACCGAAGAACGAAGTCACTGGCCATGCTGCTGCCCACAACAACCAGCGAACCAGCAACGACCAGCTGGTACACACTAGTCTTTATTGTATGTTATCGTGTAATGCACTGTTAGATTTCGCCAACAGAAGGCGTACGTTCTTATTGTGAATGCGTTGTTATGAGAGCGCCCTCCAGCGTTTGGTAGTTCTTTCGTGTAGTGTAACACGCAAAATTGCCTGATAACAAAGACTAGCAGCCCATTCATTGGGAAACGTTAGCACAACGTTTTTTTGTGCGCGCTCATTGCGTGAAAAGAAAAACCATAAGGCTGTTTTTAGAAAAAAAATCTTAAAACAAAAATGAACACACACAAAATAAAAAAATAGAAGCGATGTTTTACTTAGGTTCGTGATTTACAAAAATGACAATCCCTTTATGTTATAGTAAGTGTCCTACCAACACAATGACCCCCATAAGTGGTGATGTACCAACCGTGAATGGGTTTGCAAGCCTCTATTACATGAAAATATCCTTGCGCCTTATCTACCAATGCGCCTTATCTGGTGGCGTTTGAATTTTGGGGGGTAATTTGAGGGGACGGCGCCTTATGCGCCCCGCATCTTATCCGCAGGAAAGTACGGTACATGAAACTTTAAATGTAGCTTGTAGATGATCTTGAAAGTTGTCACATAACTTTGAAGCCACATAAATGTTAATGTTTTTCATATATTCTTCTGCATTTTGTATGTAAGGATTGTTTTTAGAATGATTTTAAAACTTTATGAAATTCATTTGATGATTATTTTTTTTTGGAGATTATATTGCTGATATTACTTGAAGTAATGCTGCATTCCTAAACAAGTGAAAAAAATCATTTAATATACATTAACAATGAAGTGGAAAGCTTGCATTGCTCATTGAAGCAGAAAGCTAAAAGTGCTGTATACTTTCAGGCGAGCTAGTAGAAGCACCTGTGGACTTGTTTGTACACATCAATAAACTGCAACAGCGCCACCAGGCGCCTTCCCAGCTAACACAATACGTTGTTACAACGTTGCACAACGTTGTGATAAGGTGGCAATTTGGTCGATGGGATGACAACGTTTTGACTACGTTGCAAGAACGTCAGAACTTAACATGATCTACAACCAATGTTGTACATTGGTTGCATGTTGGTAATCTATGCAACGTTACCGAAAGGTTTTATACCTAACGTGTTCACAACATTGTATTTTGGTATTATTACAACGTGGTATTTAAGTTAAGGCAACAACGTTGTCGATAAGTCATATTTTGGTCTCAACAAAATGTAGTAATTTTGTTGCGACAAGCACGTTGTCTGCACGTTGCATTGTGGTTTTATCAAAACGTCACAATTAATTCGCGGCGGTCACGTTGTCTTGACGTTGTATTTTGGTATTATTATAACGTAGCATTTAAGTTGTGGCAGTCACGTTGTCTACACGTTGTAATTTGGTAACATTAAAATGTAGCAATTATGTTGTGACTAGCACGTTGTCTGCACGTTGCATTTTGGTTTTATCAAAACGTTATAATTAAATCGCGGCGGTCACGTTGTCTTGACGTTGTATTTTAGTATTATTATAACGTAGCATTTAAGTTGTGGCAGTAACGTTGTTTACACATTGTTTTTTGGTAACATTAAAACGTAGCAATTATGTTGTGAAGAGCACGTTGTCTGCATTTAAGTTGTGACAGTCACGTTGTCTACACAATGTATTTTGGTAACATTAAAACGTAATATTTAAGTTTCGGCTGTATGTTGTCTTGTCGTTGTATTTTGGTTTTGCACACAAAAGTAGCCTACTGTTAAAGTTGTGACAGCCCGTTGTCTTAATCTTCAAACGCATATTGTAACTATCATCTTGTAGATTTATCACAACGTAGTATCTTTGTTTTTACCATCACGCTGTGACATATTGTATTTTAGTTTAATTACAACGTACAAATAATAGTATTTATGTTTTGACTATGATATCGTTTGGCGTTGTATTTTAGTTTGTATTGGCGATGTTTAGACCATTTTGTTGAATAGTTCAAGCAGCTCGTTTGAATGGTTTTGGAGGACATGGTAGGCCTAATGATTGACATCGCAAACATGTTTTTGTTCTCAATTTAGTTTTTTATTAATATCGGTTGTCATAAATAAGGCACTTGAGGAGCGGCATTTCTATCAGATTTGCATTTAATGATGAATCTGAACAGTACTAATCATTAATTGCATTTAATTGAGCTTATTGTGTCAAGCAGCAGTGCGCTGGTGAGGGGTGAGATTCGATTCTACCCCCCCCCCCCCCTCCCCACCACCACCACCACCACCTGCACAGCGGCATTCCAAGCTGTAGATAGAATCTTCTAGAGAAACATTTACCCTTGATAGGATTTTCTATCCTCACTTAGGCCGTTTTGTCCCCCACTAAAAACTTCCTCTAAAACCATTGTGTTAAATAGTTCAAGCAGATCGTTGGGATGGTTTCGGAGGACATTTATTAGCTAACAACATTGGTAGGCCTAATGTTTGTCATCACGAACAATGTTTGTTCGCAATTTAGTTTTTTATATCGGTTGTCATCAATAGAATAGGCACTTGAGGAGCGGCCTCCCTATCAAATAGGCATTTAATTATCAATCTGAACAAACCATTAATTGCATTTAATTGACTTTATTATGTCAAGCAGCAGTGCGACGGTCTAGGGAGAGATTTGATTCTACCCCCAACCACCACCACCACCACCACCACCTGTACAGCGGCATTCCAAGCCGTACATAGAATCTTCTAGAGAAACATTTACCCTTGATAGGATTTTCTATATTACTTAGGCCGTTTGTTCACCCGCTAAAAACTTTTTCTAAAACTATTGTGTTGAATAGTTCAAGCAGCTCGTTGGGATGGTTTTGGAGGACATTTATTAGCTAACAACTATTGGTAGGCCTATCGTTGACATCGCAAACAATGTTTGTTCTAAATTTAGTTTTGAATATCGGTTGTCATAAATAAAATAGGCACTTGAGGAGCGGCCTTGCTATCATTGGCATTTAATGATCAATCTGAACAGTTAATACTAATCATTAATTGCATTTAATTGAGCTTATTGTGTCAAGCAGCAGTGCGCTGGTGAGGGGTGAGATTCGATTCTACCCCCTCTCCCCACCACCACCACCACCACCACCTGTACAGCGGCATTCCAAGCCGTACATAGAATCTTCTAGAGAAACATTTACCCTTGATAGGATTTTCTATCCTCACTTAGGCCGTTTTGTCCCCCACTAAAAACTTCCTCTAAAACCATTGTGTTAAATAGTTCAAGCAGATCGTTGGGATGGTTTCGGAGGACATTTATTAGCTAACAACATTGGTAGGCCTAATGTTTGTCATCACGAACAATGTTTGTTCTCAATTTAGTTTTTTATATCGGTTGTCATCAATAGAATAGGCACTTGAGGAGCGGCCTCCCTATCAAATAGGCATTTAATTATCAATCTGAACAAACCATTAATTGCATTTAATTGACTTTATTATGTCAAGCAGCAGTGCGACGGTCTAGGGAGAGATTTGAGTCTACCCCCCCCCCCCACTACCTGTACAGCGGCATTCCAAGCTTTAGATAGAATCTTCTATAGAGAAACATTTACCCTTGATAGGATTTTCTATATTACTTAGGCCGTTTGTTCACCCGCTAAAAACTTTTTCTAAAACTATTGTGTTGAATAGTTCAAGCAGCTCGTTGGGATGGTTTTGGAGGACATTTATAAGCTAACAACTATTGGTAGGCCTAATGTTTGACATCGCAAACAATGTTTGTTCTAAATTTAGTTTTGAATATCGGTTGTCATAAATAAAATAGGCACTTGAGGAGCGGCCTTGCTATCACATTGGCATTTAATGATCAATCTGAACAGTTAATACTAATCATTAATTGCATTTAATTGAGCTTATTGTGTCAAGCAGCAGTGCACCGGTCTGGGGAGATATTCGATTCTTCGCACCCCCCCGACCACCTGTACAGCGGCATTCCAAGCCGTACTTAGAATCTTCTAGAGAAACATTTACCCTTGATAGGATTTTCTATCCACACTTAGGCCGTTTTGTTCCCAGCTAAAAACTTCCTCTAAAACCAAATTTGTTCCTAAATTTCAAAGACACTTTCAAATTTTGAAGTACTTTTGAAGTACTTTAGTGTACCACTAAGTATGTTTTGTTTCAGTTTTGAAAAAAAAGAAAGATATACGTTTCTGCTCAACCTGCCGCATTGACCAGCGTGCGGAATGCTGCATGTCCAGTAAAAATTAATTTGACAACGTCATGACAACGTAAATATCACATATGCAAATTTGTAGATTGGGCTTAGAAGTTGTACAATACATACAAACAATTTCACGAAATTTGCCAAATTTATGAACTAGGTGTACTGGTTTCTTCTGTACTTGTCTAAACTAACAGAGGAAAATATGGATAAATATAATTCAGTAACTAAACATGTAATTTTAGTTCAGAAATATTAATTAAATGGAAACAATTACAAAAATATATACCCCCGTGATTGCAAAAGTCAGGAAATTGGTCTGTATATATAGTACATGCTGTACGATGTATAGTATACAGGTACAGTGAAGTCCGGTTACGACACCGCGTAGTAGGGACCTACCTCGGTAAGTTTGTAAAAGTAATTCATTGATCATGTTGAAATATCACTTAACAAAATTATTCATGAAATTATTGTATAATTAATCGATATAGCAATCAATAAATAAGATAGGGCTGACGTTGTGACAACGTTCACGGTACTGAAAAATAATACATTGTTGTAACATTCTTTTTAATTGATTATTTACAACATTGCAACGTTGTGTATACGTGCCAACAACGTCGTTGTTTCGTTGCATCATTACGTTCTAAAGACGTACAGGGGAGTCGACAAAGATTCGTTGCTACAACGTTACTTAGATAACTATATAACAACCAAACAAACACGCTCTGAGAACGTTGTTGCAACGTTAAATATAAGTTGTAATAAGGTCACTGGAAACGTGTCTTAAACGTACCAACAACGTGGTTGTTACGTTGCGTCATTACGTACGGAAGACGTATAGGGGAGTCGACAAAGTTCCGTAGCTACAACGTTATATTAATAACGTTACTTACACCAAAGTCTGACTTCATTACAACGTTGAGAAAACGTCAAACTGTTAGCTGGGTTACAGAGCTAGTATTCCTAACGTTGCTATAGGTTCCATGAAAGGGGTTCTGATGATACCTCAGAAGTGCAACTTTTGTCAAGTTCAACATGACTTTTACCCCTGTATTAGCCTTCTGATGGCTTGATGGCAAATAGCAAATAAAAGACAATATTTTGCTGCGATGTCCACTTGTTTTTGGTTATTATTTATGACTTTTGATAACTGAGAAAATGCAATTGGGAAAAAAATCAATATTAGTTTGATTCTGATCAACATTCAAATTCACGAGAATCCAATTTTGAGATCCTGTTGAATACTTTGAAGAAGTACATTGTCTTCAACAAAATAAAGTCAACCTGAATTTTTTCCCTTATGTAAATGTAGAGGAGTAGAATTTTACTTTGTTTTTTGGCTATCCTTCCATTTTACTTTGCATGATGTTTCCCCCAGGGTTACTACTTTTATCAGAGAGTAGGTTCCCCTGTTTAGCTCCTTGACTTGGTTACCATGCACTTTTATTAGTTTACGTTGCAAGACGCACCAGTCTATTTCCTTTGTCCTGCACTGTCCACTTGTGCTAGCAGGTCAGTGAGCATGCAGCTGAGCAGCTTTTAGTTAAGACGTTCGACTTGTTAACACCCAAAAGTAAGGGCATCAAGTTGCTGTTTTTCTATGTTACTCAACAATTTTGGTTAATACTTTTGTATCTGTCCTGATTGCGCTTAAAGAGTAATTCGTAATTTGCTTGTAGTGTTTTTGTTTTTTTTTATCTATAAACCTTGGTTTGTTATCTTTGGTAACAATAATTTGTTATGGCTTTAGGTTTTTTTCCAATCCAGTGTTGGAAGGTTGATTAAAGAGGATGGGCCATGGTGATTGAAGTTGATGTTATTTTTTAGTTTTCTGCTTTCTGTAATATTTGTTGCATCTTTTGTAACATTACATTAACAAAAGAAGTAATATTCGCAGGGAGTTTTTACTCCGTTCACTAGCCCACCGCCTAAATTCATCAAAATCCCATAAATGAGGGCAGCAAACAAACATGACGTCACTATACGTACTGAATCCCAGGATGGTCTGTACTGAGCAATGCTTTAATAAGTAACAACAAACAGCCGTTGACAAACAGGTCAAGTTGAGCGTGATTTGCCATGATTTTCTTCACTAAATTTAAGAGGTATAACCACATTAAAGGAAATGTTTTCCTTTTAAGAACAGAATGTAGTTTTGTAATTTGTAAAAACAATAGTTGGTGTAGACAAATCAATGTCAATATATAATTCTCATTGTCATGTAGGGAATGAACATTTTCACTTTGTCAGGTCATGGAGGTAGCTCCATGGTCAGGTCTACACCTTGATGCCTGCCCAGAAATGCAACACACTCAGGCAGCAATTATGCAATGACCTCACTCCAATTCCTGCTGTTTTAGCGTTTTCTTGTGGCTTATTGATTGACATGCTTTGGAGAACCAAAAACTTGATAATAGTGACCTATTAGGCCTTTTACACCCACCTGGGTAACACGTCACGGAAGCATCTTCAGTATGACAATCATCGGTATCTAAGCCTGAGAAAGGACAGTCTTGCAATCTTTCCTCATTTCCACTGCAGTTGACAGTGTTCATGAGTATTTGACGTGTGTCATTTTTAAAGTATGCACTCCTCGCAGTAGTTGCTGCAATGAAGCCAAGTTGTCTGCACACAATGTTGGCATCTGTGATGTCCCAGCTGTCGCCACATACAGTGCCCCATTGGCCATCAAGGAGTACTTCAACTCTACCTTCAGAGGCGACGTTTCCATCAAAAAGCCGCACACCATCTCTTTCTGAGACAAAGAGAGTAAAATAAAGAGAGCCATTGAAGTTCATCGAGCAATAGCTGAACACCTATTGTTCTTGTTTGTTGTTTCATTGAGGTGTTCGTGCAGCAGCGCGAACAACTCATTGTTTTTGTTCGTTTTTTTTTTTATTGAGGTGTTCGTGCAGCAGCGCGAACAACTCATTGTTTTTGTTCGTTTTTAAATTTTTTTTTATAGTTTTTCTTCTTCTCACCGGGCTTTGTCCACAAAAAAACGCATAGTTGCGGGGCCTATGTCAACATGAAACTTTACATGTGGGTAGATTGCAACTAGCAGATGATACAGAGGTTGTGGCGTCATGATGACGTCATCGGGTGTCAAATTACAAGCAAATTTAAGTTCAAAAAGTGACGTTAGGCCAATGCCTGTATGTCTCTGAATATTATAGCCACAGTATTAATATTTGGGCATATGATAGATCTAGACATGGGCAATCTTTGAAAAGTTAACACCAAAATCGTATGACTTTTACTTCCGGGTCATTACCCTGGGTCGAAGTTTGCCTTTGGGTTTTTTTCTTGAAAAACATCACTTTTGGGCTTATTTACGGCATAACTCAAGATTGAAATTGAATTGAACATTGAAACTCATCAGGCATTTGAACCTTAACATCAAGACAACACAAACTTGATGATGTCATGATGACGTCATCAGGTTTTGAATTACAATAAATCAAAGTTTAATATTTGTAACAAATCATAACTCGTGAAGCGCATGTTGGATTTTTACAATCGACACATCATCGGACAGATCGTTGAAAGTTTAACAAACCTTACACAAAGCTTGACCCCATTTGACCTTAACTTCCGGTTCAAATCGGAAGTTGAAAATTTCAAAAATTTATATCTCAAAAACTACTTTTACTTTAGTCACAATTTTCACATCAGGTTGTAGGTCCTTGAGCTTTCTCAAACTTTTGCACAGAGATGATATCAATTTGACCTTAACTTCCGGTCGAAATCAGACGTTAAAGCCCACGAGTGTGATTACCCGCGTTTAAACTGTGTATAGTGCTAAAGCACTGTGGCTGGCTGTTCCGCTCTACTGATCACAGGGGGGCAAAGTCCATTTGGCATTAGGCGATGCACAGATCAAGGCTGTATGGGCTGTATCGGTCAAATCCAAATGTGATCATTTTTGCCAGATAACAAAAGACACACTTCGCAAGATCACGCAACCTTCAAACTTCGCACATAGTTAGCTCTTCACCTGTAGAAGACACCATTTTCTTGTCGTCATAATGACGTCATCATGCGTTCAATTAAATTGAAATAAATTTTAATATTTGAAAAATTCTTAACTTATGAACCGTGCGTGGATTTTTACAATCCATACATCATCGGAGAGGTCTTCCAAAAATAAACAAACGCTACACAAGGTGTGACCTCAATTGACCTTGACTTCCGGTTAAAAGCGGAAGTTAAGTATTAACGTTTGCGTTTATTTCCTGTGTAATAAATGTACTTTCCGTGAAATTTCAAAAGCTATCAACAATCTTTTCATCAATTTAATTAAACACTGACCCATTTGATAACCGAACACCTCAGTGTTTGTTTCTACAAACACTTAAGCTCTAGTTAACAATCTATTTGGTTTCATGTGAAAGGTCTTAAAAAGCTTAGCAAAAGTCAAACAGATGTGTCCCGATTGTGATCTTGATTTCATGTTGAAATTGAACATTGAAGTAAAAAGATTGTCCCTTCCTCGTTTTGGGCTCTCGGCCACAGCGGTAGGGAATTTGAACATTGTTTCAGTTAATGAAATAGTTTCTGAAAAGCCAACATATCGAGAGAGAAAAACACATCGATGACCACAGCATTATCCTGGGTCAAAATAAACATTATCTCATCAGCTATCTCAAATACCTTATATCATAATTTTGTCAAATCTTAAAACAAAAACATTCTATGTGACCAGAACTTAAGATATGACAATGTAAATATAAAATAATGATAAAACTTTCATAAATGTTAATGTTTGCCATAAATTCTCCTGCATTTTGTTTGTAAAGCTTGTTTTTAGAATGATTTTAGCACATGATGAAATTCATTTCTTGATTGTTAAAGCTGCGAAAACTGTTGCAGCTTTGTTTGGAGTAACGCGGCATTGGTATGCATTAACCTAGACGTAAAAAGTTCACAGTGCCATATTGAGCTGTACACACTTACTTGGGAAATAACTGCTGGAAAATTTGGAGTTGTGCAAGATTTGTGGTTTGCAGTACGAGCGAGCGTATAACTCTATGACTAATAATCATTAAAAGCGCCACCTGCAGGTGCTTTACAAAAATTATGGTTATAGCTCTGAAGTGCAACCTGTGTCAAGTTGATAATAATTTGCTCTGATTTTCTTCACACTAAATTTAAGATGATAAACACATGTAAGGATAAGTTTCCCTTTTAGAAACAAAACAAGGTGTTTTTTTTTACAATAACTTTTGTGTACAATTCAAAGTGTTTTGACTTGAGTGCTGGAAAATTTGGAGTTGTGCCAATTTTGTAGTTTGCACCACTTACATTTAACTCTGTGACTACTAATCATTAACAGCACTACCGGGCGTCTTACATAAATTATGCATACAGCTCCGAAGTGCAACCTCGGTCAGGTTGAGCCTGATTTGCCCTGATTTTAAGGTATAACCACATTAAAGGGAACGTTTTCCTATTAAGAACAGAATGTAGTTTTGTAATTTTAAAAAACAATAATTGATGTAGACAAATCGATGTCATTTTATCAGTCTCGCCCTTAACACTAGCCCGGCGTACATCGTCTAGTAAAAAATGATATGGGCCAGTAAACACCACTTCTCAACTTGCCCTGTGGGCTACTAAAAACTGTGCAACCTACTTGTTTAAAATGCCCATTTCTTCCTTTTTAGATGTGAATAATTAATGTATAAAATGTTTGAATCGTTTTTGAGTGAGTGAATATAACTTCATTTGATCATTAAACTGGTTGTGATCGTTAACATCAACACATCAGAACATTACATTTATGGTAATTCCTGTTTATATCTGGGCTACTAAAACTTCCCGGGGCAAGTCAAATGCACAGTTTACTGGCCCGGCGGGCTACTTTACAAAAAGCTTAAGAGCAAGGCCTGTCGTCATATAGGGTATGGACATTTTCACTTTGTCAGAGTCAAGCTTCAGAGCGCCTGCACAATCCCCAGGCAAAACACAGCATCATAGTGCTTCAAAAGACTGGTAAACTGTATTTTTGAAATGCAAATCATTTTGTATTTATGCTCGAGAGAGGGCGCCCATAAAACGAGAATTAAATGGAGCTTGCAGTGCAAGCCTCACAGAGCAAAGGCTAAAGCGGATCCAAATCTAAGGAAATGTTTCCTTTTTTAATAAAATAATATTGGTTTTGTAATTTGTCAAAACATTAGTTTATGTAGACAATTCAAAGTCAGTATAACGGTCTCATGGTCATGTAGGGTATGGTCGGTTTTACTATGTCAGGTCTACACCTTGATACCTTCCCAAAAATGCATCCAAGTAAGCAATGACCTCAGTCCATTTCCTGGTGTTTCAGCGTTTTTCCTTGTGGCTTTTAAATTGACATGCAATAAAGAAACAAAAAACTTCAGAACAGTGACCTAACATTATGCCTATCTCACCCACCTGGGTCACACTTCAAGGCAGCATCTTCAGTATGGACACAGTTGTGGAAACCCCAGCCAGGAAAAGCACAATCTTGCAATCTTTCCTCATTTCCACTGCAGTTGACGTTGTCCATGAGTATTAGACCTGTTGCCAGTCCAAAGTGTGCGCTCTGCCATGCAGTAGTTGCTGCAATGAAGCCAAGTTGTCTGCACACAACGTTCGCGTCTGTGATGTCCCAGCTGTTGCCACATACAGTGCCCCATTGGCCATCACGGAATACTTCAACTCTACCTTCAGAAGGGACCCTTCCACCAACGAGCCGCACACCATCTATTTTGAAGACATAGAGAGTCGATTTAAGAGAGTTGTTAAGGATTATTGTTTGGCAAAAGCCAAACACTTGTTGTAAAGATATATTTTGTTATAATCTCTTTTTACCAGTTTTTCAGAGTTGTTTGTCTGCAAACAATGGCATAGTTGGGAAGCTTAAGTTTTGTCAACTTGAAACTATAAATGTAGGTTGACTATAAATTGTAGATGATTCTAAAAGTTGTGACGTCATGATGAAGTCATCAGTAGGTGAAATACATTTTCAAGAAGTACAGAAGCTTTTTTAAAGGGACACACCGGCTTTGTTAGGCTATTTAGGCAACAAAAGAGACTCAAACATGAACCTCTGGAGGAGAAGAAAAGAAACCATCAAATTGTCGTTTTTGTACAAATGAAACAAAAAAAAACCCACATTTTTTGTTCGGATAAACCATGTGATCTACGAAGTAAGTTTTATTTCCAGCCGTATAAAAGTTAATTACAGCACAAAATTCAACTCCGTTTTTTGTTTTTACTTTTCATGAGTATTTAACAAAAGAGACTTTGTATTTATAATATGGACAAAGTTGTATGTAATTATGACAAATCAAACGCAAGATTCCTACTCAGAGAGTTCGTGCAATGAAAGCGTGTTCCATGGTGCAAAGCGTGAGGGTTAGCCAGACGTAGACCTTGAGGCATATCCGTACAGAGGGTGCCGTGTCTCTTGGGGCCAGCGAGACAAACCACAGGGCAAGAACTCCCCAGAGTGCTGGTGGTAGCTTGCTATGTGAGGATATGGGCTCGTGTGAAGGGTAGAGAGCCAGACCACTGAAATTGTTTTATTCTTTAGAGGTTTAAGTCTGTATCCCTAACCTTACTAGCTATTACACGCGGGATGGTTTGTCATGTGTACAACCATCAGTACAAATTACAGGTTGGTTTGGAGCGGACCAGACCCATGTGTGTGTATGTTGGTTGTTTTGAATTTTTGCTGGATGGATTTGAAGATTGGCTCCTCATGCTTTGCCATACTAGTTTACTTACAACATTGTGCAACAGTGTCACGTAAACTGAAGTTATGCGTGGCTGAAAAGTGTAATGCTGACTTGACGCTTGGGTTTAAAATTTCGTGATTTTTGACTATTCATTTTGGGGCAAACCATCTAAAAATTAATGTCTGTGTTTCTACAAATAGTAATTTACAAGTTGATTCTTTTATTACAGTCATTTCATCATTCGATTTGTGAATTTCCTATAGCCAATCTTGAATCCATCATTGTTCACTGTTTTCTTTTAAGCTGTTATCAGTAAAGTAACTGTAATATACAACATTTGCTGGAAGAACCTCTTCCAATACCAGTGATACTAAGCCTCTATCTTTTTACTTCTAATCCAAGTATTCAATGACCACTCTATAGTTTCACTGAACATGCTAATAATTGATCCCTTGGAAATATATTACCCTGTACATTGGAAAGTTCAATAAATACGCTATTCTTGTTTTCATGTTAAAGACACAGTACACGTTTGGTGACGACTCTGAAAATAAATGGCAATAAAAACTGATGTGGTAAGATGTACAGCAACGTTGGATAGTATAATGCATTTTGAGAAACATTCACTTCGAAGTACTGCGGTTATGGAATAAAGATATCACCTTTTATCCCCCCCAAATTTGCAATTGGGAAGCGACAGAAACGTTTCTTAGCTTGTGTATTCTTATTAGGATATTATTCTTTCCTGCATGGACATAACCACTCCAGATTTTTTGCGATATCTCAAAAACGCTAACAGCTTTTGAAATGAAACTTTCACAGGTTAGTTTTATTGTTTTAATCTACAGTTCTATAGCTTTGAAACGAACATGAACAATCTGGCTCCAATTACCAAACGTGTATGATGCCTTTAAAGAGAAGCCTTAAAAATCAAATTCATTCTCAACTATCTTTCTTATCACTTAAGGAGTTCCCATTTAAAATTGTATTAATTGTTCTAAAGTATTAAGTCCTGGTGGTATATTTCCGCCAAACGAATCCACATACTTTTCTGCCAGCAGCTGCTCGCTGAGAGGGATTTTTTTATTGGTGTCAGAAGTGACGAACACATAGATTAAGTTGTAGCCCTGGTCAATTTCCTCCTTTTGAGGGGGGCAAATACTGTCACATTTGGACACTCACCTATGTCACACTTAGCTCCTGTCCAGCCTTGAAAACATGTACATGTAAAACCATTCACCCAGCCGTTACAGGTTCCTCCATTCATACAAGGACTTGAGGCACACTCATTGATACCTGTGAACAAATAATATGTAAGTATACCTTACATCCCAATCTTTCACTTTTAAATCTGAATGTTTTATTTGCAAAAACAGAAATAATGTGTACGAAATGCATGTCAAACAAATACACTTCCACGTAAGGGATTTTCATATCAAGTTTATTATAAAATAACCAGCAGTGATTTGTGGCGTTTTCAAAAGCTTTTTTGTTGTTGAATGTTCAAGTCAAAACTTTTTTTTCAATTTTTCCAATAGATAATTTAGTTGTACTTATTTAAACTTGATAATCGCTGTCGGCACGCGCGCGCGTGCCCTTGATATAATGCCAAAATCGCTGTACAAACTGTTTGTGGCAGACTGGAGATTCTAGCGGGAGGGTTGGGAGTAGTGACGAGGTGCTGCTACAGTTTTAGCTCCCCCAGCTAGCCGAGATGACCCAGGGGAGAGATTGACCGATGGTCGGTGTACCCACGCTACGTCTCACAGGGTCTCTTAGCTAAGGGAAACTACGGGGAGAGCATTTGACACAGTGCTCTTCCACTGTGAGAAGGGTAAAACAGCAAAACAAGTGACTGGCCACTGCTACTTTAACAAAATTTTGTCTTGAATGTTGGGGAAACTTCGTTCAAAAAGTGATAACCAATTCAAATAATCTATTTAACAGATGTGTTACTTTGTAAAATCGATGACAATTTTTGGTTTAAGATATATTTGCTGTGAGTCTCTGAACTTCATCCCTTACATAACATTTGTCCCTCATCTCTTTAAGAAGATTGGGTCAGCTTCGAAATTGAATTTTAAAAATACAACAAAAGGAGCGCAAAAACAAATCCTCAGAAAATTTGTCGAGTTTTATTGTCTCATATAATTTATTTTCTCTGTATGTTTCATCAACCCTATATGGAATATCAGTTCATGTCTTTTGAGGAAAAAGTGAGATCTTAAAAAGAAAAAAAACAATCCTGAAGTATCACAGGCAATGTGTGCTTGAATCACAAGTGGTTCCTTGTTGGTGGGCCAGGAAGACATACACAGATAAAGCCAGGGGTGCTGTCGGGCACACAGGTTCGGCCATTCAAACATGAATTTATATTGGACTGCAACCAGTTGCAGCTAAACAAAATAATAGAGCATGGATGTCGGAGCACAATCTATGGTATCATCAGGTGTTTGGAGCATCGCTCGGTACACCTCTTGTTTTTGTTAATTTTTTTGAGTGTTCGGGCACTCTGCCCGAAATTGACATGTACCTCTTGTGAGGTGTTTGGGCAACAGCCTATTTTTATTGTTAGTAAAAAGTAAAAGAGAAAAACAAAAAGGTCTTTAAAAACTTAACAAATGCTACAAAGAGTGTGACCCCCATTTGACCTTGTCTTCCGGTTGAAACGGGATGCTGAAGTAAAAACATTAATTTATGGAGAAAATTCAAAGTCAATATAACGGTCTCATTGTTATGTAGGGTATGGGCGGTTTTACTTCATCAGGTCTACACCTTGATCCCTGCCCACAAATGCTTCCCACCCATCAGGAAAGCAATTATGCAATGATGACCTCACTCCAATTCATGTGGTTTTAGCATTTTCTTGTGGCTTTTTGATTGACATGCATTAACCCTCTTGCTGTCTGACAACTCAACACCATTCACTATGGTTTTGAATGATAGATAAACTATGCCAGCCTGCAATATGATACCATTAGGGAATGCATTATGTACAGAGTACACAGTTAGTTCTGTGAACAGTTGTGCCACCGTACACAACCTTGGCAGTCGAATGGTTTTAAATGGTTGATCAACTCATTGGAAAATGTTGCCAAGAGTCACTGACAGTAGGAGGGTTAAAGAAACAAAAACTTAAGAATAGTGACAAATTATTAGGCCTCGTGAACCCACCTGTGTAACACGTCACGGAAGCATCTTCAAAATGGCCACAGTCGTTGTAACCCCAGCCAGGAAATACACAATCTTGCAATCTCTCCTCGAATCCATTGCAGTTGATGCCGTCCATGAGTATTTGACCTGTTCCCTGTCCAAAGTGTGCACTAAGCCACGCATCAGTTGCTGTAATGAAGCCAAGTTGTCTGCACGTAACACTTGCGTCTGTGATGTCCCAGTAGTGATCACATACAGTGCCCCATTGGCCATCAAGGAATACTTCAACTCTACCTTCAGAGGGGACGCTTCCACCAACAAGCCGCACACCATCTGTTTTGGGGACAAAGAGACTTGATTAAAGAGAGTTGTTGAGGTTTATTGGGCAATAGCTTTGGCTGGCTTTTTAGGCAACAAAAGAGACCCAAACATGAATCTAAGTAGGTTAAGAAAAGAAACCATCAAATTTTGTCGTTTTTGAGCATTAAAACAAATAAAAAGATCAAGTGGTTTATTCAAACCACATTTTTGGTTTGGATAAACCACATGATCTGAGGAGTTAGTTTTATTTCCAGCTGTAGGCCCTATATAAGTTAATTACACCACAAAATTCAACTGTTTGTTTTTACGCTGTGCATTAGTATTTGACAAAGCGACTTTGTATTCAGATTATGGACAAAGTTGTAAGTATTTTATGACAAATTGAACGTAAAGTTCCTTTTCAGAGAGTCTGTGCAATGGAAGCGTGTTCCATGGTGCAGAGCGTGAGGGCTAGCCAGACATAAACCATGAGGCATATCCGTACAGACTCTTGCAGTGTATCTTGGGGCCAGCGAGACAAACCATTGGGGAAGAACTCCCCAGCGTGCTGGTGGTAGCTTGTTGTGTCAGGTTGAGAGCTCGTTAGAGCGGTAGGGAACCAGACCACTGAGTAAGTTTTGTTCTATAGCGGCTTAAGTCTGTACCCCAAGCAATACTATAGCTCTTTCCATGTTATGTAGTGCCTCACCTTTGACTGCTTTTGGGTTTTTTAAAGATTTTCGTGATAATTTGATGATTTTCTTTTTGCAACAACCATCTAAAAAAAATTTGTCTGTGATTCTACACTACTAAATTAGGTGTGTCACTTTAACATTCCATAATATGTCATATGAATGGTTGAATGATTGTAACACATAAGTAAATTTATTCGTTGATTGCTAATTATTCAAAAATATTGTCACTTTGTAATGCACCACTCGTATGGGTTAACTTAGATGCAGAAAGTTCACAGTGCAATATTTATGCACATATGGACTGGCAATGAGGTCACTAGAGCACGTCTATTCCTCCGAGGGGCTGTGAGTAACCAGAAGAGGGACCTATTTCCCGAAGGCCAATGGAAATAGGCCCCTCTTCTGGTCACTCACAGGCCCGAGGGGGGATAGACGAGCTCTAGTGACCGAATCATGGCAGTCCATATGTGTTTTATAACACAACTCGGTCCAAAATATGAAATAAGAAAAGAAACTACTGTGATCCGATCCAGACGCCGCCTTTTTCCTTATTAAGATGAGCCTGGCAACCTCTTGAGGGCACTGTAACCAGTCAAAAATTGAAAGACTATTGCCCGCTGCGGGAACTATTTCCCGCAAACTACAGGCGTGCGATGACTAGTTCATGGTTGTGTAATTCTCATGCACTAGCCTATAATAGTTCATCCCACGTGACCGTGTTTCAGCCAACCAGAATACAGAACTAGCAAGAGGTGTGTTATAATAAGCTGTTATAAAATGTACGATGAGGCCGGCATACAAGCACGTGTTTGGACATAAGTGCTGGAAAAATTGGAGATGTGCCAAGTTTGTAGTTCGTGACACTAACATATAACTCTATGACCACTAATCAGTAACAGCGCCACCATGCGCCTTACAGAAAGTATGGTTATAGCTCCGAAGTACAACCTGAGTCAGGTTGAACATGGTTTGCCCTGATTTTCCTCACTAAATTTTAAGATGATAAACACATAAGGAAATGCCTTTAGGAACAAAATGTGGTTTTGTAATTTGTAAAAACAATAATTTATGTAGACAATTGAAAGTCAATGGTCTCATGGTCATGTAGGGTTGGATGTTTAATGTTTTAAAGAACCAAACACTTGAGAATATATTGACCTATTATGCCTATCTCACCCACCTGGGTCACACTTCACGGAAGCATCTTCATAATGGCCACAGTCATGGGTACCCCAGTCGGGGAAGGCACAATCTTGCAATCTTTCCTCATTTCCACTGCAGTTAACGTTGGCCATGAGTATTTGACCTGTTCCCTGTCCAAAGTGTGCACCCTGCCACGCGGTAGTTGCTGTAATGAACCCAAGTTGTCTGCACGTAACGCTCGCATCTGTGATGTCCCAGCTGTCATCACATACAGTGCCCCATTGGCCATCATGGAATACTTCAACTCTACCTTCAGAGGGGACGCTTCCACCAACAAGCCGCACACCATCTATTTTGGAGACAAAGAGAGTTGTTGAGGTTTATCGGGCACTAGCTGGAATAAGTTTTGATGATTGTTATCTATTACAAAAATATTGCGCTTTGTTTGGAGTAACGAGGCACTCTTAAATGTAACTTAGAACGCAGAAAATTCACAACGCAACATTAAACTGTATAAATATACTTTGAAGGGAGCATACAAGGACGTGCTCAGACACAAACACTGGACAAATTGGAATTGTGCTAAGTTTGTAGTTCGCACCACTAACATATAACTCTAGGACCACTAATCAGTAACAGCGCCACCAGGCGTCTTACAGAAAGTATGGTTATAGCTCCGAAGTGCAACCTGGGTCAGGTAACATGATTCGCCTTTAAGGAACAAAATTCTGTTTTGTAATTTGTAAAAACATTATTTTATGTAGACAATTCGAAGTCAATATAATGGTCTCATGGTCATATAGGGTATGGATGTTTCACTTTGTCTGGTCAACAGCTTGATGCCTGCCAAAAAACGCCTCCCACTTAGGCAAGCAAGTGGGCAATGATTTCAATCCATTTCCTGTGGTTTTAGCTTCTTTTTTTTGCTTTTTAATCAACATGTGTTAAAGAAAAAATTGAGAATAGTGACCTATTATGCCTATCTCACCCACCTGGGTCACACTTCACGGAAACATCTTCAGTATGGCCACAGTCGTTGGAACCCCAGCCAGAAAAAGCACAATCTTGCAACCTTTCCTCATTTCCACTGCAGTCGACATTGGCCATGAGTATTTGACCTGTTCCCGGTCCAAAGTGTGCACTCTTCCATGCAGTGGTTGCTGCAATGAAGCCAAGTTGTCTGCACGTAACGTTTGCATCTGTGATGTCCCAGCTGTCGCCACATACAGTGCCCCATTGTCCATCATGGAATACTTCAACTCTACCTTCAGAGGGGACGCTTCCACCAACAAGCCGCACAATATCTATTTCGGAGACAAAGAGAGTCGATAAAGAGAGTTGTTGAGGCTACTATTATTAATAGCTTAACACCTATTGTGAATGTTTGTTTTAAAAAAAAATCTTTTTAATAGTTTTTCAGGCGCCTTACAGAGCTAGTAATCTTAACGTTGCTATAGGTTCCATGAACAAAGGCTCCACAGTCTCCTGACGATGACTAGAGCAAGCTAGTCAAAACGTTGAGACCAAAAAAGAACTCACTCCGCGGCAGTGCAGTTAATTACGAGAAGTCCCCCCGATCCACAAAGCTAAAGTAGTAGTCCAGGCCGATTTCCTTCCTCCCGCCCTGGTAGTAGTTACTAAGCAGGACAGTTCTTGTCAGAACTGAGAAGTCTCCCGAAAAGCAAGACAAGTTCTCTAAAGAACAAAATCTACACAGCAAAGTAGATATTTACACACATGGTGTTACCGCAAACCGAATATATAATGAACAAAGGCGTTATAATGATACCTCAGAAGTGCAACTTTTGTCAAGTTCAACATGACTTTTCACCCGTATTAGCCTTCTATAGGCTTGATGGTAAATAGTGACCTATTATGCATGTCTCACCCACCTGGGTCACATTTCACAGAAGCATCTTCAAAATGGCCACAGTTGTTGTAACAAAAAACCACCAGAGGCTTGCCGCTCAAGAACCGACAGTGGACGGACATCGGTAACCAGTTGCAAACCACCAGAGGCTTGCCGCTGAAGAACCGACAGCGGACCGACATCGGTAACCAGTGGCAAACCACCAGAGGCTTGCCTCTCAAGAACCGACAGTGGACCGACATCGGTAACCAGCGGCAAACCACCAGAGGCTTGCCTCTCAAGAACCGACAGTGGACCGACATCGGTGACCAGTGGCATACCACCAGAGGCTTGCCTCTCAAGAACCGACAGTGGACCGACATCGGTAACCAGTGGCAAACCACCAGAGGCTTGCCGCTCAAGAACCGACAGCGGACCGACATCGGTAACCAGCGGCAAACCCCCAGAGGCTTGCCTCTCAAGAACCGACAGCGGAATGGAGAAAAGTGATCATCAGTTGTATTGCAGCATAATCAAGCTCAAGTTTTTTCAAAGGACAGCATTAACACCATGTCTGAACATAATGTTTCACTGTAGATCTATGCGATCCCCTCCTCATAATCTGCATGCGAGGGCATGGCCAATACTGATTAAGCCTTCTATAGGCTTGATGGCAAATAGTGACCTATTATGCATATCTCACCCACCTGGGTCACATTTCACGGAAGCATCTTCAAAATGGCTACAGTAGTTGTAACCCCAGCCAGGAAAAGTGCAATCTTGCAATCTTTCCTCATATCCAATACAGTTGACCTCGCTCATGAATATTTGACCTGATCCCTGTCCAAAGTGTGCACCATGCAACGCAGTAGTTGCTGTAGTGAAGCCAAGTTGTCTGCACAAAACGTTCGCGTTCATGATGTCCCAGCTCCTGCCACATACAGTGCCCCATTGGCCATCATGGAATACTTCAACTCTACCTTCAGAGGGCACGCTTCCACCAACAAGCCGCACACCATCTATTTCGGAGACAAAGAGAGTGGATTAAAGATATTTGTTGAGGTTTATCGGGCAATAGCTGAACACCTGTTGTTAATGTTCTTTTTTTTCATTTCCATGCTGAAACTCCTCAAAAAAACCTAGATGTCACTGTCAAAAATTGCCATGTCACTGTCGAAAATTTACAATATTTTGCAATCTCCAATACCTTATTTCAGAATTTTGTCAAATTTAAATAATAATATAAACATTCTTTGTCAATTTGAAGACAACTGAAAAGATTCTTATTTATTATACCACCAGAACTTAAGATACAGCAATTCAAATATAAAATAATGACACAACTTTCAAGGCACATAAATGTTCATGGTTGTCATAAATTCTCCTGTATTTTGTATGTAAAGATCGTTTTTAGAATGATTTTAACACATAAAGAAATTCATTCGTTGATTGCTGATGATTTTGACTATATTCTCGATATTATTTGGAGTAACGCCGAATTCATAACAAAAGTTTTTAAAAATAATTTAATTTACATTAACATTGAAGCAGAAAGCTCACAGTGCTGTACACTTTGAGGTGAGCAGTAGAAGCACTTGTGGACTTGTTTGTATACAGCATTAAACTGTAACAGCGCCACAAGGCGCCTTATACAGAGTTATTATTCTTAAAGAATGACTCTATAAGGTGCTCTGAAATATTTAGGTTTTTATGTTTTTCCATTAGATGGAGTCCAGAAGAAAAAGGAAACAATTATTTTGAGTCCCTTACCGCAAAATAAAACAGGGTAAAAGTGTATTTTTTTTTTGAAACACTTCCTTTGAGGTCAAACAAACAACGTGACAAAGGACTCTTGACATCATGTATTGCTAGTTGATTTGGACTTGTCTATATTTATGTACGGAGCTAACGCAAATTAAAACCAAACTTCACAATTTACAACCAACACCGCCGTGAATGTGACTCTTTAAAGGAGGATCAATCAGGCACCGTAATCAGCAAGCCAATTTTGAACAGTTTTGAGATTTGTTTTTTTGTTAATTTCTTTTAGAGGCAAGGCGATTCCACAGCTCGACTTGATTTTAGTACATCGATCTACACGTCAATTACGTTGTACAACTCTAACATACATGTACATGTACATGTACGGTACATACACACGACAATGCACCGCACGGTGCCAAGCCTGTTGCCATTACACAGTTACCCAGCTGATCGTCTGGTTACACGTTTACAATGTTACGGTTCTCAACCGTCGAAACATTCACTGGAAGGTGCCGCGAAATGCAGACCACACTCGGTAACAGGAGATGTGAGATTGAAAACCTAACGCGAGATTTGGTAATGCGAGATGCGAGATGGCAGATATAGAACACCATACCATGTACACAACACACAATCAATGCGACACACAAGCGGTCAAAATGCAATAGCACAATAGTAAACGCCTGGTGTGAGCGTACTAAACCAGTTACAAATGCCTTGACCAAAGACTTGATGTGTCTGCATCACATGCTCGGCAAAACGGTTATTCCTCCGAAATTGCAATAATCACCATCGCTGGTGCACGCTAAAACCATATACAAAAATGTCATTGCTGATCTTCACGTACATGGTCATTAGAGCACAGTTCCTTTTAATTTTGAGCTTATAAATTTACGAAAAACTACACAACGTGTAGGCTTTGTTTTAAAAAAATAACACAACTTAAGAAACCCTCGATGGACAGCAAGATTAATTTACTGCATAATGTTAAGATTTGTTTTCTTGTTGATTTTGTTTTGTTTTCCAAGCAAAGAGATGTTTATGTATGTGTTAAATGCTGACCGTGTGTTTCTAGCAACCGGTGATGTCAAGGGGTCAATGCATATTATTATCAAAGATAAGAAGTTTTTGACTTTCGGCTGTAAAAACCGCACAGAGAGGTTCATTTTTGACTTCAAATAATGTATTCTTAATACAAATTTTAAGTGTCAAATACTTTATAGTAACCAGTATCTACAATGTCTAGTCGGCCATAAAAGGTAATAGCTAAAATATTAAGAGCTTCTTAGAGCTGCTCTTTAACGTTGCTGTAGGTTTGTAGGTTCCATGAACAAAGGCGTTATAATGATACCTCAGAAGTGCAACCAATTTTGTCAAGTTCAACATGACTTTTACCCCTGTATTAGCCTTCTGATAGCTTGATGGCAAATAGTGGATAAAAGACAATGTTTTGCTGAGATGTCCACTCGTTTTGGTTCTTTATGACTTTTGATAACTGAGAAAATGCAATCGAAAAAAGATCAACATTGGTTTGATTCTGATCAACACCCAAATTTATGAGAATCCAACTTTTAGATCCTGTTGATACTTCAAAGTAGTACATTGTGTTCCAAAAAATAAAATCGACATGAATTGCATACCTTATTAAAAGAATATTACAGAATTGTTTTTTTGCTAACGAAACAGTTGCTGGCAGTGTAAGCACTTTATGTAGTCCACCATATACATAAACTGACAAACCTGTAGAAGTTTGAGATCGATCGGCCATCTGGGTCACGAGAAAATAGTGAAAAACCGATGACACATTTGCATGAAATCATATAGATTCAACAAATGAATAAAACGCTCACTGAGCGATAAACTCCAATCGGAAAATTAGTTTATTCATTTCTCATCAAATATGACATTTCAGACAGAAATATTTCAAGGGATGTTTTCTACTATCATCATCATTAGACCTTGTAAGCTTTGTGTAAATCTGTGATCAAAAGTATATTTTACAAGTTTTTTTCTTACCAATTCTTTAATGTTCCTTTAAAGGTGTTATACAGGATTGGTAGAGCTGACAAAACAGTCGCAAACAAAGTTCATGTTTTGTGTGATTAACCATATACATAAAATAACAAACCTGTGAAAATTTGAGCTCAATTGGTCATCGAGGTCACGAGAAAATAGTGCAAATAGACCTTATGTGTTTTCTGTTTTTCAAACATCGAGTTTATTATCGCGCGCAATAAAAACTATTGTTTTATTCATTTCTCAGAAACGATAGCATTTTAGGCAGAAATATTTCAAGGAACCCTTTCTACCATTACTTACTTTAAATCATGTAAGTTATGTGTGAATCAGTGAACATTGTGTTTTTCGATCTTACCAATAGTGTACAGGGCCTTTAAACATATTTTTTATACTAGGTTTTTGTGCTATCAATACAATAATATTGCTTCAGTAAATGGCATCCTTATGAAGCCATAACACATAAGGAATTATTTTTGTTGACTGTTGATTATTACAAGTATTGCGCTTTGTTTAGAGTAACGCGGCACTCGTACACGTTAACTTAGATGCATAAAATTCACATTAAGCTGTATAAATGTATTTTGAGGGGAGCACACAAGCACATGTTTGGACACAAATGCTTGAAAATTTGGAGTTGTGCCAAGTTTGTACTTCGCACCACTAACATATAACTCTATGACCACTAATCAGTAACAGCGCCACCAGGCGTTTTACAGAAAGTATGGTTATAGCTCCAAAGTGCAACCTGAGTCAGGTTGAACATGGTTTGTCCTAATTTTCCTCAATAAATTTAAGAGGATAAAACACGTTAAAAAACATGTTGCTTTTAGGATCAAAATGTGGTTTTGTACTTTGTAAAAACATTATTTTATGTAGACAATTCAAAGTCAATGCTTGTACATGTGGCAAGCAGGTCTAGCACCCAACCAATCTAAAAAAACATACTGTGTAAATCAAGTATTGGCTGGAACCAAACTATTGTCAGGTCTACACCTTGATGCCTGCCCAAACACATCCCAATTAGGCAAGCAAGTGGGCAATGACCTCAATCCATTTCAATTGGTTTTAGTTTTGTTTTGCCTTTTTGATCAACATGTGTTAAAGAACCAAACAACTTGATAAAAGTGACCTATCACCCACCTGGGTTACACTTCACGGAAGCAGTGTCAGTATGGCCACAGTCATTGGAACCCCAGCCAGGAAAAGCACAATCTTGCAATCTTGTCTCATTTCCACTGCAGTTGATGTTGTTCATGAGTATTTGACCTGTTCCCTGTCCAAAGTGTGCACCCTGCCACGCAGTGGTTGCTGTAATGAAGCCAAGTTGTCTGCACGCAACGCTCGCGTCTGTGATGTCCCAGCTGTTGCCACATACAGAGCCCCATTGGCGATCATGGAATACTTCAACTCTACCTTCAGAGGGGACGTTTCCACCAACAAGCCGCAGACTTTCTAATTCGGAGACAAAGAGATTCGATTAAAGAGAGTGGTTGAGGTTCATCAGGCAATAGCTGAACACCTAATGTTAATGTTCGCTTTTTAAAATTCTTTTTATTCGTTTTTCAGGGTGATTTGTCCGCAGGCAAATGCTTAGTTGCAAAGCTTTTAGTTTATCAACTCAAAACTTTAAATGTTGGTAGACTTCTAACCTGTAGATGATCCTAAAAGTTTTGATGTCATGATGACATCATCATATGTTGAAGTACATTAAATCAAGGTTTATTATTTTAAAAAGTCATAACTCAAGAAGTACAGAAGTTGTTGAACAATCTATATTATTATGTCGTATGAAAGATCTATAAAATCTTAGCAAAAGTCAAACAGATTTGACTCAGTTATGATTTTGGCTTCTTGTTGAAAATGGACATTGAAGTAAAACAATTTGTCCCTTACTCGTTTTGGGCTCTCGGCTCCAGCGGTATGGAATTTGAACATGGTTTCAGTGAATAAAATCGTTTTTGAAATAATATCAATACAATAATGTTGCTTAAGTAAATGGCGTCCTTGATATTGTTATAATTTTCTACATACAATTGCTTCAAAAATTATTATATAAAGACAAAAGGTAGCACTACAAGTTTTTTTTTTCAACCTATGTATTCTTAGAAAGATTGTAACACATAAGGAATTATTTTTGTTGACTGTTGATTATTACAAGTATTGCGCTTTGTTTAGAGTAACGCGGCACTCGTACACGTTAACTTAGATGCATAAAATTCACATTAAGCTGTATAAATGTATTTTGAGGGGAGCACACAAGCACATGTTTGGACACAAATGCTTGAAAATTTGGAGCTGTGCCAAGTTTGTACTTCGCACCACTAACATATAACTCTATGACCACTAATCATTAACAGCGCCACCAGGCGTCTTACAGAAAGTATGGTTATAGCTCCGAAGTGCAACCTGTGTCATATAATGGTCTTTTGGTCATGTAGGGTATGGATGTTTCACTTTGTCAGGTCTACACCTTAATGCCTGCCCGAAACGCATCCCAATTAGGCAAGTGGGCAATGACCTCAATCCATTTTATGTGGTTTTAGCTTCTTTTCTTTGCCTTTTTGACCAACATGTGTCAGAGAACCAAAAAACTTGAGAATAGTGACCTATTATGCCTATCTCACCCACCTGGGTCACACTTAACGGAAGCATCTTCATAATGGCCACAGTCATTGGTACCCCAGCCAGAAAAAGCACAATCTTGCAATCTTGTCTCATTTCCACTGCAGTCAATGTCGTCCATGAGTATTTGACCTGTTCCCGATCCAAAGTATGCCTGACGCCGCGCAGAACTTGCTGCAATGAAGCCAAGTTGTCTGCACGTAACGTTTGCATCTGTGATGTCCCAGCTGTCGTCACATACAGTGCCCCATTGGCCATCATGGAATACTTCAACTCTACCTTCAGAGGGGACGCTTCCACCAACAAGCCGCACACCATCTATTTTGGAGACAAAGAGAGTCGCTTTTAATTCATCAACTTGAAATTTAAATGTAGGTAGGGTTGCAAGAGGGTCCTGTTCAATGCAGTGGTCAAATTGTTGGTCTGTAGAAATCCCTGCAGTACCTAAAGGTTCTTCTAAAAGCAATGTAAGTTTGTTGCATTCTCACAACTTTGAATAGGTTCCATGAATTTGGGGGATTGGGGCATCGTGGCCGAGCGGATAAGAGCACTGAACTCAAGCTCTTGCGTTTCTGTTCAGCAGAGTGTGGGTTCGAATCCCAGTCGTGTAACTTGTGTCCCTGAGCAAGACACTTTACTATAATTGCTTCTCTTCACCCAGGGGTAAATGGGTACCTGTGGGGGCAGAGATGGTTCTTGTGATCGATTTAGCTTAGTGCGCTACATATTTGGCAGCACAGGCTGTATACTCCCCAGGGAGCTGAGATGGTTTAAGGAATGAAATGGCCCAGTGATCAGGGTAATAATGTTGGAAGCGCTTTGAGACATGGTGTATAAAGCGCTATATAAAAACCGAATATTATTATTATTATCTAAGGCTTGCATGATGACTTGATGACACAAGTAGTTTGCATAAGATTTAAAGGTTAACTGAGAGTCTAGTTGGACACATAATTTACTTGAATGAACGACCCTTGACCCCGGCTATCCCTTTATATATATACACGCCAACACATTCTAATAAAGTGATGAGAATCAAAAAAACTCCACGGGAAAACAAATCTTAACATTATGTATATTCTCCAAATAGAGTTGGAGGCTTGCAGCGGAGATGGGAGTAGTTTTCCCATAAAGAAATTATCAGCCCACCTAGAAACATATATGTCATGGCTCTTTGACAAATTTCAATGACCTATAAGGGTTAGGGCTCTAGAAGGCCAGGGTTATAGGGTACAGGGCTAAAATTAGGGTTAAGATTTGGGCTAGTTAGGGTTAGAACTGAGCCAGGGCTCTGGCTTAAATTAGGGTTGGGGTTTGGTTGAGGGCTATGTGTTGGTCTTAGGGCTAGATTTGGTTAGGGTATGAAGAGTAGGGCCATGTACTTCTCTTGTTAGCACAGCCACTCGATCGATACTGGTTTCAAGTTAACCTTGCAGTAATGCACCATACCACAGTGCACTGGCACATATCAAGAAAAACATAACCATTTCAAAATGGTAGATCCCAACCCCGTGATACTCCTTGATATCCTGCAGTGTACCAATACACACGTTTTAGGAGTGGTGTCAATCAACAGGGGTCGTCAATTTGGTCAGGAGGGGCGGTGGAAAAAATGTTTCCCCATAGCTCATGCACAAACTCCTATCTCTGCGGCACGTGCACCACAGATCACTACCACAGCTTAGTGGTAAGGCATGTTGTGTCTGACCGCTCTAGGTTCAATGGCCTATTGTGAATGAAGGTCTTGTGATCTTGTGCCGACAGCAGACTGGTTTAGCAGACATAAATCATTGAGATAAGGCAGAACAGACCCTCTTAACCTATCAAATGACCCTGCCATACCTCAATGACAGGATGACGTAATACCGTTGGGCCAAAACAGGTGCATCGTTGCAGGGTTTTAATACAATGGTTTGTTTCGCTTAAAAATAACAACATACAACCTTAAAGGGAAAAATTATCCATTGACCTCTCAACTTTTATCCTCTGCTCAATTTGACATGGGGAGTCCCAAGGCCAGTGGAGTTATTCTCCCTTCAAATAAAAACACTTCTAAACCTGGGTAAATTCACAAAAGTCCGAGCATCAATCTTGAAAACATGTACTTATATTACACCACACGGCAAATACATGTAGGACCATATTTTCAGGGCCTATGTCATCCAAAATACCTCAAGCTGGAAGTGTACAACCCCCAGGTTACAATTGGGCAATCATTTTACACTGTACTTCTTTTATTTGGCTCTCAAATTTTTCTAATATAGAATATTTTGAAGGCCTTCAAAATATTGAGGAGGCTGTCCCCTTCGTTTTGTCCCTATTTAGTGGGATGCACCCTTACAAACACCAACCACCATTTTGTATGTGAGGCCCTGAATAGCAAAAAATGTATGAACTGTCTTGACAAAATATTTGCCCTTATCAATAATTTATCAAAACTTGTTTTATGCAGTATAATTGTTGACTTCTTCTTTGGATAGTAAATTTTATTTATCAGTATAATAGCTATTAAGCTGATAGCATAATTGATCAAACTAATGATAAACTGTTGCATTTTGGGCAGTGAAGGCCACCTTGGCAAAATACTTATTGAAATCCCCGCAGGGAAAATGGTATTAGGGTCCCTTACAATTACCATGTTTTTTGTCCCCATCACCCTGTGCATGCGGTCGCACACTCGATCCAAGGGCATCACGGGGAAGACCTTGGACACTCCAGTTGCCAGGACCGACCTCCTTTTGAACAATTGACGTTCCTCAGGAGGGGCTTCAGAGTCAAAGGGGAGAGTTTAAGCCCTTATCATATCCCTCTGAACCAGGCGCAGTTCGGTCTCAGAGACAGACAATCTCTGTATATTGTTGGCCAACTCGTCTTTTTCCTCGGCTGAGATGACCGAATCGGGGTGGGGGGACAAGATACCCCTGGGGAATGAGAGCCTTACCCCGATGGCGAAATAGCATTGGTGCCCTAGGGGGTCAGTGTCTGACCCGAGGGACGCCGACGGATGCAGGCTTGACTTTGCAGGCCACCAGCACATGGGCAGCCATGTGTGGCAGTTTCCGTTGGTCAGCAGTCACGCACCCCTGACTGTGATGACTGGTGGGCAGGGGCTTCAAGCCTGGAGGGGACTCCGGAGCACGGCTAGCTGTGTGCGGTAGACCCCGTTGGTCCTGCGTCATCCAACCGTGACCGTAATGACTACGGGGCCCCTCAGGGGAGGCCAAGTCATAAGGGGCTTGACCTGTACCTTGACCTTCCACCGGGCAACAAAAGACCAAGAAGACAAGCACTGTAATCTACAGATTCTCATGATGTTCCTAGTGTCTCGATCTTAATTTTTACAGAGAAAACACCATTCCTAATGACGATAAGGGAACAAAAAACCAGAACAAAAACAGAGGTGTTTGTGCACATATTAATATTGATAGCGATTACCTTGACATAGTCCACTGGATAATGGCAACAAGAGACCAGGATGACAAGCACTGTAATCCCGATGCTACAGATTCTCATGATGTGCCTAGTGTCTCAATCTTAATTCTTACAGAGAAAACACCATTCCCAAAGAACAATAAGGTTAAAAAAAGCAGAACAAAAACAAGAGGTGTTTGTGCACATATTGATATTGAGAACAATTACCTTGACATTCCACTGGATAATGGCAACAAGAGACCAGGATGACAAGCACTGTAATCCCGATGCTACAGATTCTCATGATGTGCCTAGTGTCTCAATCTTAATTCTTACAGAGAAGACACCATTCGCAATGAATGATAAGGGTAAAAACGTCTGCCTGAATGACCTGCCCAAAGTCTCTTCCCCGCAGAGTCAACAAGCAAACTGCTGCCTGACTGTGGGTATACCTTGCGGCAAGCACCTACCATCAATAACCCAACCAGGGTAAACGGGGTTACTCACGCATCACTTGACATTAATAATAGCACAAGTGTGTCATTCAAACCGACTGTAGACAAAAATAATAATAAATTTGACGTAATCATTTCGTTATTCACAAAGCCAATGTTGCACGACCTTTCTATTGTGATCTATTTTGTCGGTATATATCGATACCACCCAGCAGCTAATGTATTGATACTAAAATCAATGAAAGGACATTTTTGGGGGTACAAATTCTTTTATCAAATAAAAGGGGCCTGAAAGGAAGTTTACAGATAATAAAATTTTACAAGCTAGTAGCTGTGTACATAATACATGTAGCTTGAATATCAATTTCTAAAACAGTTGTATTCAAACCAAATGGGGTTTAGAAATGAAAGTCATCACACACAAAACCACTTTTCCTTCTACTAATAATAAACCATTGACGTAATGAGAGAGCACACATCACTGGCTGCCCGGCCACACAGACACGCTGCATGGATACATGCAGTATTAATGAACCATGTCGCTATGCAAAAGGTCACACAAAACTTAGGTTGCCACGCATGCGCTGTTTGTGAGAATTCACCCAGGACATCGTTCCATAAACAAAGAATCCCTTCACTGCTAGCGGAGGATTTTTTCGTAGGCACGGACCTCCGACAAAATGTAGCAATGTTTGACAAGATTTTACAAGGGACCTACTAGGACACTAAAAAATAGTTGTCCTTTCACATGTTTCACATAAGGTACATTTTGTGAAATTTTACAACAATGCTACAATTTAGCAAGGGACCCTTGCTAAATTGCTCCCATGTGAAACAGGCTTAAGTACATTTTTATTTTTCCTGGCTCAAATACAGGCATGATATGGTCCTTAGCAAAAAGTAGGAATATTTTATAGAGTACAAGGCTGACCTTAAATGTATACATGGAATAGGCTTTGGTAGACTTTTCAGGCTAATTAATCCCAATTTGTCCGATTTTTCCCAAGGGCAAAACAAAAAAATGGAAATCAGACCAAAGTAGGAAGAATGTCATGCCTGTAAAAATAACATTAAAAAGTTTCAGCAAAACTGCTGTTTGACAGGATCATGTTTTTCTGAAAATTTCAGCAAAGCTGCTTTTTCACAGGGTCATATGTTTCTTTTCAAAAAGATCGGCTCTTTAGCCAGTGCCATAAGTCTAGGTCAGACAAACTAAGAGGTCATATTTGGGGGTCAGTGGCAATGATCGGTGTGATTCAAAAGTATCAAATCTAGCATATATCAATGGGCTAAGAGCAGTAATGGGCGAAGTGCATTGATAACAATGGGAAAGTGTTTTGACTGAGGGATACTTTGTGTAGTGCTGAAATGATGGTGAGATCAATGCATGGGAAATTCTTGGGACTAATCATATTCCGCAATATCATGATTAAACTCGATCCTGTAGGCATATCAACTTACAAAAAATAAGGCTGCCAACATTTTTTCCTGTTGGTTTTTCTATCCTTAACAATCAATGTAAAATAAACAGCACGTTTCTCATTTCGATGAGAGAGTTTACTGTGTTCGCACAAACACAAAACTGTTTGCACAATGCTCTTACCTTCAAGGGTAACCACAGTTTGCCCAAAGCGATCAGACTGTAAATATTGTAGTTACAGAAAAGGGTAAAGAAAACCTTGTTTTTTGTCCCCCACTGAGGTACGATTCATTGAATGGTATGCAGAAACTTGACAGCACAAATCAAAAAAACATGGGCTGCATAAGGTGGCTGCATAGCGTTGCCGTGCATAGCTCCCAAATCGAGCCGCAACTGTGCGTCCGTTAATTGTTAGCTTGTTTCTAGGACCCCAAAGATGATGAATGGAAATAAAAAACACAGGTGACATTGGTGATTGTTCTACATTCAAACACCCCTATGCAAAACCGCCTCATGCTAGGACAAGGGTATGGGGTGTCGGAACATAGGTGTGTAACCATGACATTACCTATTCACTTTTTAGAACAAAGAACTTTCGTTGCTGCACTTTTCACAACATTTATGTGGCCCCTTGGTTGTGTGTTTTGCTAGTCTATGCTGAAACATTAGATCAACAACACAGGTTATGTGCTTGTTCGCAACAGAATACTGTTCATAAACGAATCATTCTCTGCATCATTCTCTGCATCATTTGCAGCCTGACAAAGAAGCCTATTTATCATTTAAAACCATGTTGATAATTTGAAGGGTAGAGGGTTCTGAAAAAGGCTTTTTTGTAGGAAATTATACCAGTATATAATAAAGAGACTAACTTTTAAGTCGTTTTTCTCTTCCAGCAGAAAATGCACATTATAACACAGCATCACTTAGAAAAACCATCCATGACCAATGAAGGCAAGAAAACCTAATTTCTTCTCTGTGTCTCTTGTATGTCGTAATTTTTCATAACTTTTAGTATGTTCCCAAAACTTTTACATCCTGATACTTTTGATCAGCATCACTTTACTTTGAACTAATCAAAGCCTAACAAAATATGATGAAGTTACTATGTTACCAAGAATAATTTTAGAGATCTGAAGACAAAATGAGAAATGAAAGTGTAAGCAGACTGACTAAATTTTGCGTCCTTTCACATTCAACCTAATCATAGCTAAACAAATTACATGAGCAGCACACCGAATCTGATGACTACCTTATCTGATCAATACAATCAACGTGGCTATGAATGATAGCTGAACTATCTGCACAGAGCATAGACCATGTGGCCTGTGGCATGACATGTTTACAAAAGAGCCACAAAGCCTGGTCTTCTTGCAAGCACTATTTTTACACAGCTTAGAGGAAGAAAACATATTTTATGAAAATTGCACTCATTTTTGTTAACTTTTGACATGAAGGTAGGGGCCCATCTCAAAACTTGCTCAGCTGTTACTTTATAACTTTTTAATCTGTGTGGAAATTATGTGAAACTTCCAATACGACTAATGCAGTATCTTGCCTGCCAAAAGTCATTATTTTGTTTGTCACAAGGTTTGTAGAAATAGTTTTGTGCATCCCTCAAACCTGTCAAGTTGTAGGGGGGGAAGTTACACAGAAAGGGAGACCACACAAATGTTGTCACAAGAGGGCGCCATTCAAGGTACAACTACAGCTATTTGTTTGATCCAAAAGTGAAAAGAGTAATGGCTTTTTGAGGAGTAAATTCCTTTCCACAGTTTTTCTTCTCAAACTTGTCGGAGAACAAACCTTAAGTTTTTGAAAATTCCATCAAAGTCGTTGGTCACTTAGACTACTAGAGTGGGGCAAGTTCGCCCAAGGTGCCCAGAAAAATACTAGTTTATACCGGTATGCCAAAGAAAAATCTCTTGTCTTTTTTGCTTTGAATAAAAACAAACCGGCTGAACATTTAGTCACAACAAATCTACCAAGTAAGGAAGTTTGGTTAAAAAGCCGCTGATCAAAATTGGCGGAGTCTCAAATATGTGACTCGCTCTACAAAAATGAGTCTGATGTCGCCCATTGCATTATTGTTTAATGGGCGTTTCAATGTGGAAAGTATTTTTTTTAATTAATAATAATAATAGATATATATATATATTTTTTTACTTGTTTAAGATCTATTTATGCATGGTAAACTTTGAGAACACTCATCTTTAGTCAATAAAGCTATGAAAACAAAAATTTTGTGATCATACTTTAGTCTAAATTGTGTCCTTTTGCTTATATGTAAAGCGAAATGGTAATTTTAAACATCAATTTACTTGTAATTCGTTTTTCAACAAAAAATGATATATTGGCTAATTTCAAACGGGAGTAACTCAGCAACGCAATACACCCCAGAGCTTAGACATATACCAAATTACTGCTGATGGTATGTTCTTTCCAGTCATGTATATAATCCAATTCTTTAAATTGTCAAAATCAGACTCATTTTCACAGAGCGGGTCACATATTTATCAGAGGTATCGGTAGGTCTGTACAATTTATAATTAGTGAGCCTTCCGTTTGAAACTTGAGGCATATAATAATATTCTATTTTGAAAAGTCATTCAGCATATTATTGAAAAATTCCTTCTCATGGCACTATCATCAGAGGCCATGAGAAAATCAAAGTTGGCATTAAAACCCTCCTACTGTCAGAACATTCAATGTCATCCATTTGGTTATGAGTTTAGTGCATACACAGTTCATGGATAGTTCACCATAGGCAATACGGGCAGTTAAAGCCTGTCATCTTGCTCCCTACAAAGTTGCCCCAACAATGTTGGTCTTGAAGAAGCTAGCACTGGGTAGTAACATCTTGCCCCCAAACAATGTCGCACCCAAGTACCGTAAATTTCTAGTAATAAGCCACACGGAATATAAGACGCATCACCGGATAAGTATCTATTTAGTTTGCTTAAAACAATACCATAATATTTCAAGGGAACAAAATAATTTAGCTGGTGAACAGCCCTTGATGTTGCAATTGATTTTTCAGGATAAAGAAACTGTTCATTAGCTATAAATATCTTTGCAGAATTCTCTTACAACTGCAAGTACAAATATATAGTTTTATTTAACTAAGCTCTCACATTTGGGTGAAACAATATGCAGTCACCCTACACAATACAGGCAGTTAAATGGTTTGTTATTTGTCCTTGATTTAGTAATTTGACCACTCTATTCAGACTTACTTTCTACAGGTTGAGATCATTCTTTTGAGGTAGAGCATCAAGCTTCATAAAAAAAAGAGCCATCAAATTGAAATACCCGTTAAACCTACATGATTAACAACTGTATGATGAATTGAGCACTTCAGTATAAACTGTCTTTGTAAACTAAGAGTAAATCAGTGACAAATTTCGATTGACAGGTTTCCATTTGGCAAACAAAAATTATTCAAGGGCATGTGTGATCATGAACATAATTGTTGCAATCTCCTGTCTAACCTACACTCATCTAGATGAGATTTCTAACTAAACTATGCCAAGTCATTAACATAATTGTCGCAATCTTCTGTCTAACCTACACTCATCTAGATGAGATTTCTAACTAAACTATGCCAAGTCATTAACATAACTGTCGCAATCTCCTGTCTAACCTACACTCATCTAGATGAGATTTCTACCCAAACTATGCCAAGTGATGAACACGCTCAGAAATGACATAGCTTTCCAAGAAACAACAACAGAGAGCAGGCTTGGAGATCTTCGGCTGACCTACTTGGGTTTCATTGCGTATTTATGATTGCTGTCAACGATAGTCTTGTTTTATGTGTAAGTCTAGGAAGTTCTCTACAAAGTGTACTTCTGGTAATGAAACCAAAGAAACTTCATGGTGGACTTAATCAATGTAGCTCGCATGCTGATAGAAACCTGTAGACAAAGTGCTTGCTATGTGAACAAGAAACACAAGGGTTAACCCCTATACTCTTCCACGATCCAAAGTGCCAGGACCAGGACTCGAAGCACACTCTGTTGATCAGAAACACCAGAGCTTGATCGAGTCCGGTGCTCTTAACCGCTCGGCCACAACACGCCAAAAAGAAACTTTACAAGCCTTTCAGCAGCAAACAGTATTGACGACTCTTTTGCAACATCACTTGATGTAGGAACTGTTTGCCATTCACTCATCAGACTGAAGAATAACTACAACATATATTTTGTTTTCAGGGATCAACACATGACAAAAGAATTTTCTTGTCGCATCTACATGTATACAATAATTTATTGATGATAGTTGACAACTTTGATCACTCGTCACTGCTAGGATCAGCTTAAGTTTGTAGTACACATTTCTGAGGTAAACACAACGTTGAATACTGAAAATGCCTAATTGGATGGATACTGTTGGAATTGTAGTGGGAACTGTTGGAATGGTTCTCAACACTCTAGCTTGGCTGGTCATCCTTCGCACCAAAGATCTCCATAATATGACAAACTACCTGCTGGCATATCTTGCGGTGATTGACAGCATAGTTTCCTTATATTTCATTTTGTTTCATGCTACCGTCTCGGCACCAGAAAGTTTCATTGGTAAAAAGATCTATTGTCGGATTATTTGGAGTGGCTTTTTGGGAAAGTTAACAGTCTACTCAACAATCTATGGTCTATGTCTGGTGACCTATGAACGATACATAGGGATTGTACATCCACTGCACTATCCCAGACTGATGTCTGCAAAGAAAGTTACCCTGACCATCTTCGTCGCTTGGGTGATGTCAATTCCATTTTCAAGCCCTCACTTGTTTACTGCGACTGCTCACACAAGCAAGCTTGCTTGTAAGTTTACCAACTCATATGTCACCCTTGACCAAATACAGAAGGTGCTCTTCATCGTGTTTGGCTACCTGTTGCCCATCCTATTTATGGGTTGGGTTTACTACAAGATCCAAGCCACTCTCAAGAGAAGTGCTCAACAACTCCAACAACAGAATGTACAAGGAGCAGCCCTTGAGCTTTTACAGGCCAGACAGAATGTGATCAGCATGCTTCGGATTGTCATGAGTGCATTAGTATTACTCTGGACACCATTTGTTTTCCTTATGGTTGTCTGCTTACCAAAACCAAACACAGACTGGTGCAATTTTGCTGTCCCAATGTCTCCTTTAATCGTTGTTATTTACAGCATGAACTCTGTGATCAATCCCATCGTTTATGTCTTCAAATACAAGAAGTTTCGGAAAGGTCTTCAAGACATGCTTTGCTGTTGCATTTGTCGACCTCTTCAGCGAAACTGTATTGATGTTCATATTGCTATGAATGAACGAAATGCGTTAGATGAAAACCAGGAGCTCTCAATCGCACCAAACCAAGCACCATTAGTGTTCTAAAATCACTCACATTTTTCAACAGATATATAGCATATTCTTAAAGGGACAATTGGAGCAAATACTGTTGCAACTCCAACTACAAATCCAAGCTGAGAATGAACAACCACAGACTAAATGATAAAAGACCGGGTCCAATAGACCCTTCCCATAAAATATGAGAGCCCACTAACAGAACTGGTTGGCAAAATTTGCGTTTATGCATCTGCTTAGTGGACAGGTTTATGGAGTTTGCCATCTATAGAATAGAAAGGGGATCTACATTTCAATTCTGCATTCTCAATTAGATGGAAAAAAACCTTCCCAAGAACAAGTTTAAACACATTGTGGCCCTCCGGTTAACACATGAGCAGCGCCCTCTAATGCAACAAAAAGGAATCCACCTGTACGTGTGCATGTATATCGCCTCTCACAAAAGATTTGATGAAACCAAGCTACCACCATTTGACAAGTTTTACTCCTTCGTTAAAACAACTTGAAAATCTCTGTCAATCACTACCAACAAGCGCAAGAAGTTTAATGTGTTTAACTACAACAGGGAAGCTGCATGGTGAGCTGCTGATCGCCCCCATAGAAAAACAATGACTAACAGAAAAACCAACCATTTGATAAGCTGATGTTAGGGTAGGAATATTAACAAGTATGCACTTGACAACTGCCTACATTGTACTTGGTTTGAAATGAGAGTGACAGGGGCTCAGGCTGGGCTCAGGCTGACCAAAGAAAGAGAAACAAATAGGAATAAGGACCAAATACACCCAACACATTGTAAACATCATGTATACAATGTGTTTGAAGTGTGGTGTACAGGAAGTGTCACCTAACTTTAGAAAATAATAACTACTTTTTATTGTTTCAAGTCGATATAAGTACACCGTTGCAATAAGGAGATATTGACATTCAAGGTTTGTCATTGTTTAAACTCACTCATCTGGAGCCTGTGAACCAATCATGAGTTACATTCTTAGTGTGACTGTGCAATATGTGCATGTCTGTTGTAATGTTGTAAGTAAAAAGTATTTTAAGTCAGTTTTAAACTTCAAAATTCTTTCTGAGTTAGGCTCTTTAAAATGCCGAGTGCAATGTTTAGCCTAACATTTTTTATTCCCCAAACTTTAACTTTTCCTTAAAAACATTGTTGAGAACCACAATACATGAGAGTCACCGAAGAGCAGCTGATGCACTATCGCTTTGGCTACTCTCAATCTGAACCCTCTGTTAAAAGCCTCATTGACTTATTGTCTCAGTTCAACCGCCACACCCTGTAATAATTTCTAAACCTACATAGGCCTTTTTGCCTACAGGTGACCTCAAAATATCCTCCTCTCCTGTACATACCCACACTTGAGGGTAAATTTTACTCATTTGCGTGTTAGATTTGAATAATGTTTGGTACAATGACATGCTTAATCACAATTTACCACTTAAATTTGAATTCCTCAGACTATAGAGACAGTTGCTATGTCACATGATTCGGGGCAAGCTTTTGCGTAGTTACGTAAGAGACAGCGAACACACATACACAATTCTGAATGGATGTGTATGGCACAATGGTACCAGGGTTTGCTCATCTAGAGGTTGCTATACAAAAGCTTGCCCCGAACCATTTGACATAGCAACTGTCTCTATAGTCTGAGGAATTCAAATGTAAGCAGTGACTTGTGACTGAGCAAGTCATTGTACTAGACTTTATTCAAATATAACTCGCAAATGGCTTATTGGCCAGAATGTGTAAATTATCTGATTGGCCAGAATGCGTAAATTCTATTCTCTGATTGGTTAGGGATAGGCATGATTTGCTCCAAGGGAAAAAGTAGGAACATTTCATTGAGTAAAAGGGCTGACTTACATGTACACATGGTTGTTACCTTTAAAAGAATTTCCAGTCTATTTAATCACAAACGGAAATCGGACTTCAGTAGAATATCATGTCTGTTTAAATACTGTAAACTTTTGATTATGAAAAATAAAAAAATATCACATCAAAGTTTAAAGTTTATCATTTTAAGTTGAGATCATTAAACATTTGATGAAACATTTGACGTACCCATTCCAGTGATGAAGTGAGCCTGAAGCTTCTGCAACCCTGTTTGATGTTTCTTGAAGAGTCATCAGCCATGGGGGCACTGAAAGCCATACACTAGGGGCTTGTGGTCACTGATCCAAATAACTATCAACTATGCAGGTGTTGAATCACACAACACATCGTAGATACAGTACATGCAGTACATACACAGCGGGTCTTAAGTTCAACAGTCAGCAGTCATATTCATGTAAAAGCTACAGCTAAACTCTAAACTCAACTCTAACTCTTCTCAAATTTGTTTCTTCAGTCAACTGTCTCTAATCTTGAATTGTTCAAAGTATCTGTTTATTATCTTTAAAAAAAGTGTAAGAGGGAATCAAAATTTAAATTTTGTGCGAACCAAAGGAACATTTCAAAGGAACAAAATAATTCAGCTGGAACAGAGCCCTTGATGATGTGGCAATTGGTTTTTCAGGGTATAAAAACTTGAGTGTACCTCTTACAACTACCTGTTACGTACATCTAGTTGTTTTTGACTAGCCCTCATTGTCGGGTAAAACAATATGCAGTCACTCTACACAATACAGGCAGTTTAATGGTTTGTTAACTTTCCTTGCTTCAGTAATTTGACCACTCAATTCATTAGACATGATTTCTACTTTTTGAGACAATTCTTGTCAGGCTTCAAAGTTGAAGCCTGACAATTCTTGTCAGGCTTCAAGTTGAAGAGCCATGAAAGTGAAATAACCAGATTTACCACTGGTAGACGAATTGAACACTTCAACCGAATTGTCTTTATAAACTAATGGTAAATCACTCAGTGACAAATTTTATTTGAAAGGCTTTCTGTATAGCAAACAAAAACCTGCCAAGCCCATCCATAACTGTCGCAATCTCCAATTAACCTAAACTCATCTAAATGAGATTTCTACCCAAACGATGCCAAGTGATGAACACGCTCAGAATTAAACAGAGTTTCAAGAAACAACACCAGAAAGTAGTCTGGGAGATCGTCGGCAGACCTACTTGGACTTCATTGATTAGTTATGATTGCTGGGACTTGAACCCACACTCTGCTGATCGGATCTTAACTGCTAGACCACAAAACACCACAAAGACAACTTTACAAACCTTTCAGCAGCAAACAGCATTGACGACTCTTTTGCAACATCACTTGACATTGGAACTCTTTGTAATTCACTGATGGGACTGAAGAATAACTACAACATATATTTTGTCATCAGGGATCAACACATGATAGGAGAAATGTTCTAGTTGCACCTACACTACTTTATCGATGATAGTCAACAACTACGATCACTCATCACTATACTAGGATCAGCTTAAGTTTGTATTAAACATTTCTGAGGCAAACACAACATTGAAAATACTGAAAATGTCTGATTGGGTGAAAACCATTGGAATTGTAATGGGAACTGTTGGAATGGGTCTCAACACTCTAGCTTGGCTGGTCATCCTTCGCACCAAAAATCTCCGTAATATGACAAACTATTTGCTGGCATATCTTGCGGTGATTGACAGCATAGTTTGTTCTTATTTCTTGTTGTTTTATACTGGAATCTCTGTACCAGAAAGTTTAATTGGAAGAGAGATCTTTTGTCGGATTTTCTTGACTGCCTTTATGACGATGTTGATAGTCTACTCAGCAGTATATGGTCTATGTCTAGTGACCTATGAACGATATATAGGGATTGTACATCCACTGCACTATCCTAGACTGATGTCTGCAAAGAAAGTTACCCTGACCATCTTTGTCGCATGGGTGATGTCAATTCTACTTTCAAGCCCTCGTTTGTTTGCTGTCACTGCCAACACCAGCAGGCTTGCTTGTAAGCCCACTGACTCATATGACACCCTTGACCAAATACAAACAGTGCTCTTCATCCTATTCGGCTACCTGTTGCCCATCCTATTTATGGGTTGGGTTTACTACAAGATCCAAGCCACTCTCAAGAGAAGTGCTCAACAACTCCAACAACAGAATGTACAAGGAGCAGCCCTTGAGCTTTTACAGGCAAGACAGAATGTGATCAGCACGCTCCGGATTGTCATGGGTGCATTGGTATTACTGTGGACACCATTGGTTTTCGGATTGACTGTCTGCTTACCAAAACCCAAAACAGACTGGTGCTATGTGGATGACACACTGTCTCCTCTAACCAGTGTTATGTACAACATGAATTCTGTGATCAATCCCATCATTTACATCTTCAAATACAAGAAGTTTCAGAAAGGTCTTCAGGACATGCTTTGCTGTTTCATTGGTCCACTACGTAGGCCAAACCGCATCGATGTTCAGATTGCTATGAATGAAAGAAATGTGTTAGATGAAAACCAGGAGCTCTCAATCGCACCAAACAAAGCACCATAAATATTATAAAATAGCTCTCAATCAAATAACCCTCCTGCTGTCTGACCATTCAATACCATTCACTGTGGTTTTGAATGATAGATAAACCATAGAGAAAGGACCCACATACTATGCCAGCCTGCAAAATGATACCATGAGGGAATGCATGTACACAGTACACAGTTAGTTCTGTGCACAGTTGTGCCACCGTACACAACCTTGGCAGTCGAATGGTTTCAAATGGTTGGTCAACTCACTGGAAAATGTTGCCAAGAGTCACTGAGAGTAGGAGGGCTATAGAGGTTGGTCCACGCTAGAGGTCACTCTTTAAAAAAAGTTTTACATGTATTTTAAACATATATCTACCAAGAAAACACTGTGACAGAGTTAAAGAATGAATGGTTATTCGTTTACAATGCAGTTTCCAAGCTTCTTTTCACCCCCGCCTTCAGGCAAAATCGGAACAACAGCAGTCGGTGCCAGAAAGCTGTCTCCAAAAATTCTAAAGAATAGTGACGTCGCAGTACGTACCCCTCTGTCAAACGGCTGTTTGTTGTTACTCGTAGAAGCATTGCTCAGTGCAGACCATCCAGGGATTCAGTACGTACAGTGACGACATGTTTTGTTTGCTGCCCTCATTTACAGGATTTTGATCAATTTAGGCGGTGGGCTAGTGAAAGGAGTAAAAACTCCCTGCAAATATCACTTCTTTTGTCAATGTAATGTTACAAAAGATGCAACAAATTATAGAAAGCAGAAAACTAAAAAATAACATCAACTTCAATCACCATGGCCCATCCTCTTTAAGAAAATAATTGCTAAGTACCACTTTTTTCCTACCAGAGCGACACCCATACTGGATCATCAACCATTAATAAATTAAGCTGAGTGATCATTTAAAAAACTACGGTAATGATCTAATAGTCTAAAGTGCCATTTGGAATATGTAATTTAATGCTTCTTAAAAAGTCCACAGATTACAAAATGTGCTCTCCTGCTTATAGATTGTACTTGTATTGCATAAGCCTTGCAGCTATACATATGTTTTTTGCTAAGTATGGCAACTTTGAGAGTATTATATCTCTAATTTTGTATATATTGTGGAGATAACATATTGGCATAAATTTTCACAGAAGTTCATCTCCAGATCACGTGATTCACAAGGTCAAATTTAAGGTCAAAGTAAAAGTCAAAAGGTCATCAAGCCTCAACATGTTACAAAATTTTAAAATATTGGAAGAATCGGAATGCTTAAACGCAATTCCCTTTCCAAAAAACACCAATATCAACCAATTTGACCCAGTGGTTACTGATTTATGGACGTTTGAAAACTGGCGGTCGCACTAATCTTGACAGAAATCACTGAGAAAGGGCATGCCTTGGCGCAAAAAACCCTTTATCAGATGGAGCTAAAATTTCAAAATTTGAGCTTGTTGTGCCAAAATTACCATGTGTACGAAATTTGAGCAAATTTGAAGAGTAGTAGGGTTTAACCCATTGGGTGATTTGACACAGAATGACCCTTAGCATGGCAGTGCATACAGTAACAATGCAATGTGTGACGCACCACCGTCGTCTACTGCCTTATGAACATGGCGTCTTGTGCATGCCACCCGAGAGGGTAAGTGAACTTCAACAACGATCGCTTTTGCTTCTCTGGCTTTTGCCCAACTTGTTTGTAGCATTTTGTTTTAATCGCCACAATGATTCAAAAGGACAAACCGTTTCAGATTTTCGTTGCCTTGTGAGGGGAGTTCTCAATTCGACAAGCTTCAGAGAGTCATCTCATTCAAACCAGGCCATTTCGACCAGGATGAACAGTATTATAACATTTTATATACATGTACCTCGTATATAGATTCCTCTAATCTGATTGGTTAAAAGTGGAGTCATTGAAATAGCTGGGCCCCAATTTTCTGTCAAGATGACGTCATAATTAACTGTGCCCGGGCATAGCAATTGACTGTGCCCGCACTGAAAATAATGGAACAGTCGCAACACACTGTTTTCATAGGTCGCTTGTGTACTGTACGCTTTGTATACATTCGTGTCACGGCATTCGGACATTCGCTTCGGGCATAGTCATGGTTATGACATCACCTTGGGCCTATAATTTTAACTGTGGCCCTCATAGCAGTCAATATTTCCATAATGTCGGGTCAAAGTACTGCAGCTTGTATACATCTACCATGTATGACCCCAACTGGGAACTTATCGGGCGGTTAAATGGGCATCAAATCGTCTTACTCATCAGAACTAGTGATCTCATCCACACACAATTATCTTGTTGAATTCTTTTGTTATGCCTTGTCTTGTCTGGGAATATAGAACTAACCCAAGCCCCAGGCATTTCAAACCGTACCGCATCCACAGGCCGGAGTACAACTAAATACTTAACGTTAAACAACAAGGGTCAGATCAATCAGATCAAGTGGACTAAAAACTGTCATGTGATAAATGCAGTGCATACATGTTCACATCAAGTGTGCCACGGTCATTTGTATTGTAGTGTATGTGCAATATCAATCGGTCAAATGGATTAAAAATGTCATGTGATGAATGTGCATATAGATGTTCATATCAAGTGTGCAGGAGTTTCCAGATCAAAATTTGTCACCAGCATCTTAGCATCCTGATCACAAACACCTTAACCCTTCGAGTGCCGCCAACGTTCTGAAATGTCAAACTGAGTATCCATCCACAGGCTGCCAACGTTCCCAGACGTTCTACTACTCGACCCCCAAAAAATATAGTTGCCCTCTGGATAAAGAAATGCCAAAACAGACCGGCACGGAACTCTTCGAGCGACGCCAACATTCTGAAACGTCATCATACTGAATCTACATCCACAGGCCACCAACGTTCCCTTACGTTCTACTACTCGACATAAAAAAATATATATATATTTTTTTTAAATGGCCAGCCTGTGGATACAGAATTACTAAAACGAGGCTGGCACTGTAAGGGTTAAGTTGGGAGCTTCAGCTACAAAGAATGCCCAGCAGGCACTTTATAAAAAGAAAACCTCTACAAATGTCCTGTTCAAGTAAAATCACTTGCAGTAGCATAAACACAAGTCTGGTTTGTCCTATCTTAGAGTGCGCCATAGCAGCATTCAGCTCAGGATCCTCACTGTTAAAAGAACAGTCATAGCAGCATTCCCCCTTAACAGCTTGGTCCGTTGGACAAATACTGGTTGAAACTTTTCTGAGGACCGACCAGTAAAAATATTGTCAAAGTGGTTCTGCTGGCTAGCTCAGTGAGCATATTTTAAAGGTACATACATAGATGTGCAAACCACTGACTGCAGGTTGTTGAAATGATTTTTTATTTTTAACCTGCACAATTGACGTTGTTGAGTGAAAAACTTGAAATATGTACCAGTGAACAAACAGGCCGACAAGTGAAATGATGATTTAGTGGCGTGTCATGGCCGAGCGGATAAGAGCACCGGACTCAAGCTCTGGTGTTTCTGAATGGCGCTGGAGTCACGTGATGTGTGTACAAAACCAACCTACAGTTGCCGAGACCAGCGTTGCTGCGCGCGGAGCACCAGTTTGTTCGGTAGACCTTTGCGAGCGCAGCAAGCGCCATATTTGTTATAACACTCACACTGTTTGAAGAGGACTGGGAATGACGGTAAGAATTTATTGCTTTTTAACAATTTTAAATTTGCGGAGTGGATTTTCTTGACCCATGCAACGCTCAATGAGAGTCCAAGGAACACGTAGGGCCTAATTTTGGCGAGATCCGATTTCAAATGAGAACACCAGGTGCAGAAACGTAAATGAAAAAAAGTTTTGTATTGTAGTTTGTACATGGACCTCTATGAGGTTCATGGAACCTCATAATTCTAGGAGTATGCCACAATGTGACATTACACAGACGCGGGACATCCTGCCACTGCGCTAAACACGTGTATCTGACAGTCTTGAAAACGCAACTGGACAAGGCCAACAAAATGACAATTTAAAGAAAAGTACTCACATAAATGTTGCTCTCACTTCTCTGTTCAGGGGGTTGGAGATGTGGAGCTACAAACAAACCTCGTGTTGACATTGAAAACTGCTATTTCCGGATGAAAAACAACGTCGTAAAACAACAACTTCTGTCCGAAGTGTTAACTTCTTGGTTCTTGCATCTGATACGAGTTGTTGTTGTTTTCTATCAATTGACGTAAGGGGGCGCTAACATGCGTCAGATTGTTAAAGTGTTCTAGTTGACGTAACAACTCGCCAAATTCTCTATAGGCCCACTCCCAAAAAAGGGATAAAAAACATCAAACCGGGCCCTCATAGAAATTTGAATTAAAACATGGTTAATCGAGTACCTAATATTTCAATTTGGTGAAGTGTTGCACCAGCTTTTAAGAGTTCACGAAGGAAAATAATCTTGTATTCTAAGCCTTGCTAGAGGGCGGTATAGCCTAGGCCACTTAGCTGGAGTGCAACCGAACAGACGGTGATTTTTATAATCCTTGTCTCCGTCCGCATGGTTTGAAGATCCTAACGAAAAACACACGTTTGAAGAATAATTGATGGAGTCGAAGCCAAAGCTGAAACCAAATCCGAAACTGAATCAAAAGCCGAAGCTGTGGCTTGGAAAAGTTTTCTGACGGCTCCGTCCGGTCGTTTTGGAGATTCTGTCTCCCCATACGGCGAACTGTGTACAAGCTTCTTATGATAGCGCCCTCATTTGAATCATCCTCCTTCAGCCCATGTTAATTTCCCATGGGGGACAGAATCTCCGGGGGACAGAATTCCCTGTAATGTTAACGTCCGAGCATCAATCTTGAATAACCCGAAACCTCTCAGCAAATAAGACAATCTTTCAGGGCATCAGTCAACAAAAAATAGTGCAAGTTGGAAGTCAACAACACCCAGGTCACAACTCACATATTGAGTTTTTACAGTGTACCTGCCCCACCCCTTTGTTTATTATTAATATTAGGCTCTTAAATCTATATTATATATTATTTCAGAGCCTATAATATTCAATGGGTAAACGCCCTAATTCTTTATCCCTGTTTTAGTCGCTTGCATCAGCTGTATGGGCACAGAATCAACGGGGGACAAAATCCTCTACGACTCTACGAAAATCTGTCTCACCTGCTCACGTTCGCTCGTCCCCAGCGCCTTGCCTTAAAACCAAAGGCGCTGGGATGGGCAAACGTATCGTTAACGTTAATGCTCAGCCCCATCATGCATCACACTCACACTGCAAGCACTGCACGCATGACGTACTTCCTGAACAAGAATCTGTGCAAGCTGATTAGCCCATCCCAGCGGTCCTGGATAGGCCGCTGGGGCCGAGCGAACTGCTCACGGAGATTCTGTCACCCATCGTGGGAACTGAGGGAGGTTGATTCATAAAGACATTTTACCAATAATAGGCCTATGAAAAAGGGTTTACTCAAAAAAATGTACATGTATTTTTTTTCTTCTTCAAATTTTTGCTCAAATTTATGACGGGATTTCACAAAAAATAACTCAGATCCAAGGGCTGTCTAAAGACCAGGGCCGTCAGTGTGTTATTAGTTACTTTGCAAAGTACTAAACAACTGACCCGTAGAACAAAGTTGCAGCATACAAATTGTGAACATTACAACATGGTAGTTCTTGTACTATAAATCCTCATGTTCGTTCCAGATTTTCTTTTAGGTCGCAGCACTTTGTGGATATCAAATCATCCTCGATACTTGCTTCTCTTTACAGTTGTTTCTTTTCAAATGTCCAAGACTCTTTCATCGGGACCCTCTTGGGCCAAGAATGAAACCTACCTGGTCTCATCGACGACTGAAGCAAGATGTCGTCAAATAATGGGATTTCTTGACGGCGAATAATACCAAAATTGCACAAAAGAAAGAGATATGAATGATTTCACTGATCACCATGGGCGCCAAAATCCTGTCCAGTTGGAAGTCAGGTATGTAGTAAACCATATCAAACAAGTCGTTAACCATTTTTAAAGTCTCCGTTTCATTTATGGAAAATTTTTGAAATACCTACCTTTAAAAGAATAATATGTTTATGTTGTTGTGTCCTTTTCTCAAGAAAACATCAACATCAACAATTTCCACAAATTAAATTTTGTATCTGGCAACTTGTCACCGTTTTTAAGAGACGCGCATGTAAAAAATCACTCTTTCTTCACTTCTTGCCTTTAAATAGGGTTGAAAGCCACACTGAACTACTTCTTTATCAAAAATATGCTTAATTTATACTTAATTACATTAATATTGGTTAGTGGGCATTTAACTCAGTTATTGCAATTTGCGTTTTCACGAAGAGACGGGCCTCCCCAAACATGTGCACAATATATTGTTTTAAAAAGATGGACGACGAAGAGACGGGCTTGTCAGCGAGCGCGTGATCATGTGACATGCCCGCCCTTCACTATAAAAGACACTATTTATAGATGTGCGCAAAAGATCAGAAGGTCATCATGATTTTGCGTTTGAAAAAAGAGACGGGCATGTTTGATCTATTACTGTGTTTGTTTTTGGTATTTTTTTATGTTATTGGTTAAGTTTAACTCTCAGAAAATCACGTTGTGGCATTTACACTGCAGAGGAAAGTTGTTGATGGTGCAGAGTCTTCAGTTTCAAATTAAGCACCTTTTTGAAATGCACATTTCGAAACGCTCTTTTAACTTCTTTGACACGCCCATCCCTTCCTGAAAACGGGGACGTTGTATGGAATCAGAAGAATGTTTTCTAGTATAAGAAATAAACAATAGACCTTATGCATTGACGTCACCACCCTGCCATCTTAGAGGTAATTCGATGACGAAACAATTGAAAATACACGTCTTGTACGCGCGGCGCAGAGGATTAGCCAATGAGCAATCTTCTATTGACAGCTAGCTGTGGGCTCCCTATGTGCATAAGGTATATTGTTGACTTAGGCCCTACCCTGACAGGCGCGCAGATACTGCATTCACCGCGATGCAGACAACCTTACCCTCGGAGTGGACAAACTTACTGCCAACAATTCCTTCCATTACATGAAAAGTTTTGATCCCTTCAAAATCAAACCAGACGGTAACACGGATGGCTACCCACAGGGAGACTCTGATCCCATGGGGAACATCTGCCCCCTCGGTTCCCACCTCCGCAAGATCCAACTGCGTGACTCCAGCACCGACATTGGCAAGTTCTTTTCTGCACTTTAATATTGGTGTACTTACAGGCTTCATGAATTTGGACCCAGGCTTTCAGCTTCCAAATACACAATCAAAATAATGCTCCAACTGAGGCATGTGTGAAACTAGTCTGGTTCCTATTATACGTCACGATTTGGAGTGTCACGACCGAACGGTCTAGTGCACCAGACTAAAGTTCTGGTGGTTGTATAAGTCGGGTGTGGGTTCGAATACAGGTCGTGACACTTGCATCCTTGAGCAAGACACTTAACTATAATTGCTTCACTTCACCCAAGAGTAAATGGGTATCTGCGAAAGCAAAAATGGTTCTGTGATTGATTTAGCTTGATGCTTTACATTTTTGGCAGCCCAGGCTCTATCCCATATACTCACCAGGGAGGGCGAGCAATGAATTAAGGTGTGCTGTCATCTAGCCTTCGAAGAAGACTCTGCTTGGGTCGAAACGGTCAGGCCAATTTTTGCATTAATACCGCAGGTCCTTTTGGTTGGGCAGCAGTTTGCAACAGCTAATTCTATGTTCTCTTTACTAATCGCATTATAAATATATATTCACAGAAGCACAGGGGACTTCCCAAAGATATTATAGCCGTGCACAGTAGACATTATTGTCAGTAATTTTACAGCTATATCCCTGGCTACACTGGCGTCAGAAACTGTCACCGTATGGGTCCCATTACAAAATCTGCACTATACACAAAAGTATGGTGCTGTCTCCGATTATTGCAGTGCAATATTTACTGTTGAGTCCACACGGTGAAAATTTGCGACAAAAACAAAATAAGAGTTGCACGTAAATCGTACAGTAATTTGGCACCCATAGCAGCTGCCAGTTGGATCACCATACTGTGTGTTTGTTTTGCGGTGTATGTCAATAAGTATGCCAAAATTGTTTGAATGAATAACAAGCACGATTAAAATACTCCGAAGGGCCAGCTGATGTTACTGTATCTGCTACATTAATCAGTATCCAATTAGTATAAACATGTACATGTAGGCCTACTAATCATTGTTTGTGTTGTTTTGTATTTCAACTATGTTGCACGCAAATGGCCATAGAGTACTAACAATTACATAACAATTAAGAGAAACTTGATGATTTGGTTGTTTTGGTTTACCCCGATTGAATGCTATGCAAAGTTACTATGGGAAAGAGCACACTTTAACCCTCCTACTGTCAGTGACTCTTGGCAACATTTTCCAGTGAGTTGACCAACCATTTGAAACCATTCGACTGCCAAGGTTGTGTACGGTGGCACAACTGTGCAGAGAACTAACTGTGACTGTGTACATGCATTCCCTCATGGCATCATATTGCAGGCTGGCATAGTTTATCTATCATAATGTGCAATTTATTCCACTTTTTTTAGTTGAATAAGCTGATGCGGTATATCTGTCGTTTGAACCTTTAATTTTTTTCCGTTTTGTTGTATGTTTTACTTTAAAAAAGAAAAGAAAAAAAGAAGACTATATCACCCCCCCCCTCCTGAAAGTCCTCGCGTGGTATGCCAGTGCACTTTAGTAGTCTCAGAGACCCGAATAAAGTTTAAAATGCCAGTTTTACTATTTTTGTGAAGTACATTATGGACTTACGACAAAATGTATAAATGTTGGCGAAAACTTCGGAAGGAATGTAGGACATCAAAATAAACATTCCTGCTCTTTCACAAGAAGCTTATTTTGCAATAAATCACAATCTCTGAGAAAATTGATAAAGGATCGATGTTTTTTTCGTCGTGTGAAAAGGGATAGTAAAATATTAAAAGCAACACAAATTATTATAATACATAATATCAATAACATTAACAATAAACGAATAAATAAATAAATTCATAAATAAATAAAATAAATAAATAAATACACAAAATTTACAAATTAATAAATAAACAATCAATCAATCAATATCAATAAAATGGAAAATAACACTCACCAAGTTCATATTTTGGCACACGTGCATACCCCCTGTCCTTTGTAAATTTGTTTCAACATTTCAATAGACGAAGAAAGCAGATGAGACCGCAAAATTATGATTTAGACCTGTGTGGTGTGACCACAAACTATATGTTTTTTCTGAGTGGCCAACTACTTCCGGAAAAAGAGACACTAAACACCTATACACAGTCACTGTGCACAAATTGTTAGTGGCGCAATCAACCATTAAAGCCATGCGGGTAAGAAGTCAAAACTGCATATAATTCATGTTACTTAGTTCTGTAAGCCATTCTTAGGTGTCAACATGAGTTTGACAACTTCATACACGAAACTGCGGACAGTTTTAACAAAGAATTTGTACGTTCTATAAAGAGCCTCCCTCTAAAACAACACCACAGAGAAAGATGAAGCCACAGAAAGACAGATGTCCAGAAATGTAACCTCGGACTCACCGGCCATGAATACTTTTAATATTGTCAAGGCATAATAATTTTCAATAAGCTGGATATTTGGCGCATCACTATCACTCAGAGCGGAGGCCATTCGCCACCAATACTTGGATAAGCAGGTAAGATTTCTTATGTAGTGGACCACAATGGTCAAGGCAGAGTAAGAGGGCAATACCGGCATCCAGTGAGGTTGGAGGGGGCGAGTTTGCGAGGGGCGGCTTTGCAGGGGGCAACTTTGCCGTGGGCGAGATGACTGGTTTCCATGCAGTGACGCCAACACAAAAATCTGCAGGTCCAGTTAATATGTGTGGATATCATTACGCTTAGTATACACGTATACTTCCACAATGGTTGTAAGTATACAGATTATGTAAAACCTACACTTAAGAAAACAGTGGCATTGTTCTATAAGTACATTTCCTTGCAGAGTTGTGATTTAAATGCGTTGTAAAAGGAAAATGTGAATCACAAAAAGATATGGACACTTCATACCGCCCATACAAATTGATACAATGTATATGCTTAAACATCTGCAAAAATTGCGTTATGTCACTATTTCGTCAATACATGTCGTCAGAAGTGAGGTTATTTTTATATACATCATGTACGTTGTAAAATCAATTTAAGGCACACAATTCCTCGCATCCCTGAATAACCACCGCTGTTTCCCCTAATCACGACTTCCCTGCTCTTATCATTTCAGATTCAAACAGCCTTAGCCTCTAACATGAGATTCAGAATGCAATTTCGCCGTCTCGCTAAGACGGCCTTCGTAGCCCTTCTAGCCTTCATCTTCGTCCAGATTGTCCACAACTGTTACCGGCTCGCAAAAGGTGAGTCATTATCAGTTCATACAACACCACTGCCAGTCCTTTAGAGAAATATTTTCGTCTGAGAGTCCGGGGACTAGACTTTAGGGACAATTGAATTACCGTCGTTTGCTTCCATTGCCCTATTAAAGACACTGGACACCTTTGGTAATTGTCAAAGACCAGTCTTCTCACTTGGTGTATCTCAACATAATATGCACAAAATAACAAACCTGTGAAAATTTGAACTCAATTGGTCGTCGAAGTTGCGAGATAATAATGGAAGAAAAATCACCCTTTGTCACACAAAATGTGGGCTTTCAGATGCTTGATTTCGAGACCTCACGCGTGAGGTCTCAAAATCAATTCAAATATTTTACTGAGAAATTACTTCTTCCTCAACAACAATGTTACTTCAGAGGGAGCCGTTTCTCACAATGTTTTATACTATCAACAGCTCTCCATTGCTCGTTACCAAGTAAGTTTTTATGCTAACAATTATTTTGAGTAATTACTAATAGTGTCAGTGCCTTTAAATGAAAATAGACATATTTACACAATAAATCATAAAAATTACTTTAATTATTTTAGCTGAAACGTGACCCATAGATTTTGCAGAGACTTGGTTGGACCCTCGCTCTATGGCTGGACGGGTAGACCAGAGGTCGGGAGAAATTTAATTACTCTTCCAAAAACAGTGATCTACTCTATAAATAAAATAAAAAACTCTTGGGTCAGAATAAACCCGGAATTTAGGTCCCATTAAAGGGTCGGGCTAACCCGAAAACTCGTTGGAAAAAATTGAATAACCTCGGATTCTGTGTCAGTTTTTCCCATTTATGGGTCACTTTGACACAGATTCCAGGTTACACTGACCCAGAAATGGGTCACGCTCCACTGGACCCGGATCCGGGTCAATTTTGACCCTGCAGTTTTTAAATTTCTCGTTTAAAGGAACATTACAGAATTGGTTTTTGCTAACAAAACAGTTGCTGGCAGTGTAAGCACATTATGTAATCCACCATATACATAAACTGACAAACCTGTAGAAGTTTGAGATCGATCGGCCATCTGGGTCACGAGAAAATGGTGAAAAACCAATTACACATTTGCACGAAATCATATAGATTCAACAATAATGAATAAAACGCTCACTGAGCGATAAACTCCAATCGGAAAATTGGTTTACTCATTTCTCATCAAATATGGCATTTCAGACAGAAATATTTCAAGGAATGTTTTTCTACTATCATCATCATTAGACCGTGTAAGTTTTATGTAAATCTGTGATCAAAAAGTATATTTTACAAGTTTTTTTCTTACCAATTCTGTAATGTTCCTTTAAAATACAACTCTAATTTAAATTGTTTCATCCATTTTAATTGATTAGATTCAAATGTGATGCAGAACTTTTTCTCTTCGAGGAGAGATGTGAAAATTAACCAGAATCCAGAGAACGTGCCCGACGAAAACCAGGTATAAATCATAATTTTTCGTTTGTACTCATTTTGACAGCCGGTTAGGGTTTCCCCTATAAACTTGTGGCCAAGTCCGTTAAATGTTTGTCGCGGTGATAGCGTTCCGACTCCTCTACGAATCTCGCGACACTTGCGATGCTCTCACGAGACTACTGCTCTTGCGACTACGGAACCGTATTCATGAGAGCAGATAGTCTCGCGAGGAGCAGATAGTCTCGCGAGGAGCAGCAGCCTCGCAAGATACATGCGACAGATCCTATGACTGGTCCACAAATCTAAGTTTCCCCCGAATCGACAAGTGTCATCCTTTTTATTTCACCGGCATGATGTTATCTTTTTGATAAGCATTTTGATAAGTTTGGAAAGCATTTTTACCATTTTGCTTCAAGAAGGCACTATTTTGTTGATTTTGTGATGCAAGTCTTGAAAATAAGGCATACGACTTGAAAGTTTCAAAGGCAAGTTTGAATTAAGGTGGCCGATGTTGCTGTATGGGAAATATATATCTTTAACCCATAATTTGTATTTTTTTAAGGAGGAGGCAATACTTGTAGAGAAACCAAAGACCAACTCGTCGTTGATGGATTTTACCCAAATCCAGGAGGCTGTGCAATCCAAGAGAAAAGCCACCTTACGGGAAACCTGCAAGCGCCGCGGGATGACTTCTCTCGAAGATCCTCCTGCGTACACGACGAAACACATCTACGTCGTGGACAAATTTAAAGCCCTGTACTGCTTCGTGCCTAAGGTAGGATGCAGCAACTGGAAGCGGATCCTGATGGTACTCAACGGGGAGACAGACACGGTAGAAGGACTCACCTCAGAAGAGGTTCACGTGAAGGCCAAGATGCGCTTCTTTAACTCGTACACTGCCGGAGAACAACAAGATCGACTGAAAAAGTACCGCAAATTCTTCTTTGTCCGAGAGCCACTAAAGCGGCCCTGTCTGTGTATCGCAACAAATTTGAAAACTTGGCCTACTACCGCGGCAACAAGCATTTCCATGTCTTCGGGAAACAGATCATTAAGAAATTCAGGAAGGGTGCTTCCGAAGCTGCTCTAAAGACAGGCGAGAATGTAACATGGCCGGAGTTTGTGGACTACCTGACACATCCCGCAGAACGAAGGGAGGTCGAAAAGGACACCCACTTCAGCGACCACTGGAAGCAGATGCACCAGATCTGCTCCCCGTGCAGCATCGACTATGACGTCATCGGTAACCTAGAAACTGTTAATTCCGACGCAAAATACGTTCTCAACATGCTGAAAGCACCGAGTCAAGCACAGTACCTCTCTTCGGCTGGCAGCCGCCCGACGAATAGCTCAGACAAAGGCACTTTCGAAAAACACTTCTCCAAACTGACAAGACACAGCTGACGCAACTCTGGGATCTTTACAAACCAGACTACGAACTGTTTGGTTATTCAAAACCAGAAATAATTCCCACATAACTCACGAATTTACAACTCTTGTTTCTACAGTGCCACACCTTAAGATCAGGAGATAGTCTTATAGTCCAATAGACTTTTCCTTCAAATAATTCGTCAAAGTTTTCGTTATTTCGGTGAGCGCATAACGTATTCTGTTGCCCGAAAACTTCTAAATTATTAGTTTCACGGTTTTGAGAAAACAGCATGAGAGCTTAACGAGGGCAAGTTCGTTGCTTTGAAATAATTGGTAAGTCATTGGCAGACCGAAAAATGTTGCCTCTTGCATATGACGTCACAAGCTCAAACAGCGCCTTCACATTTCAAGTTATGCCGACGTCACAGTTCTTACACCTCATTATAAGCTATGAAACAATTTGATGCGATTATTTGCAATGACAAATAATGATTGCAGTTTTGTGAAAGAGCGGTACAAGCTTGAGTTGATCTTCATGTGTTTAATATTTTTGGTCGTGTTCCCTGTTTGAAATAACAATACTGAACACAGTTACTCTTAGAAAAGAAAGGGAACCATGTTATCTTCACGTTAAGCCTCGGTTTGATTACATTTTGTTATTATTTTGATGTCGATAAAAAGGAAAAACAGAAGCTAAAAGCATAGTTTTTCAAGTCTTTCAGTTTAACTAAGGATTAACTGCATCCGGTTAATTTATTTTATTCTACTTACTTTTACAAACAAACAATGATGTTATTTTTTTTATTAAAGGGAGGGTAAATCTTTGGTAATTACTCCAAAATTTGATGACCATAAAAACTTGCTTGGTGAAGAGCACTGGAGAGCTGTTGATATGAAAAAACATTGTGAGAAACGACCCCCCTTTGAAGTAATGTAGTTTTAGAGAAAGAGGAAATGTTTCATCCCAAAAGTTGAATCTGAGAACGGCTTCAAGCATGAATCCTTTGCAAGGCATCTGAAAGCACACAATCCTATGCAACGAGGTGTAATTTTCTTTCACTATTTTCTGGCAACTTCGATGACCAACCGAGCCCAAATTTTCACGGGTTTGTTATTTTATGCGTATGTTGGGATCCACCAAAAAAAATGATGATACTGGTCTTTGACAATTACCAAAATTATACGCTGCCTTTCAAAGTCCAGCAACACAGTTATACCACAGTCTTGTTCTTATTATATAAACCATGACCACAGTCAAGGCGGAGTCATTTTGTTTTGGTGAAAGACAAGGCGGCTTAACTTGCATTTGTTTAATAGTTTATATTACTTTGGGGTCAAGTTCCCTTTATGAAATATTCTTTTAATCAAAAAGAGAATCAATTTGAATACGTTTATTTCAGGTACAGTAAAACATAGACCCAAAAAATAAATGAATAAATTGAAGCAAAGAAAGCCAAAGAAACGCAATGGCCAAGAATTGTTTATTTTGTGTAATATTTTAGTATTTTCTTCTATTTAATCATTACATCTCAAGAGTATGATTTTAGAGTGGATTTGGCTATTTATTTACGTTCGCTAAATCTAATAAAGCGAAGATGATTTTCAATAACTTTTGAAAAGTATGCTTCATTTAAAGAGGTCGTGTTGCATTTTAATCCCTAAAAAAGCGCGAGAGCAGGGGGTCTCCATATTTTGTGAGAAAAATAATAATAGATAACAGTAATAGATAAAAATATTTAAAAAACAGTAATGATGTTTGTAAACAATATCACTCTAAATTATTAATTTGTGATTTTGATAGCACAACCGGGGAATGACCTGGGAAATCCTTCTGTCTAATATACAGCTTCACAGAAAGTTAAAGGACTCGGTTTCATAATTATCTCGATATGCAAAACCAAAATAAGATTTATAAATGTGCACAAAAGCACAAATTAACACAAACAAAATTAAAATTGAGGCGTCAAGAGTTATGGGTTATGGAATGTCTTTCGACATACATACATAAATATCCTCACGGCCACTCTTTGACCAGTGTCGAACAACATGTGCTCATTACAAACACTGTTCGGGTTTATTTGAAACAATTATTATTTAAAGTTAAAAAAAACAAATTGGGGCGTCAAGAGTTATGGGATACCTTTCGACATACATACATAAATATCCTCATGGCCACTCCTTGACCAGCGCCAAGCAACAAGTGCTCATTAGAATAACAAAAGAGACACCTTCGGCCCACCTATTTGCAGCTCTACTTATGGTGTATTGACCGAATGAGAGATTAGCATAAAGGTGTTGTCCGGTGTCCCTCATCGAACATCCACGCAACACAGGTCAAAGACCGACTCGTTGATCACGTCCGTAACGGGGGATTTCGGGCAAATGCACGGCGGACGTTGATGGTATAACACGGGTCGATATTAAGGTCACATTTCAAAGACAACGGGGAAGATTGGACTATGATGAAGTACATACTAGACACATAGTTGACATTCAAACAGGTAGGTTTCTAGTGGGCTTCATTGTTTTATTTTCTTGATTGATATTACTTAGCGATAATTCTTGAAAAACACACAAAAGTAATTCCGTGGCTTGGGGTACTTGCATCCTCCGTCCCAAAAGTCCCACCGTGGGAATCCGATCTAAGTATAAGATTCTTACTTGGGCCGTGTCCAAATCAAACGATTTCCGATACGGCTACGGCTGTTGGCTGCTGTGATAGCGTTGAAGAGTATGTATTTTTAACAATCCGGCCATAGCCACTAACCCTAACGAAGTCGTTAATTTGAACTCGTCCCGAGTATGGTGAATCTCCCAACCCAATAATCCATATTTGTCTTAAGTTCGTAAAATACTCACAGTTTTTTGTTCCCCTTCAAAAGTCAATGATACCTAAAGTATAAAACCAAATCGATGCCAAAAGGGAACTTAGTCTGGTCTCTTTTTAGAATATAACATTAAGTGTTTGCATTCTCAAGAAGCCCCACAAACATGGGCGCCGCGTGGAAAAAATATTCGTAGATATTGAGTTAATCTACTTTCAAACGGTTCTTTTTACTCCCAACAATAGGCCTTAAAAAATAATGAGACTGTTGACCTTTTTCTCATTTAAAAGAAAGATGGGAACACATTGAAACATCGACCATGGTTTATCAATCCAAACACTAGCAGACAAACTAGTACCAAAATAATGAAGACTAAAATATCAAACGATCTTTTTTTGTCATGGGTAACCACCTTGTTTTCCCTTTCGAAATAAATGCAACCAACCGAGTCTGGGAAGACATCAATAGACATGGCACCTTTCTGCGGTAAACGTATTCCTTGTCACTATAACAAACAGGAAACATTTGCAATGGATAGTCGTCAAGTTGAGATACTGCATGCACTTACAATAAATAGTCCAAAAGGTAATCTAAAACGACGTCATTAATTGTCTAGCTACAATTTTAATGCACCGAACATAAGAACATTACGTTTCTTGTAACAAATCGTCTCAAGATGGCGGTACGTGAACGTTGCATGGCTCGTTAGAAGTATCGTTTGACAACAGGCAAACACAGTCTGTGACTCAAAGTGAAAAAGAACCCACGACCGAGTAATACGTCAACTCCAAGGAACAAGAAACAAGATTGAATTTTACACACAAACTGGACAGCTTTTTGCAAATAGAAAAAATGTCTATGCAATTCCGGATAATATAAAATGCAATAATAACAACATTTGGTTCGTAAAAAGCTCACATATCCTAGCAACTAGATCAAGGCGCTTTACATTATCCCTGCTCATCAGGCAGCATACTTAGACCATTCCTCAAACTTTCCCAACTCCCTCGGGAACATACAACTCCAAGCCGCCGAGGGGTTAATCGAATATAAAACTGTCTCAGCCCTCACAAGTTCCCATGTATACACCTGGGTTAAGAGAAGCAGTTATGGTTAAGAGCCCTGCTCAAAGAAACAAGTGTCATGACCCCACTCTTCAATGACTTATTGGCCCCCATAACTTGAGTCTGATGCACCATACCTCGACACGCCACCAATCACAAGATAGAACGTCAGAAAGTGTTATTCTCATATTTTTGTTAAAGATAGCCTGAAGTGAGATGGTGCTAGCAAATGCTATACCCCGCCGGTGGATGTGGCGCTTCTTCAGGGAGTGGTCTCTCCAGATATTCCTTCTGTCGTGTATAATCTACTTGACCTTGTCATGGGTCGTACACACTGAATTCGAAGGTACGTAAAAAGTGCTTGTAAGGAGAGGCTTGAAGGAGAGGCTTGAGGCTTGGAGGGGAGGCTTGAGGCTTGAAGGGGAGGCTTGAGGCTTGGGGGGAGGCTTGAGGCTTGAAGGGGGGCTTGAGGCTTGGAGGGGAGGCTTGAGGCTTGGAGGGGAGGCTTGAGGTTGGAGGGGAGGCTTGAGGTTTGAAGGAGAGACTTGAGACTTGAAGGACGATTCCCTCGTTAATAGAGAATCAGAACTCCATTTTGTCACTATGGGAACACAAGGAATTCAGGTGGCCACAATGTTCACACTTTATATGAAAAAGCATTAGCCGAATCACATAACAACATTTTCCTTGTGGGGGTCGTGGGTTCAAATCCCACCAAGTAGCCTGTGGATTTAGTTCTCCCTCCAGGTCTCGGAGTGCATTGTATGAGAATACTTGCATACTGTTTATCACACAAAACCAGAATAATATTTTATCAAATATATTCAATTGAAATGTTACATCGTGCACTTTTATTAACACAAAATGGAATAGATGTTCTAGTCACCTCCTCCACCCTTTGTTAATGGATTTATTCACCGTAACTTTTTTGAACTTTGTAGACTATTTTAACAGCATGTACTTGGCTTGTCCCCTTCATTGCATCTGATGAAGCTGTTCTTGCTACGAAAACGTGTGCATTGTTTCTTTTCTTATGTCAGTTATTCTTAAAGTGCTACCACTACCTTCCCTTTTCTATCAGACTATCGCTACCATGTTTTTTGATGTACACTTTGTACCTGTCAAACTTTGACCATCACGTGAGCCCTCTAGAGACATGTGATGTCAAGAACACGTGATTAATTTGAATGTGGCTCAGAATGCTTTCCGTCCCTAAATCCCCAGCTCCAGTCAACCTCAGTCGGCCCAAGAGCCTACGGCGACACGAAGACTACGTTTGGGAAGATGACGACCACCTGAAGGTTGCAAACAACCCTGCACGACGGGTGCCAAACACAATCCTTTCGTCGAACGCAAAACTGAAAGGGGAAACCCAAGGTGAACATCAAGAGCAACCAGCCGGGCAACAAGAGCAACCGGTCCAGCAAAAATCCAAGGTAAAGCGGGGACATTCAACCATGATGGATGTCTTGCTCGGAATTGGTTTGGTTTGGTTTATTTTTTGTACCATTCTCAAGAACAGATTAACAATGCATATTTAAACAATATAAGAAATGATACGAGGGATCCAGGTAAAAAGCATAGGCTTATACAAGACCCGGAACCCAATTCGTGGTCCTCGATATCTTTTTTGTGTTTGGACAAAAGCCATCTTCATAAAACACAAAACTTCCATACGCCTCTCTCTTTCTCTAGCGACTCTGGTAGCCGTCCCAGGGACAGCGGCGGCGCAAATGCCCCCAGTTATTTGTTTTGCCCCCCCCCCCCCCCAGTTTGCCCCCCCCCCCAGTTTTTTCCCCGATGGCGGAAATTGAGTTTAATCCCAAACCATATTGCACCCAATTTGTTACAATGTTGTTTGCGCTGTAAATAATAAACTCAATTTCATCCATCATAACTAGCTGGCACTATCAAAAAAGCCAAATACACTTTCCATCTCCGGCAATGTTAATAAAATGTGGATTTATTTATCTGCACAAGCTTGGAAACTTGCTATAAATAGAAATACATTGTCTGCCCAAAACCGTATGCAGCCATTGAACACGCAGTTCGCACAACACGTCACATTCACACAGTGCAAAATCTTATTTCTGGAGTGAATTGTAGGCTTATACAGTACATTATAGACTTGTGTTTCCCCCCCCCTAAATTTAAGTTTGCCCCCCTCTTGCCCCCCCCCCAGATTAACAGGTCTGGTGCCGCCGCTGCCCAGGGAAGCTACATATAGTTAATTGCTTTAGACAAAATGAAACTAGTTCACATTCACTAAATTCAATTTACTCACTGCTCACCCTTCAAACAACCCGTGAAAAATTAATCAGTGAGAGCTGCCACTTTTAAGAGAAATCAGCGAGATGCAATTTATGCAAGGTCAGGGATTTTGTGTCGTTAAAGGTAGGGGTCGTAGATTGGTTTTTGTCACCGTTTAAATTATATGCTTATTTATAGGCAAAATTATTAAGAAATGTACAAAAGTCACACGTGAAAGTTTCAGCTGAATAGTGTCTACTTGCTGAGAAAACAGCGCAAAACTGTCCCGATAATTTCACAAGAACGTTGAATTCATTCATGTTTAGCGCGAGGTAACGGCAGCATTCGCGAACGTCCTCTAACCCTCAGAAATCTGGGAAACAATTCGTGCATGAATCGTTCCTCGGATTCAAATGTGTTGGGGTAAAAAATCAATTACTTCGAAGGGAATCCTTTCTCAAGCTAGTTTATACTATGTTTAGGTCATTAATTTTTGGAGTATTTACCAACTTATGACCCCACGCACCGTTAACATTGAGCTTCCACAATTCTGATATTAAATCGAAATAAGCAACATTGGTTTGTGAGGTCTTCAAATATTATCTCTCCTCGCTGTTTTAGATAAAAAATTAGTTCTCTGGGGGATTTGTACTTGTATGACAAATCAAAGTCCTTCCGAATGAAGATTAACTTTTTGTCTGATATTGTTAATGTTGTGTTCTTATTTGCTGTTACACAGGAAGAGCCGGCCGGTCTTGTCGGGTCCGATGACTTTATGACAGAGCAAGCTGCCGTGCAGCTTGAACGCCAAACACATCTCAAAGAGGCATGTGCCAGACACCCTGAGCTATCACAAGGGGGGCTGAACACGTTTACACTCAGGCACATCTACGCACACGAGAAGCATAAAATCCTCTACTGCTTTGTACCCAAGGTAAGAGGTCACAAGCAAGAAAGTGAGACTTTTTGGGGACAATAGGTGGCAGCAAAAAAAAAAACACGTGTTGGGTACCAGGCAACATCTGCCGCTCGTACTGAGCAAATGGTCCTTGTGCAAACTTGCCAAAAGTTTTACCTGGTATGTTTGCTGCCACCTCGTGTTCGAAAGTTCCACATTACTGTGAAAACAAAGGATAATAGGCCATATTTAAAATATATGGTAATGCTTGGGAAACACAGTTAAACAAAATAATCAAGCTGCCAATATGGCAGTTTACAAGTATGCTGTAGTTTACAAGTAACTATGCCAGGTTTTATAGTTGTGTACCACACTGCTTCAAAATCAGCACGCAGTAATTAGTTGCCGCTGTTGCTCGAACGCGGATTTCACCCAGAATCCTTTGCGCGCCGATCATGTGCATCGAGACATACATATGGGATATTTAAACATGGTTTAGGATACTGTAAATTGGTCAATTTTGTTGCACATAGCCAGCAAAATTGGCTCTCTGGATCTTGGCGTGCAAAGGGAAGTGCCATCGTCAAAATAAGCGCATTATGAACGAATATTAAATTTCTGACAAGACATAACCCCCTTTTTGTTGTATTCTCTAAACATGACCATAGAATAAGTTGCAATTTTACAGACTGTTTCTACAGTGCGTTTAATAAAATCAGAAAACTTGAACTGTTCATTGTCCACCAAAACAATAATATAGATTTCCCTTAATTCACAGTTTTCTGCCTGGAAAAGATGTCTCTATTTAATAGCAAACATGTAAAAAAAAAACACCCAGGGAAGGTATACGTTTGTTAATCCCTCTCAAAACTAATGGCAATAAAAACTTACTCGGTTAGAAGTACAGCAGCTTTCGATAGTAAAAAGTATTTTGAGAATTATTTCAAGACGGAGAAATGTGGTTATGGAAAATAAGTTTTTATCAAGAAAAAAATGGAGCAGAGAGCGTTTCTATCAGAAAAGTTTCTCAGATTGTGTATTCCAATTGCGGATTATTCTTCCTGCGTGGATATCTCAAAAACGCTACCACCTTTTACAGTGATGTTTTCACAGGTTAATTTTATTGTATATACATGTATCTACATATATGTAGGGATAAAACAGGTATACATGTTATTGATGTCATATTTGTAGGTTGGCTGCAGTAACTGGAAGCGGGTACTGATGGTACTAGGTGGTCAACGACCAGGCACAGAGGGAATCTCATCTGACGAGGCCCACTTTAAGAACGGTATGAAACGTCTAAGCGGCCTCAGCGTACCCGAGCAGCAGCATCGTCTGAAGACCTACACCAAGTTCATGTACACCCGACAGCCATTCCTGCGCATCCTGTCGGCCTACAGGAATAAGTTTGCAGATATCAAGGTCTACAGGAAGGAGACGTACTTTCAGATGATAGCCAAGAGGATCATGAAGCATTACAGGAGGGATGCCACGCCGAGGGAGCTCAAGACCGGTGAGAACATCACATGGAACGAGTGGACAAGATACCTGACCAACCCGGCCGAGAGGGCAAACTTTGATGACCACTGGCAGGAGATTTACAAGATGTGCTCCCCGTGTAAAGTGAACTACGACTACCTCGGGAGGTTGGAGACCATAGGAGACGATGCAAAGTACATGCTGACTTCGCTAGATCTGCAGGATGAGGTTTCATACCCTGCTAAAGCAAACAGTCACCCCACCAACAGTTCCAAGACCTACGACACATTCTTTAGTCAGATTACTAAAGCAACACTTGATAAACTCTGGGAGGTGTATAAATTGGACTTTGAATTATTTGGCTATCCCAGACCAGACTACTAACGTTTTAAGATAATGCCATTAAGATGAACGTATACATTATTATGTGGTTTCCTTTCACCGATGTGTGTATTAGGCACTGTATGTATACTCAGTACTTCCCCGAGTTCTGTGAAAAAAATCCACAGTCATAATACTCGACTGGGATTCGAACCCACAACCTTTGCCGTTCCAGAGCAGATGTCTTACCATCTAGCGGGCCAATTTCTTTCTTTTTTTCTCACAGAACTCGGGGAAGTACTGAGTATACAGTGCTTTACACACATCGGTGAAAGGGTAAAACCAAATAATATTCTTTATCCCTGGTACAAGTTTAACATTGTTATGAAGACATAAATTACATTATTATTTATACGTGCAATTAGGTTTAGGGTTGTAGTCGAGTCCAGGGCCCAATTTCATATAGCTGCTTAAGCAGAAAATATTGCTTAACAATTGCCTGCTAAGCAGAAATGAGCAGGATACCAGTTACAAATTGTACATGTGATATGGTAGTTTGGCTGGTAAGCATCATTTTGTTGTGCTTAGCTACTTGTTGTGCTTATTCCCTTAAAGACACTGGACACTATTGGTAATTGTCAAAGACCAGTCTTCTCACTTGGTGTATCTCAACATATGCACAAAATAACAAACCTGTGAAAATTTGAGCTCAATTGGTCGTTGAAGTTGCGAGATAACTATGAAAGAAAAAACACCCTTGTCACACGAAGTTGTGTGCTTTCAGATGGTTGATTTCGAGACCTCAAATTCTAATTCTGAGGTCTCGAAATCAAATTCGTGGAAAATTACTTTTTTCTCGAAAACTATGTCACTTCAGAGGGAGCCGTTTCTCACAATGTTTTATACTGTCAACCTCTCCCCATTACTCGTTACCAAGTAAGGTTTTATGCTAATCATTATTTTGAGTAATTACCAATAGTGTCCACTGCCTTTAAGCAGCTCTATAAAATTGGGCCCTGGTCCAAAAAGAGAACCAAGACCTTCGGGTCTATAGGACACCTGAAGGGTCTGAGACCAAGAATGAGACTGAGATCTACAATGCGGCTAAGGCCACCCAACAAAATAACTATTTTCAGTCGTCCAGACTCATGAGGCGAACAAAAAGAAGGCACAATATTAAAAGACGCAAAGGGTTAGGACTGTCAGCCTCTGGATGTAGCCTGACCAGTGGTATAACCAGACACCTTCATTTTTTTAGGAGGGAAACAAAAAATGTGGTCCTGGGGCGGTGCCATGTATAAAACCATTCATGTGTGCATTGTTTTGATCTCCTTTGGCTTTGGGAGAGGGGCTGGCAAAAAAAAGGTTTATCAAGGTCTGGACTCTGGATCCAATTTCAAAGAGCTGCTTAACGGTTGTCAAATTTTTCTGCTTATAGCTTATTAGCAGAAACATTTGCCTATTGCCCAAGTGATTTCACAGGTAAGCTTGCAAATGGATTTGCATTAAGTCAGTCCTTTGCTTACAGTAAGAGCCAGATATTAGCATGCCTTTGTCAGTTCTTACGATTAGCAGCACTTTGAAATGGATATTTTGCCATTAAGCAGCTCTTTAAAAGTGAGCCAAGGAAGCAGCCAAGGGAGCCCTCTTGTGGTCAAACAGTATTTCTTGCAAAATTAATTGTCATGGTGTCACAAGTGTGTACAGATACATTGTTGTAATAAATTACAGATTATAGACACAATCCTTTTGTATTTTGAGTTAAATTGTGTGGTGTGCAGTAATTATCAAAAGATGTACAAGTACACATCAAAAGACATAGGGCCAATTAACAAAACAACAACAGCTAAGCAGACATAGTCTAGTTTTGGACTGACGTTTAGCAGAATTTCTATTTCATAACCATAGCAATAGGCATGCTAATTTGCCAGCGGCTCTAGTATAAGTAGATGAATCCAGTGTTAATGCGAACTTGCATCATAAAATCTTCTTGATTATTTGTGAAATAAGAAGGTCTTTTTTTTGCTAGAGTAAGCACGAAAATTTACATACCTGCAGTCATGCCGGCATAAAAAATGCTTTTTATGAAGATGGGCTCTAATTATTACAATGTACATCTATGGTAATACGGTATACAAGAACATACTGTAACACTTCATCAAGCTCTCAACTCCCAGCCTTCCAGTGGGTTAAGCATAAATCTTGTGAGTCAATTTGCACACCTGGATATAGAGAAGTAATTTATGGTTGAGGTGTCTAGCTCGGGAACAGTACATGCCAAGCATGCCCTCCAAAACTAGGATTAGCAAACACATCGCTCCAACGAGAAAACCTTGATCAGAATAGGGCAGTTTAAACCTTCCATCATCTTTTTACAAATTGCTCTCTCCATAATAAAGGAGGTCACCCCAAGACTTTCTACAGCACAAAAATATGTACATTTGTAAGAATACTCCACAAGAATATTTTCAAAGTTTTCACACTCCAGCCCTACACTCAAGACTCTTTGGGAACCCATCGATGGAAACAGGAGCAAGGGCAGGAAGAGACTAACTTTCGTGGATCAGCTGAAGAGGGACGCAACACAACAAGAAACAACTGAGCTTAGGACGCTGATGCTGGACCGGGATGCGTGGAAGACGACCATCAGAGTTTCCTGAGAAGGCATCGGCTGAAGACAACCTCTCGCTCAACTACTACTACAAGACAAATAGTAACAATCAGTGTAGTACTTGTACTTGAGTACAACTCAAGTCTTATTTTGATGGTACTCTTACTAGTACTCGGCTCGCAAAATACTCATACTGCATGAATGTACATGTACTAGAAGTCTGTACTAGAAGTCTGTACTAGATACTCAACTGAAAAAAAATCTGTACTCGAAGTCATATACTCAATACTCAACTGAAAATGTACTCAGACTCTGATTGCAAGTACTCGTGGTCAAAATACCACTTTCCTTATTGCTTTCGTGAACGTGCGTTAATGCAAGTACTAGAGCTCTGGAAAAAGTAAAATTTAAGTTGTCTATGATGTTATTCATGTTTAAAACATATAGTTATCATGATAAACACACACTGTTGCCTAGAAATTAGACCAAAAAAAACAAATTCATATTTCTTTACCTCATTTTGCGGTATTATTTTTTATAAAGTACTTGTACTCAGAGATCCAAGTACTTGGTACTCGGCTGATTGACTCGGTACTCCGATATCAGAATACCCGGTACTCAGACACTTGTATAGATGGATTGCAATAGGCCTCATTGGCCGCCATCTTTGATGAATTGTGCACGCGTGAAGAGCTATCATTGGCTGAGAGTCGTGCGTAGCGCGTACATGCGTGCACTTTTCCATTGTTTTACATCAAAGATGGCGGTCAATGATGCGTATTGCAATCCATCTATTGGTACTTGATGGCCCCGAGTACTCATACTCGGGTACATGTACTCCTTGCCCGATCTAGTTCTAAGGACTCAACTGAGAAGAACTTGACTGCAACACTTCGTCTTTTAAAGGAACATTACAGAATTGGTATTTGCTAACAAAACATTTGCTGGCAGTGTAAGCACTTTATGTAATCCACCATGTACATAACTGACAAACCTGTAGAAGTTTGAGATCGATCGGCCATCTGGGTCACGAGAAAATAGTGAAAAACCGATTACACATTTGCATGAAATCATATAGATTTAACAAATGAATAAAACGCTCACTGAGCAATAAACTCCAATCGGAAAATTAGTTCATTCATTTCTCATCAAATATGGCATTTCAGACAGAAATATTTCAAGGGATGTTTTCTACTATCATCATCATTAGACCGTGTAAGTTTTATGTAAATCTGTGGTCAAAAAGTATATTTTACAAGTTTTTTTTCTTACCAATTCTGTAATGTTCCTTTAATACTTGACTGAAAAGAAGTCACAGTATGTTTAAAGGTAGAGCCATTGTTTTGTTTTGTCAACACAATGCTTATTTATTGACAAATATTATCAAAAAAGATTCAATACGATAGAAGTCACCTGTGAAAGATTCAGCTGAACACAGTGTCTACTTGTTGAGAAAACAGCAAAAAACTGTCACAGTATTTTCGCACGAACGTCGAATCCATTCACGTTTAGCGAGGGTGACAGCGGGTACCCACGGCATCTCTTGCCACAGCATTCGCAAATGGACACCAACCCTTAGAAATCTGAGAAACGATTCATGCATGAAACATAAATCATTTCTCACATTCAAATGTTTTTATTAAATTTCTAATCAACGGGGGAATTTCAGATGAAATAATTTCACAGGATGCTTACTACCAATACCACCTTTACAACATGTAAGCTTTTGGATAGAAATTAACCACTTCTTTTCGAAGTCATTACCAAAGTATGACCCTACCTCTAAAACAGGCAATATGCTAAGATTCTGAACTATGAGACTCATTCAACACAAAGAACACAGGTAAATAACTAATACTTGTTACAATAGATTGGTATTCTTAACACCTCAATACAATTTAATTCAAATCATCAGTACATTTATTTTAATACTGACATAAAAACATTGTAGATCTGTACACATGTTTCAGGCATGGCCTTTCATCGAGGTCAAGATTTCCTTTTCCTATCACAATTTCGAAAGGAAGTCAAAATTTGTAAAAACGGTTTTCCGAATGGTAATAAAAGGTACCCCAATGAGGAAATATTTCTGCTGGCATGACTGGAGACCATATCAAAGACCATGTCAAATTGCACCAAGAAGACCAATTCAAAGGGCACCAAGGCAATGGAGGGGGACGGAGGCAACACGGGCAATTCACAACATACTGTGCCGTCTACAGTCTGCCCAGGAAATACACTTTTTTGCAATGTACTGTGGGAAAAGGGTGACAAGTTTTTTGGTCCTCATACAGCGCCTGTCACACGAACCTGATTGTAAAGTTCATTTTTTTTGTGGTTTGAAGAGCAACAACGTTGTAACACTATTGTGTTTGCACAGGCGTTGAACTTTGTATTTGAGTGGGGCCAAGGCCATTGACATTTTGCAAAGGGCAGAAGGGCACTTCATGTCTATGGGAAACTTTGAGGGGGCACCAAGGCTACTGAGGGCAGCGCACCGTATCCATATCTCTGCACTAACCCCTGGAAGGGAAGCACTGAAAAAACAATGCTGATTGGCTACCAAAAATTACTGCTCTGCGCGCAGCCGCGCACGCTTGTTAACAACTTTTGAGCGCTTATAGAGTGCTTGCAGTGCGCTTAGTACACACATGTCAAAACAAAATAAAATTGAAGCAATCTCCTTCAAATGAATCATGTTTATACTGGTCAGTCATCCTAAACTGCATACAGTAACACATGTAATCAAGATCAAAGAAGATTGAGAAGGGACCAGTTATATGACTTGATGCCTCTATTGCAGACTACCATTTTGAGCAAGCGAGTGCAGTGTATCAACCGCAGGCCGAATCAAAACATCAGATATAGTGTATTTTGATATTTCAAAGTCACACTTCCAGGGGTTATGATCGAGCATGGCATTTCGGAGGGGAAAAAATGACACGGGGAGGTTGTGCGCCGCTAGGAACGAGGTTGCAAAGGCCAAGTCCAGGGCAATGGAGGCCATGGCCTCCGTGTCATTCCAGGCCTGTTTGCGGCATAATGATACTTTTATGAGACTGGTGTTCAATGCTTTTTTTTATTTGTTTTGAAGTCAGTCATTTACAAACTGGGCCCATTTTCATAGAGCTGCTAAGCACAACAATTTGCTTAGCATGAAATTTCTTCCTTGATAAAAGCAGGGTTATCACCAAAATTTCCATGTGTTGCATATTGCTTATTACTGGTATTCAGCTGTTGTTTGCTTATCCTGAAAATCACGTGGAAATTTGGTTGGTAATCTTGTTTTTATCTAGGAAGAAATTTCATGCTAAGCAAATTGTTGTGCTTAGCAGCTCTATGAAATTGGGCCCAGGTCAAGTACTGCCAGTGCGCTACAGAGTTGCTGTAGGATTGAAAATGTAAATGTGTAACCGGATGATCGGTTGGTTAACCGTGTAACCGGCACAGGCTTATAGGATTTGTTTCAGTCAACTGGCTTTTTGGGGAAAATAACCTCTCCGGGGTAAACTGTAGAGGGCTGTAAAATATGACCATATTTCCGCTGTTGCCTCCAGGAAGTATCAAGGCTCTTATTATTTGCGCCCACAGCCAGTCACGTAAAATGTGCATGCATTTGTAACAATACACAGCAATGTGTTCCACGAACACACATGCAAAAATGAAGAAGAAAACAAAAGATGCACAAAATCTCATGTGGTATACATGTCAAAACTTAATGTATCCTTTGAACTTAAAAAATCATAAGTACATGTATGCTATGGACTCTGGCATGTGAAACTAATCACTGATTATGTGTAACTTGCAGCGTTCTATGTTGGGACGACTGCATAGAAACCTAAATGTCTTACAAGCAAGACTAGTCAGATGTGTAAACACTACAGCACAAACGACAGGGTCATTGAAACCGACACATTCCTCTCATTGTGTCAGCCACCTAATCCAAAGATAAAAAGCAGAAGTGTTAACATGTTCCTCCAGGTATCAAGGCTCAGTTTTAGAAGAGACTTAAAATGGCTGAGATACATGAAGTCCAAATCCTAAGACATTCTGAGAGATTCAGAATTCTAAATTTACAAAAATCCATCAGAAAGTAACATCTAATGCCAAACCTAGCGTACATTGGTACAACTACATGTGTAGTCACTCGTCAAGGCATTATCGTTTAGCTACTAGCATGTACATGTATGCAATTGTACAATGTAGTACAAAACAAAATCAGGCAAAACGATGGGTTTTGGAAGATGTGAGGTAGGGTTTTTCCTTCCCTTTTAAGATGCCGGAGAGTTTAGAGCAATAAGGAGTTAACCAGTGGATTCAGGTTTGTCAATGTATGAACAAAAACTGGTACGTAAATCTAACATATTATTTGAAGCATAGTTACACGGGCTCAGTGTTTTACTAGAGACCATTATCGCGATGATTAGAGTGGTCATTACCAAGGATGATCAGAGGTCATTACCAAGATGATCACAGGTCCAAGATGATCACAGGTCATTACTGCAAATGATCAGAGGTCATTACCTAGATGATTAGAGGTCATTACCGAGTTGATACAGGTCATTACCAAGATGATCACAGGTCCAAGATGATTAGAGGTCATTACCAAGATGATCACAGGTCATTAACAAGCTGATCACAAGTGCAAGATGATCAGAGGTCATTACCAAGACGATCACAGGTCATTATCGAGATGATCACAGGTCCAAGATGATTAGAGGTCATTACCAAGTTGATCACAGGTCATTAACGAGCTGATCACAAGTCTAAGATGATCAGAGGTCATTACCAAGACGATCACAGGTCATTATCGAGATGATCACGGGTCCAAGATGATTAGAGGTCATTACCAAGTTGATCACAGGTCATTAATGAGCCGATCACAAGTCTAAGATGATCAGAGGTCATTACCAAGATGATCACTGGTCATTACATAAATGATCACTCACTGGTCATTACCGAGATGATCACAGGTCCAAGATGATCAGAGGTCATTACCAAGATGACCTCTTCACTACATATATAATCAGTATAATGCAGAATTTAAACGATTGCAACACAATGTTTTGCTGAAGTCACTACTGAGATGACCTTTCCACTCCAGTCTATATGTATCTGCAAGACTTTAACACTTTCACTGTTTTGCAGAGGTCATTACCTAGATGACCTTCCCACTCCAGACAAACATGATTAGCATCTGCAGTAAAAACACTTTCGCTGGTTTGAAGAGGTCATTACCATGATGACCTCTTTACTCCAGACATATGATTGGCATCAGCAATTTGGCGCCACATGATACGACTGAGACGCCAACGGGGTAAGACGGAGCGAGGTCTGGAGGTGATCGCACAGCGGTTGCGTTGTCGTATCCAGCAACTGTCCCTGGGGAAGGCGGCAATCTCACGGTCCGCTATCTCCTAGTGGGTGGGAAAATCATTCGTATTCATGAGTATTATGCCGAAGAGCGGAAATCTACATGAAGCACTGCAGGATAAGGAGTTTCTCAAACACCCGAAAAAACACACAAGCGTATCAGACTCTCTGTTTCCCCCACTATACTGGCAGGAAACTATTGTATTTTTCACAAAATATATCCTTCGTTTTGTGTCTGCTTTCAATTGTTGTTTTGTAAAAAGAATTACTCGTAATATAACATTATGATTCAAACTATAGAGAAGTTCATGATTTTTGTCTACCATGAAAACTTTGAAGGAACACACAAAACTGAATACCATACCGTACAATCAAAATTGGCAGACCTGACAATTCTGTTCAACAATACCAAGGGAATTTCTGGAAGACGAACCAACTCATACTATAATGTAGGTAAACTTTGTAATACAAGGTAAGTGTGTCCATGCTGTGCTATGTACTGAAATGTGTCAGTACATTCGCACATGCCCTATACATTTTTATGTCACTGTTTGTTTGTTTGTTTGTTTGTTTAGATGATCTTCCCAACAAGGAAACTCGGCAAAGCTCTCACGAGGGGATATAAATGCCAAGCTGGCAACAACCAAACTCTCTCTTACATGTACAAACATTGGTTTAATGTCTATGATTACGAATTTCCCCTATTTAAATTCAATGAAATCCGTCTGGTGGTAGAAACTTATTGATGATTGAAGCAACATTTATGCCGTTGGACAACTGAAAACTACGCTAGCACAATGTGCAATGATTCCACAGCCAAGTAGTGAGTTCTTGATATGTGTGGAGATCAAGGGAAGAACTCATAAATGACAACAAATTCCCACTTTTCAGTTTGTATTTCCTTGTATAACAGATCTTTACAGTGAAGGGGTAATACTGGCAAAAACAAAAATGAGTGACGTGGTCACTGAAATCTGAAGGAAGGCCGCCTTAGATTTAAAAGGGGAAAGGAAACACTGTAGACAAGTACACCAGTGTGCATTACGTCGCTGCTTCAAAAATCGTTGAACAAAATATCACATTGCCGAATTTACATGTACAACTGCGCTAAGATTATTTTTATCTTTCTAAAATATCATTCTTACACCGATCTAATGGTTGGTTACTCCTTTTCCGTACAGTTCAAATTCTTCTTATTGTATTTAGCCTTGCTTTTTAAATTGTATTTTTTGTTAAGCGCCTTGACCATCATCTTTTGAGGCGAAATTTGGCGCTACATGTGTATTATAAGTTTACGTTTTCTGTTATTATTATCTTAAGACTTGCAGACCTAAATGCATTACAAGAACAACCGCCATGAGATCTGACCTCTGTAAACACAATCGACTGTGTGCTTCCATAAAAGAACACCGAAATTTCAACAGAACTTAGTTACTGCTCCCTGCACTCCAAAACTATTTGCATTCAGTGAAATAAGGTCAAAACCAAATTTAGGGATTAACTGTACTTTTCTCAAGGTACTGTGATGTTCTGTATAGTATCACCACCAAATGCTGCAACGCATCAGGCAGTACTGGTATCATGCAAGCGTTTTTGCAGAACCACCCAGATCAAGGTTTTAGCCAGGATTTGGTAAAAGGGTGTCCAAATTTGCTGGAAATTACAAAACTGGGTGTCAAAATTGTCCACTTACAATACACAATCACATGTAAATGACAAATAAAACAGGGTGTCCAAATTCAAAACAGGGTGTCCAAAAGACACCCTGACACCCCTCTGGCAAACACTACGACCAAGATAACAATTAGTCTTACATACCTTCAGCTCGTCTGGGAGGATGGTGTTCTTCCGAATGCAGTTGATTCGTCTCCTGTCGACGCCGTACTCCTTGAAGAGCCTCCGCCGCTTCACATCTCGAAGCATCTTCCAGTCTGCATAGTAAGATCTGGATGGAACTCTATCTGGCTGGGAGAACACACTCAATACTGGCAGCTGTGAACACTGAAAGTAAGCAAAAGCCAACGAAAAATGTTATTGTTGGTGATTTAAAAGATCAATAAAAAAAAACATTGGCTGAACTGTTTTAAAATAACCCGAGTTAAGACAGAAAATGTAACGCAGCCAGTGTCATTTAACTTAGGGGGACCTTACAAACAGCAAATAAACCAAGGGTTTATTAAATATTAGAAATATGTGTACTATGTAATATTAACAAAAAATGCAATGGCATAACTACACGAAAAGTCTGAATTTTTAACCAGAAAAAAACACAAAAATACACGGAGTGCGGTCGGACGCCATCTTGGCCTAAAAACCGTGTTTCGACCATTCCATTATGATACAGGGGTAACACATCCGGGGGTTGGAAAATGGCCTAGTAATTATTATGCCAATAGCAATAATAGGCCGTGGGATGACGCCCGCCCTCTGTTGTTTTGTAAGCGCTAAATACATCTTACCCGTATCGTAACGGAATGGTCGAAACACGGTTTTTAGGCCAAGATGGCGTCCGACCGCACTCCGTGTATTTTCGGGTTTTTTTCTGGTTACAAATTCAGACTTTTCGTGAAGTTATGCCATTGCATTTTTGTTAATATTACATAGTACACATATTTCTAATAAATCATTGGTTTATTTGCCGTTTGTAAGGTATTTGAAACTTGTTGTCGGCGTGTTGTCGGCACTCTGGACTTGTTGTCGGCGTTGTCGGCGTGTTGTCGGCTTTTAGTAGGACCCAGTCAAAAGTACCATAATTTACATAAATATGAAAATATTTCGTTGCAAAATGTTTTGTTCCAGCAATGGTACGGGACCTTTATACCCTGGACTCCGTCGGGTTCGCGTTGTACGCAACGGAGGAGTCCAGCCTGGGCTAGGCTATACGGTCATGATGGTATACTGCTTTTTTAGCTTAGCTTGCGCGCCTGCCTGCTGCCTGGCCTGGATGGACCTGGCCGACAGGTAATGATAAAGAAATGAGGTAATTTCACAGCTTGAAAATTGCTTATCTCTTTGCCAATAATACACATACATTGACAAACATTTTGTTAATGACTAACACCTTCATGAGAAAAAAAGAGTACCTTTTGGCCGCTTTCATGGACGATCGACGTTACTCTCCTCAAAAGAGTTGCACAAATTCCGGACGCCATGTTGAAAATAACCTCGGTCAAAAACGCCCTCAAGAGTTTGGATTAAATAATCTATTCTGATGCGTGTGGCGCCACTGACTGCTGATTATTTTTATCAATCAAGTTACAGTGCCGGGAATTCAATAAGGCTTAAAATTCTGTATCCGACTTCCACTTTATCTACTTAATTTAGGTCAAATTATTTCCTTACCAGTCCAGAAAGGTTGACAGAATGTATTCTGCCGGGAAAAGGTAGTCTGAACAAAGGCATCAATTTTCTAGGGGCCAACCGTGTACATTGCCGTATAGACATTCGTTGGTTGGGGATTGTGATCACTCTGTAAAAAATAATGACACATTTACAAGAGTGACAGTGCTGGACATTTCAGGATATATCGTGGTGAGGTACTATGTACCATCCTCCATTGTTGTTAACTGAAGATTTCAATGTTGACAAAATAATTCCCACAAAAATTCAAGGTCGAAGTCTTATTGTGACTTCCACATGAAAAGTCCATAAATTTGATAGTTTTCATCGAAAAAAAAGCATTTTCTATAATGATTGATGATCTCGACGTACAAGTCTATTGGTCCCCACTGTTCTTCAGTATAGATAGTAATGATCATCGTGTCTGCGGTTTAATTGGTCTGCCGTTAGGGACATCAAAATTGCTTATGGGTGCACATTATCTTTAGGCAATTTGACTTCCCAAAATGTGCTCTGCTCAATTTAAGGGGCACTGTCGTTGTGATCACAGTGAGTCTGTGGCCAGACAATAAATTATGAGTACGTGCTTGTGCATTGAGACCTATTATACTATTTTTTTTCCTTAGTGGCTCGACTCGACCACGAACCTTTTGGTTCACGATCACCTAATTGTTAATATCCGTCTCAGTGCAAATGCATGTCTTTAGGGACCATTGCTGACAAGCCCTGCTTCTAAAACGGATCCCTCTGCAGTGTCATAGTTGTTTTAATAGTTGTATTCTGATGATAATGTTTCTACTCGATACTGGGGAAAATAAATGAACCTATGAACTCTCACCCCGTTACTGCCTCGTAATGCGTGCGCAATAATATTGACGGCGCCCTAAAGCTTTTGTTTGCGATGTGATGTGACGGCTAACACGGCGCGCGTGCAGTAACTGGTGAGAGTTCATGTTTCTATGACCAGCCAGCCACAAGCAGACAATGATCACGACGACAGTGCCCCTTAGATGGATTGCAATAGGCGTCATCGGCCGCCATCTTTGATGTATTGTGCACGCTGAAGAGCTATCATTGGCTGAGAGTCGTGCGTAGCGCGTACACGCGTGCACTTTTCCCATTGTTTTACATCAAAGATGGCGGTCAATGACGCGTATTGCAATCCCGTCTATAAGAATGGGGAATCCGACTAAAAGATGGCAGCAACCAAGATGTATCGTGAGGGATTACGTCTGGTGTAACGGGTCAATACAATGCAATAACACACCACGAGGAGATAATTTGGGGCAAAATATTTTGCAAAATGCAAGACGTAACAACAATTTCATAAAAGAAGTACCAAATAACGATAATGATCTCGACACACAAGTTTTCACGTCATTCAAATAATGTTATTGTTCATTTCCTTTTTATTTGTGCATGTTTATATTTGTTCCACTCATATACCTGTAGTCTTACTTAAATTCACACACTATTTACATAAAGTCTGATTGAAGTCATGGTTTCCCAGAAATAAAGTATACTGGTCAACTCATTCAAAAATGACAGTACAGGTGATCTTCACAAAAGATCGACCGTGTACATTTCAGGACATTTCCAGATAAACTTCAGCGTAGTTTATTGGAGCTGTTTTAAACTCAGCAATAAAATTTAACATTGTCTCGTTTTGCTCCATTATAAAATCTTCACGCCCATTGCACAATAACTATGCTTGTTGACCTGTGACATTGCTCTTCAGTGGCCTTTGTAAAAAAGTAATGCAATGTAACGACTTACATCATCTATACGCATATACATACTGCAATGACGTCATCATGGATAACACTTGCTAAATAGACAAATACGGAGCTACAGAGTGCTACAACCACTTATCCAGATAACAAGATTATGTCATCTAAAAATAGTAAACTTACTGTGGAGTAAGTCGACTTGCAATAATAATTCTTCGCCAATACAACTTTATACCGAGCCTAAAAGTCGACTTGTCTCAGTAATTTCTTCACCAAGACAACTTACTGAGACTGAAAAACCAGACTTGTCATAATAATCACTTCGCCAAGGCAACCTACTAAACTTTCAGAAGACGACTTACAACACTATATGTCTCAGTAGAACATCTTCGTGAGATTTTATCACGGCAAGTCAAGTGTTTTTGCGGGTTTAGTAAGTCGTCTTGGTGAGAGGACAAGTCGACATCTCAGTTTCAGAAAGTCGTCGTCGCGATAGCTTATTGGGACAAGTCGACACCTGCGTCGACTTGGCGAGATAATAATTAACTCGTCATCTGTATATTGGTGTGGCACTTCTTGAGCTCCGTTGAAAAAGTACAACGAAAACGATCTTCGTCTGTGTCCAAATTAGCGGCTATGGATGTGGCTAGATCACCGCATTAAGGTGAATTGAAGCATAAAACACCCTTAGCAATAGCCGCATGCAGCCGGCTATTCGGACACAACCGTCAAATCATTGATGAAGAAACAAACAATAATTATTGTCTAATTCGGCGGCTCAAACAATAACAAATCATTTTCATTGCCGCCTTTCTAATTATTTTACCTAAAAGAGAACAAATTTTATAAATTGCATTATGTTTTGCAAGCATTAAACATATCAACATGTACCCCAATTTTTTAATATATATTTTTTTTTAATAAAATAAGACGCAAACGCCCTCCTTCTACGCACTGCATGCTGATCATAGCTGCTTTCATACCTATTCAAATAATGCGCTCAGGCATGACCCAACGAAAATATATTTACACACAAAGCATCACATTATTAATCAGATTACTTTTTGTTGCTTTAAAGACGATCTGGAATATGCAAAATAATTAATAAAGTTTGGCAACTTTCACTCAAATACTTTCAGCACCACAAAACAACAGATTTCAGTTCCCATGTGAACCCCATTCGTATGGAATGCCGTTATTCTTCAAGGAAAACTTCGAACCTAATTGTATTTAGTTATGCCAAAGGTTAAACATAATGTTTGTTTATTTTGGCATGTTTGGTTTAAAATTGTATCTAACGGCACGACAGGGCTAAACACATTTCAAGTTTAATTGAATACAATGCTGCATAATACAGCATAATACATTCGCATGCCTCAAAAAGAAAATGAATGACATAACCATCTTATTACGAATAATTGAAAGTGAAATAGGCTGCTTTTTTGCCGAAAATGACCGGGAAATATGGCTTTGTATAGTCTATCCACATATCTTCTTATTTATTAATTCTGGCTGTGGAGGACCCTCAGAAGAGCGAACTGCACTAATACTAGCCAAGGACCCCATGGAGAGAAGACAATGAAGGAAGTTTCAGTTTTAAACGTGGGAGAAAAATCCAAGAGAATTATTCCAGGGAAACCCCATCACGCAATCAGGTAGGGACTGGTAACCCAATCCACATAGTGCCCCGGCGGCCGGGACTCGAACCGGGGTCCTTGAGGTGGATGGCGAGGAAAGATACCACTACGCCAACCCAAAAACCAAATAATTAATATTTCCATGGTGAAAAAAACCAAAAAAAAACCCCATTTTGGACACACCCGAAGTAACAGGAAATAGCACGTAATAATCCCGGTAACAAAAGTGAACAGAACTTCGTAGTTTTCACTCAAACGGAATCACCTAATTTCGAGGAAATTTTCATGAGCCTGGTTTAAAAACTAGATGGTGGAAAAGCATTAAATTGCTCCCCGAAAAACATTGGAGTAATATCAGTATCTTATTATCTTGTGTATCAATTTTAGCGAGAATTCCTTACAGGGGCACATTGCCTTCGGATTAGGCGCTTTGGGCTATACAAAAGCGTTTGTTATAAAAATGAGCATGGTTGAAAAGATATTTTAAAAGTAGAGTATAATGATTCATATAAATATCCCTTAAATTGTGTTGGCTTTATCTAATTGCATGACAGAACGAGGTCCGCTATTTTGCAAAATAGTTATGTTTTTATCCAGAAAATGGCGGACCGTGTCCCTCTGATTGTATCCAGTGGCTATATGTTGGTTTAGTCACTATACTAATGAAAACACACTGTAGGTGTTTCAGTGCATGAACAACTCTCAAACAAGGATAAGCAGTACTTCCAAACTGCAACTTTTTGAGAGTTTTTATTGAAGGTCGTGTCTGACTCAAGTGACTTCGGCTACGGCTGTTTGAAGAACTAGCCCTCTTCAGCGATCTAGATAGCCACTGCCGAAGCCGTACATTCGGAAATGACAATTAGATTACATACCATACATCGTTTACGGGTTATGATAAGTTCGTAAGGTTGCCGACTTGCAGTTGCAACTAGAGTGGTAATATAATTAGCATAATTCCCCATCTAGATTCAAACCGGAACTGAAAACTAAACACAGACATCCGGACATTTTGTAACATTGTAAATTTTTGTCAGCGCAAACTTTCAACCCTTCTATCTATATTATTAAAGGTACCACATCTTTCCTAAACAATTCTAGACTGACAATTCATACCATGAATCCAAATGACCTCTCACGTTCATTAAGAGTTGAACAAACGTTCAGGTGGACTCAACAAAATAATGCCTTAAAATAGTAGTGATAGCGATGTTATTACTTGACTGTAGTGGTAGGTGGGGACGCCCTTCGCCAGCTTGCAGCTTGTTTATAGACTGATTTGCAAATACCCACGCGTGCGTTAGCCGTGGAATGAGGTGCATGCTGGTCTAGGTAACGACACAATTTGTCACTAGCTAGACCAGCATGCACTTCATTCCACGGCTAACGCATGCGCACTGAGTATTTGCGAAGCAGTCTATAGGAAACGCAATATAGATGGATTGCAATACGCGTCATTGACCACCATCTTTAATAAATTGTGCACGCGTGAAGAGCTGTCATTGGCAAAGATAGCGGTTAATGACGCGTATTGCAATCATATTATGGGTAGCAGTTTAATAAGAGTCGTAATGATTAACTGAGAGCAGGATCGGACCCGTTCATACTTCGGTCTCTCTATCCTCCGGGATTATTCTCTTCTCATGCAGCATGTCATAGTAAGGCTGCGACACCTTGATTGCGTGTTGAAAGTCCGCAGGCAAGGCAAGCACATCAACTGGCTTGGGTGTCCTGTAGCTGAAACAACTGCTCTTGAGGGCCTTCTCATAGACCCCAATATGCTGCATCAGCTTCAAGCTGCTTGCCCAAGACTGGGTTACGTTAACTGTTGGATCCCAGTCAAGCATACTGGCCTTGAAGGGCACACCGACGGCCTCGCAGTAGCGCCTGATCATCTGTTCGGGGTATTTCAGGATGTCCTCCGAGTCAAGGACGACGGGCTCTTTCCCTGTGGTCTCGAGGAGATACTGGTAGAGGTCGTAGAGCTGTTTGAAGGCATACCCTTCCGGTAGTATGTACTTCAGCATGCTGTAGTTTCTCAGAATCGGCATGTTGCAGACGTCATGGAATGAGGCCATGGACCTTGCCGGATCCCGTATCAGAATGGTATGGGTGAACCCATCGGGCAGCGTGTCGTAGCGCTCGTTGAGGGAGTACGCGTGGTCCTTCCCGAAGACGTACTCCTTCTCGTAGAACTCGGCCTCCATCATTTCCTTCACCTTGGCGTACGAGTAGTCGTGCTCGACCGGCATGAACGGCGTGTTCAGGAACGCGCGGTCCGGGCCGAAGTAGTAGGCGGCCGTGTACGGTTCGTGGACGAGGGCCACATTGCCGAGTCCGCTCATGCACCGTTCGAAGGCTGTCGAGACGGAGCGAGGGACGGTCCACAGAAAAAATCGTTTTGGCTGCGCTGTTGCCGACTCCATGCTACCACTACGTGATGACTTCAATGGAAGGCAAGGGTTTTTATTGCTGTTGATCGAAAAGAAACACAACAAAAATCAGGCTCAAAGCACATGTACAACTATAGGCCTTGGTAATTTTTAAAGACTAGTATCCGTAATTTATGTGACCCGACATATTCATGATATAACAAACCTGTGAAATGTTAAGCTCAATCGGTCTTCGGAGTCATGAGAAAACAGTGAAAAAAAAAAACCATATATGTTTTTACTGTTTTCAAACATCGGGCTTCGGACACGCGCGATAAAGACCAATTGTTTTACTCATTTCCTAAAAACTATAGCATTTCAAGCAGAATTGTTTCAAGGGAAGTTTTCCACCATGACAATTAATCACATTTCAACGGGTCAATTCTGTGAAAACTTGGGCTCAATTGGTCATCGAAGTTGCAAGAAAATAATGAAAGAAAAAAAAAAACACTTGTTGGGTAGAAATGTGTGCATTCAAATGCCTGAGAAAGGCTTCATGCCTTAAGCCTTTCACAAATTCAAATATTTTAGTGAGAAATTACCTCTTTCTCAAAAACTACAATACTTCAGAGGGAGCAATTTCGCACAATGTTTTATACTATCAGCAGTTCTCAGGTGCTCCTTACCAAGTAAAGTTTTTAATGGTAATGTATTTCTTGAGTAATAAAACCAAAAGTATCCACTGCATTAAATTTTTTGTCGTGGTGTGTTTTATGGTTTTTTATGAAAACTAGAGAATGTGAGTTTATTTGCAAGTTCACAAAGCCCTTAGAGTTAGAATCGTCACACCCGACTGCTTCTGAGTACACTGTACTTGTGTATGCGTGCATTGTGTTGTTCTGAATCCCCGGATATAAGACTCTGCATTTACACTCTAAAATCTCCCGGTTCCGGATCACATGGCAGGGGCCCCAACCCATTTGGGAGGGGGGGGGGGTTCAGTGCGATCCGGAATCTGTGATAAAATCACCACAAAATCAGTCAAACTGAATCATCATTTTGGAGATAATCCCATTTTCAACCAGTTTTTAGGTCAGCGTGACCCTGAAATGGGTCAAGCCCCCTGGTGCCTGGCACGGATCCGGGTCAATTCTGAACTGTGTTTGTTTTTCTTTCAAAGTGCAGGGTTGAAACGTCAGACACCAGTGAATGCCTTTCAAATTATATCTGTAAGACAATTATGAGGCCATTTTCGTTTGACTCCCATTACATTTAAACAATACCATGGCAAGAGGCACGTTGAACCGGAAGATTTAAGAGCGCAGAGCGGAGTCTTTTCCGGGGGTTCAGAACAACACAATGCACGCAGACACAAGTACAGTGTATACATATCTTTAAAATAGTTTCCATTGTAAAAACCACATCATTACACACTGGTTAGCTCATAATAAGGCCTAACAAAAAAATTGTTGGATTGCCTTTTCACCCGATTTTTTTCTTGGGTCGGTCGTTCGGTTTTTTTTTTTTTTTTTTTTTAGATGTCAAAGAATGCCAAAAACACACTGCATAAATATTTCAGAGTGAAGTTGATATGTTTGCACTTTGAAATATAAACCTAAAGTGTTAATATGTGTCTGTCATCTATATTTTAAACAAAAAGCAACCGTATTTACCATTTTGTAAGCATAAATATTCATGAAATCAAAATTCTGAAGTGAAAAAGGGGAAAACCACAACAAATAAAAAAAAAAAAAAAAAAAAACCGCGACCGAGATTTTGCTACTTTTACGGTCGGTCGGGAAAGGGCAGACCAACAAATTTTTTTTAAGGCCTAATGCCATGATATCCTAAGCTGGACCATGCCGCACGTGCTAAAGGGGGTGTCAATTATTATGGGTCAGTGATTTGGTGAGAAGAGCACGACAAAACTCTGCCACCGTCCTTTGTGTACAAAATCAGTGTGTCAATTGTCAATGGTAGATGAAACCCAAATAAATGTTTAAACTTTAAAGACACTGGACACTAATGGTAATTGTCAAAGACCAGTCTTCTCACTTGGTGTATCTCAACATATGGATAAAATAACAAACCTGTAAAAACTTGAGCTCAATTGGTCGTCGAAGTTGCGAGATAACTATGAAAGAAAAAACACCCTTGTCACACGAAGTTGTGTGCTTTCAGATGGTTGATTTCGAGATCTCAAATTCTATTCGAGTCTGAAATCAAATTCGTGGAAAATTACTTCTTTCTCGAAAACTATGTCACTTCAGAGGGAGCCGTTTCTCACAATGTTTTATAATGTCAACCTCTCCCCATTACTCGTTACCAAGTAAGGTTTTATGCTATTAATTACTTTGAGTAATTACCAATAGTGTCCACTGCCTTTAAAGTATTGGTTTGAGAGGAATAGGTACTTTTTCACAAAACAATTTGAATCTGAGAATGGCAACTAAAAACACACATGCAACAAGGGTGTGATTTTCTTTCATTATTTTCTTGAAAATTCGATGACCAAATCAATGCAGCCCAAATGTTTACAGGTTTGTTAATTTATGCATGTTGGGATACACCGAGTGAGGATAATGGTCTATGACGATTACCAAAAGTATACCCTGCCTTTGATCAATTAAGCAAACAAATAAGCTTAAATTATAACCTGGGCATGTACAACACACTTAGGTAAAACAAAATCGTGGGGAAAATGCAAAACAAACCCTCTTAAAGGAACATTACAGAATTTGTTTTTGCTAACAAAACAGTTGCTGGCAGTGTAAAGACTTTATGTAATCCACCATATACATAAACTGACAAACCTGTAGAAGTTTGAGATCGATCGGCCATCTGGGTCTCGAGAAAATAGTGAAAAACCGATTACACATTTGCATGAAATCATATAGATTCAACAAATGAATAAAACGCTCACTGAGCGATAAACTCCAATCAGAAAATTAGTGTATTCATTTCTCATCAAATATGGCATTTCAGACAGAAATATTTTAAGGGATGTTTTCTACTATCATCATCATTAGACCGTGTAAGTTTTATGTAAATCTGTGATCAAAAAGTATATTTTACAATTTGTTTTCTTACCAATTCTGTAATGTTCCTTTAACCTATGGAAAAACCTGTCAGCATGTGCTGACAACAAACCACAGGGGCGTTGCAACCAAACCGGTCCCTCGTTGCAAGGTTTTAAAGGCAAAGTATACCTTTGTTTTTTTTTAATCCGTTTGATTGTTTTAATCCTATATATAAATGTAGATATGTACAATAAAACTAACCTGTGAAAAATTTCATTTAAAAAGGTGGTAGCGTTTTTGAGATATCGCCAAAAATCTGGAGCGATTATGTCCACGCATGAAGAATAATCCCTAATAGGAATACACAATTTGAGAAACGTGTCTGTCAGAATCGTTTCTCATATTCAAATTTTGGGGTATAAAAACTGACATCTTTTTCCATATCCACATTATTTTGAATTGAAATATCTCTCAAAATGCTTTTTATAGCCTACTATCGAAAGTTGCTGTACTTCTAACCATGGAGGAAGGAAACACACAAGGTCAGTTTTTTTTCTTCCATAAATCTTATAGCGGTTACCAAACGTACACCTTCCCTTTAAAACACTTTAACACGTTATGCATTATGGAAACACCGGTCGCAGTTTGTATGTACTTGTCCCCCAAAACAACCAACCAACCGTCCCTTGACTTCGTTTGTTAAAAAGAGTGCCGTGGTTTGCATAGCGATAACGACACAGCCAATACAAAGTTCAACTGCATTGTCGAAGTTGGTAACACGGTAAGAAACATCAACACACAATTCGTGAAAAGGTATTGTGGCAGTGACCCAATTTAACCTTAACAAAAGAAAAACACATCAGCAAACAAACATTTCAGAAAACAAAATAACAGCAAGACAATGCATGAAAAATGAACTAAATATAGACACACCAGGTATTGTGGCAGTGACCCAATATTTAACCTTAAAAAAAAGCACATCAGCAAACAAACATTTCAGAAAACAAAATAACAAGACAATGCATGAAAAATGAACTAAAAATAGACACACCAAAACTCTCCAAAAATTTAGAGTAACTAAAAAAGACGAACAATGAACGAGAATTTGTTGATGACGGCAGCAATAAAGATAATACTGTTCGGCCTACTATAAAGTCCTTAACGGCAGGATTTTTTACACACCGACAAAAAGTGACTGCTAGATATCTCGTTCGATTGTATAAAGTGCACACTTAAAGGAACATTACAGAATTGGTTTTTGCTAACAAAACAGTTCCTGGCAGTGTAAGCACTTTATGTAATCCACATATACATAAACTGACAAACCTGTAGAAGTTTGAGATCGATCGGCCATCTGGGTCACGAGAAAATAGTGAAAAACCGATTACAAATTTGCATGAAATCATATAGGTTCAACACATGAATAAAACGCTCACTGAGCGATAAACTCCAATCGGAAAATTAGTTTATTCATTTCTCATCAAATATGGCATTTCAGACAGAACTATTTCAAGGGATGTTTTCTACTATCATCATCATTAGACCGTGTAAGTTTTATGTAAATCTGTGATCAAAAGTATATTTTACAATTACCAATTCTGTAATGTTCCTTTAATACCCGAAACCGTTGTTTGTGATGGGCATGCAGTGCTTAGCTCACTACTACCGTTAATTACCGACATGCAACTTCGTAAACGCCAAATAATGCCGAAATGGCCAAGCCCTGATCAAGTTTGTAGACACGGTCTTTTCGTTTTTATGGCACTTCACTGTATGGTTTTTTTTAAACGAAAGAGGAAATCAGTTTAAACGTCACGTGTCTGCAATATTAATGTTTGGTACCTAAAGTTGGCCACGATAGTTGTGGCCACGGGCCCACACCCGAACAGGCAGTGTCCGAAATGTGAGTGTTTTGATCATTGTGGTTTTTCCGGCATTTGCAGCGCGACCCCCGCAGTAGCCAAGGCCTGAAAAGGCTTTTCTGAAATAGGCACCGGTACCCGGCGCGCCGCGGCGTCACGTATAAAAATGTTAATTAAACGAATCTTTACGCTAAGGCTCGGATACAGTGGCAAAGATATAGAACGCAACTTCTTTTCAGCGACCTGGCCATAACCAGTTTTGTCAATTCGGACATACCCCCTACCTGTTGCTGTATGACTGCTGACCAGTACGGCCCGGAGAGACTGGCACAAGGTGTGGTGGTGATGATGGCAGCCCCCCGTTATCAAGCCCAACTCGACACGTAGGCACTCAAAGACGCCAGCAGGCCTCACAAACCCATGCAGAAATGAATCCGGCTTCAAACATCGACTGACACTGTGAGCACACTAATCATTTACCGAACAATAAAAAAAAAAACCACAAATGGGCTTTGCTCGACCTGAGCTTTGAGCAATGTCAACGTGTTTTTTTGTTGAAAACATACAGTTGCGGATCGTTTGTGGTAATTAGCCAATAGCAGAATATGAGCATATCGCGCCACCTGTGGGAAGTACCTCTTCGTAAATGCAGCGGCCATGCACACAGCAGTGGAGTAATGCAAGGACGGGGACAAGGTCCACTGTATTGTCAGTATAATTGTGTACTTCCCAGCATCAATGCGTCGACAACGTCAGGCTGACCTTGAGGTTATGGGGGAACTTCGGCACAGAAATAAGCGCTGGGATATTAATCCCTAAATAAATTACCCTGTACAAAAATACCACTGTCAGAGTATTGTGTTTTTCAGGTGGTTTCTTTTTACAGGATTGCTGTTTGGTTGTGCAATAAAAAAACAATCTAAACCATTTAATTCCATGAAATAACAATAGCGTTTATACAAATGCTTTAAATGTAAGTTTTAAAGGTAAGATTTTGTTGTCAACGTAATGTTGATTTATGGGCGCAATTATCAAGAAAGATACCATAAAAGTCACATGTGAAAGTTTCAGCTGAATATTAATGTTTACCCGTTGAGAACATAACAGCAAAAAACTGTACCGGTATTTTCATCAATAAAAATTGACGTCGAATTCATCCACGTTTTCTAGCGAGTGGCAGCGGGTACCAACCGCATCTCTGGCCGAGGCATTTACAAACGGACTCCACCGAAATTTGAATCTTCAAAATTTGGAGCTTTATATTTTTTCGACCTACTTTCAGGATAGACTTTTGGTCATTGTCAAAGACTAGTACCATCACTCGGTGTATCCCAACATATGCACGAAATAAAACAACAAACCTGTGAAAATGTTGGCTCAATTGGTCATCGAAGTTGCAAGAAATTAATGAAATAAAAAAACACCCTTTCTGTATATTTATGTGTGTGCTTTTAAATACCTGACAAAGGCTTTATGCCTGAAACTTTCTCAGATTCAAATATTTTAGTGAGAAATTACCTCTTCCTCAAAAACTACATTACTTCAGAGGGAGTCGTTTCTCACAATGTTTTATACTATCAGTAGCTGTCATCGGTGCTTCGTACCAAGTACATTTTTATGGTGTATTTCTTGAGTAATTACCAAAAGTATCACTGCCTTTATAAAAATATTCACACAATGTCGTGTGTCGAAAGAAGGGCGTAAGGCTCTACACCCTTCTTCCGGGCACACAAAGTATTTTTTCCAGCAACAAAATGCCGTAGCAATAAAATGGCTCCCGACCGAAAACAAGAGGTTGCATTACTGGTACCATTTTGTTGCTATAGAATTACCCCCAAAGAGATGTTTTCCCATTCCCATGCAGAATTTTACCTTCCTGTGATGACTAATGATTGGCATAAAACCCATCAAACTTTCACACTCAGTCTTCTTCAAACACAATTTTCCACAATAATTGATTACGCCCTTTCTCCGGTTACTTTTTTGATACGTTCCTTCTTCCATGCACACACAATCATTTTGCGCCAACTTATTAATGCACTGCGCACTTCACCGACCACACCATTAATTTGTTTATTCGCAAGCAAGCACGTCAACAGTAAGATTATCAACCCACAGTTTCCTAATGGCGTATCAATCACTTTTATTTGCCATGTGTCCAAAATAAGAACGCTCACCCTCCTTTTTTTTTTTTTTTTTTTTTTTTTTTTAGCGCACAAGACTAATGGCTAACATTTTAATTTCTCTGCAGAAAGAGACTGCAAAAGCTGTACTAATTCCCAAGTCACATAATAGACCCGGTACCGGCTTCCAGAGGGGTCTGACCCATTTCTGGGTCGGTGTGACCCCAAATCTGTGTCAAATTGACCCAGAAATTGGTCACACTTACGTAGAATCCGAGCTAACCTCCCATTTTTGAACCAATTTATACTGGGTCAGCCTGACCCAGAAATTGGTCAAACTTAGGTAGAATCCGAGCTAACCTCCCATTTTAGAAACAATTTATACCGGGTCAGCCTGACACAGAATTGAGTCAGGGCCCCTGTCACCCGGAATCCGGGTCAATTCTGACCCGGTAGCTTTCAGAGTGTGATGGAATGGGTCGGTACCTAATTGTTTAAACAGAGCTTTTTGACCTTCTTAAAAGTCCCACTTGGATTGTTGGCCGATACAAAGTTATATACAGTGTATGTTTATCTCCCAAATTTAATTAATCAAACTTTAATTATCTATATACTTTTACCGACTGTTTGACTTTTCTAGTGTGCATTTCTGTAGATTTTTCTCTCAGATTGTAATATTGTAATTGTCAATATTGTAAATTTCATGTAATTCAGCCTTTGGCTGCAATGTGATTTTAGCAATAAAACAACTAATACGACGCTATAGGCCTATACTCGGCGTTTGTAAAAAGGTGACACAATAAACAGAAGAAGTACATGTACACTTAAAGGGTAAACATGCCATCGTATTCTTGATGGGAGTAAGAAAAAATACAAGCACGAAAAAAAAAATCACTGATACTTTCGGCTCATTTATTATTGTACAAAGGGGGGAAACCTCGTAAAAATTCAGGGAAACTGAAAGGAGGAAGTGATATTTGAGCTTTGATATGCAAAGAGGGGAAACGGTGCAGATGTCAGCTCGGCTTAATCGTACAGGTTAGTACGGAAACGGATAGGTGGTCTGCGGATTGGTGCAGTGTTTGTGCTTGTATTATGTTGTGGTGACATGAATAAACATTTTCGAGTGAGGCATTGTTTTAACTTTCAATAAAAAAAATGTCAAGTAATGAACCACAAGGGAAACTGACTGATGGGTAAATTTTCAAATAGTTTGGGGTTGAACAAAGACGAATTGACTAGAGCGGGATTTGAACCAACGACCTCCGGATTAACGTACCGTTAATAATAATAAAATTTTGGGGCTAAGTTCGTTGTGTGAGTCAGAAGAAAATAGTGAAAAAAACATGCATGTGAACCAGGCCTGATGTGAACCCAATGTCCTTAATCTTGGTTGTAACAACCGAAATCAGCTCGTGCGTTTTTTTCAAAAAGGTTTTCAGATGCAGTGTTCTCGAATATGGCATCATTTCAGAGGGAAGTATTTAACAACAAAAAAATGGTTCTATTATGAACTTCATAACCAGTAAGTTTTCAGGCTGAAATTAAACAACTATGTTTTTTATCCTTACCATTCCTGTAAAATACCTATAAATACATTTCCCTGCAGCAAACTGTTTCGCTCATTACGTTAGTCATCATTCCATATATCAATGCAGACAACGGTAGGCCTACTTATGAATGCTTTGGCTAGTTTAAGTTGACATTTTTTAAATTGAGTGAATACCAACGGTTCAAACATGTCAGTCCAAAATGAATATACGTGGACCCTGCATAATTTATTCGTCCAACGGCCAGCTAGCAAATTTATTTTCTGCAGCACCCGTCGGCTATGGAGTCAACAGTTAAGGGATAGGGAAGAACAGCCTTAACTGTTGACTGTATTGACGAAGTATGCTGCAGAAAAAAAAATCCACGGCCAGCTACTGGCACGTTTCCTGTAACCATTATAATGTATACTAGGCTAATGTTTCATAAGTACCAGACTATTTTTGTCATTCCAGCCTCTGTTTGGAATGAGTCAAATAGCAGAAAAATAAATATGTTGCACCATTCTCATGGAGGAGAAGCTGGCAAATAAATCATGTGGGGGCTTTTTTCATTTCTAAAGGAACATAACAGAATTGGTTTTTGCTAACAAAACAGTTGCTGACAGTGTAAGCACTTTATGTAATCCACCATATACATAAACTGACAAACCTGTAGAAGTTTGAGATCGATCGGCCATCTGGGTCACGAGAAAATAGTGAAAAACCGATTACACCTTTGCATGAAATCATAGATTCAACAAATGAATAAAACGCTCACTGAGCGATAAACTCCAATCGGAAAAATAGTTTATTCATTTCTCATCAAATATGGCATTTCAGAGAGAAATATTTCAAGGGGTGTTTTCTACTATCATCATCATTAGACCGTAAGTTTTATGTAAATCTGTGATCAAAAAGTATAAATATGTTTCAATTGTGAAAAACAAACAAATCCCGATCTTTGGATCTCATTTGGGGTTGTTCTGAGCGGGGGACGGTTTCCTGAAACTGATTTCCGGTCAGTTGGACACAGTTTCACGGTTTCCGGATCTGACTACTGACCCAGATATTAGCCTGGCACTTTGGAATCGAGCCTCGTTCCAATCGATCTCCCATCATGCCTCAACTATACATGGCTTATTTTAAAAAAAACGGTGCCATATTTCGGCACATTAAAAACTTAACAGTTCCAGGTGTTACGATGCAGCAAGGGATACTGTGGAAATTGGGCGGCGAGATCGTTACACCCGTGGGAACGAGGTTCTGTCCATTCTGACCCAGAACAAAAAAGAATAGGCCTAATGAGAAGTTCAACAAGGAGTCAACTTTCCTTCCACCATCATGACCGATATGGGGCAGAGGATACCCCCCCCCCTCCCCAATGCTCCCATACATTAACACACTACTTTCCTCTTGTAAAAAAGTACCTCTCCCCCCCCCCCCGAAAATTCTCTAAATAATAGCTAAGATTCAAAGCACGTAATGAATACACCATTAGGGGGGGGGGGGGGGGTACACGATCTCATTGCCCCATACCGAGCAAATGCTTGGTGCTCGGGTACAACCAATAATGATGGACAAAATTGATGCAACATTATCAGAGGTTCTACGTGCATGCACATACACTACTCTATGATAGTACAAAGCAATATATCTACATGTACAATGTATATACCAGAAGAATGATAGACGCATGCCAGTTTGCAGCGTACTCTATATAATTATAGAATCAGATAGAATATGCATTATCCCTACCTATAAAATGCACGAGCTCCTTTTTGCCTTGGGCCGGTGAGTGCGACAGCTCTCTCCCTCCTGCGAAATTCAATCCCAACGTTTGCCACTGAGACAAGCATTAAATGGGGACCTATATATAACTGTCAGAACAACAGCATTTCAGTCGTGGCTGCGTGCATGGGTTCAAAAGCAGTTTAAAGGGAAGGTATACACGATCGGTAATCACTCTAAAACATTTATGGCAGTAAAAACTTACTTGGTCAGAAGTATACAGCAACTTTCGATATAGTATAAAGCATTTTGAGAAATATTTCAATGCAAAATAATGTGGATATGGAAAAAGATGTCAGTTTTTATCCCCCAAAAATTTAATCTCAGAAACGTTTTTCAGATTGTGTATTCCTATGAGGGATTATTCTTCATGCGCGGACATAACCGCTCAAGATTTTTGGCGATATCTCAGAAACGCTACCACCTTTTGAAGTGAAATTTTCACAGGTTAGTCTTATTGTGTGTACTCCTCCATTTATATAGCATTAACACAATCAGTAGGCTCCAGTTACCAAACGTATGCAGCACCTTTAAAGAGCAAATATACTTACAGATTTTGTATATGCAATCTCAGACCTAAAATGTTAGTTTGTGAATATGATTTTGGAAGCTATTAATCTGAAAGGTGTTCAATAACTATATTTATCAGTACACTGTTCGGGAACTTTTCAAAATCGGTATTCTTTGTGGATTAAGAACCTGATATATTACGCAATCGTATGTGGTTCCTGAACGGCACAAAATCGGTATTTATTCAACATAGTTCCAGTTATACGGTATAAAACCCAATCGCATTGTTGTTCTAATGTAACCTATATCCAACCGGCATTTCTCAATTAAAAAAAAAATAATCATAACACAAAAATAGTATTTTGAAAGAGTCTTTGTGTATTGAATTGCCGATCAGTACCGTAATAGTTTTTAAGTAAAAGGCAACGCATTTACATGTTACGACTTATATTTAACCAATTTATTGAGGGGGAAAAGGGTATTTTTTGGCATTTCATCAAAGTATAGTTATCCAGAAAAAAGTACTTCACCTTTAAAAAGCTGTTTACAACGCGGCCCAGACACACCGTTACGTCATTGAAAATGAGCGCTAAAATAACCTACATATTGTTATGCTATTGATCATGCCGTACGTGCGTGGTTCTTCACGAGGCAATATCAGCGCAAAGCATAAATTTGCATTTCATAATTACAAGGGTCTGCCATTTTTTCCCCGCGGAGTGAAAATATTTGAACATCTGCTATAAATGCTCCCTCCGTCTTGCTGTACCATTACGGACAATGTGTATCATCAATTGGACCCTACCATCTCTGTAAAAAAAACATGGTAGACCGAGACAACATAGAAAAAAAAGTGAAATTGCAGGATCAATGTAGAGAAATTGGCAGTCGCCATTAAAGGCAGTGGATACTTTTGGTAATTAGGCCTACTCAATAAATACAATACCATAAAAACGTAATTGGTAAAGAGCACCTGAGAGCTGCTGGTAGTGAGAATCGACTCCCTCTGAAGTAATGCAGTCTTTGGGGGAGAGGTAATTTCTCACTAAAATATTTGAATCTGAGAAAAGCACACAATTCTATGCAACAAGGGTTTTTTTTTCTTTCATTATTTTCTTGCAATTTCGATAACCAATCGATCCCAAATCTTCACAGGTTTGTTGTTTTTATGCATATGTTCGGATACACCAAGTGAGGATACCTGTCCTTGACAGTTATTAAAAGTATACCCTGCCTTTAAAGGTATTGTACACTTTTGGTAACAGCTCAAAATCAGTGTCCACTTTTGTGTGATTCAACATATGTATGAACAAACAAACCTGTGAAAGTTTGACCTCAATTGGTCATCGAGGTCACGAGAAAATAGTAAAAAAAAAAGAGACCTTATGTGTTTTCTGTTTTTCAAACATCGAGTTTTTATCACGCGTGATAAAAAACTATTGTTTTACTCATTTCTCAGAAATGATTTTTGTTTAGGCAGAAATATTTTAAGGAACCCTTTTACCATTACTTACTTTAAATCATGTAAGTTATGTGTGAATCTGTGAACATTTGTGTTTTTCGATCTTACCAATAGTGTACAGGGCCTTTTAACTAAACAAAACTATTTGAAATTACACTACACAACATGCCTTTTCATGCACACAATACTGATTACAATTGTTCAAATTCCGAAGCATTTATACACTAAAAAAGCATGTACTGAAATTAAATTGAAAACTGCCAATTCAAATAATTAAATTCCATATAAAACCCTACGCCCGGGGATATTATTATTATTATTTTTTTTAATGGTTAGTTTTTTTTTACTATTATGCTCCAACGAAAAAAAAAAAACCTGCTACACATTTCATTCTGGTAATATTATTCATATTAATTTAATGACATCCAATTAATGCGTCCCCGGATAGCAATAACACCTGTTAAAATAACTTTTGATAAGCCACGCTGCGTTTCAAGGGGTGACAGCGTTCCAGTTAGTGTTTGGGAAATATTCAAACATGCATCGCACTGGGGACAATTGGATCCAGCCAGTATGCAGATGTCTTCCTTCTTAAAGACACTGGACACCTTTGGTAATTGTCAAAGACCAGTCTTCTCACTTGGTGTATCTCAACATATGCACAAAATAACAAACCTGTGCAAATTTGAACTCAATTGGTCGTCGAAGTTGCGAGATAATAATGGAAGAAAAAACACCCTTGTCACACGAAGTTGTGTGCTTTCAGATGCTTGATTTCGAGACCTCACGCGTGAGGTCTCGAAATCAATTCAAATATTTTACTGAGAAATTACTTCTTTCTCAAAAACTACGTTACTTCAGAGGGAGTCGTTTCTCACAATGTTTTATAGCTCTCCATTGCTCGTAACCAAGCAAGTTTTTATGCTAAAAACTATTTTGAGTAATTACCAATAGTGTCCAGTGCTTTTAATACAGAGTAGGGTCTAGTTTCATAGAGCTGATTTAAGCAGACAATTTTGCTTATAAATCATCCGCTTAGCAAAAATGCGCAGGATACATCCACAAATTGTACATGTGACATGCTACTTTGGCTGGTTACAATATTATACTCACCAGAATAAGGTTACCAGTCAAAAGTGGTTGTCGTGTACCATGTATGACTGGTAAATCTACTCATTTCTGCTAAGCAGACATTGTTTAAGCACTAGGTTCCTGATAAAGTGTTTAAAGGAACATTACAGAATTGGTCAGAAAAAAACTTGTAAAATATACTTTTTGATCACAGATTTACATAAAACTTACACGGTGTAATGATGATGGTGGAAGAAAACATCCCTTGAAATATTTCCGTCTGAAATGCCATATTTAATGAGAAATGAATAAACTAATTTTCCGATTGGAGTTTATCGCTCAGTGAGCGTTTTATTCATTTGTTGAATCTATATGATTTCATGCAAATGTGTAATCGGTTTTTCACTATTTTCTCGTGACCCAGATGGCCGATCGATCTCAAACTTCTACAGGTTTGTCAGTTTATGTATATGGTGGACTACATAAAGTGCTTACACTGCCAGCAACTGTTTTGTTAGCAAAAACCTATTCTGTAATGTTCCTTTAAGCACAAATTCTTCCGATAAAGCGGCTCTATGAAATTGGGCCCAGATGTCTGACGCAACATTCCAATCCACTATGAACGCACATACAAATTCAATAGGTTCTCACCCCAAGGGGTATAAATGGATACCTGGATGGAAGGTAGATATTGCTGGTTTGAATGATTGGCAACCTGTGCGCCCATTTGCTGCCGGTGTGGCAGGAGATTCCCTCCCTGGGAGATTCTGTCCCAAATACGGCGAATTGTGTTGAAATTTCGTCTGACAGCGTCCCCTTTTGACTCTACTTCCCTACATGTTAAAGGCACAGTACACGTTCGGTAATGACGCTGAAAATTAATGGCAATAAAAAACTTACTCGGTAAGAAGGACAGCAGCTTTGGGTAGTATAATGAATTTTGAGAAACTTTTAACTTCGAAGTACTATCGGTTATGGAAAATATATCACTTTTTATTCACCAAAATTTGAATCTGTGTGTACTCCTATGGGGAATATTCTTCCTGCGTGGAAATATTCGCTCCGGTTTTTCGGTAATATCTCAAAAACGCGACCACCTTTTGAAGTGAAACTTTCACAGGTTAGTTGTATATGTACCTGCATTTAAAATAGGATTAACACAATCAGTAGGCTCTAAGTACCAAACGTGTACGGTGCCTTTAATTCACCGTACGGCCGGCAATCTCACACCAGGGGATAGAATCGTGGCCTGTGACAACGGTGCTGCATACTCCAAAGGAGTTGAGATGGTCTCAGTAATGATTAAGGTCCACTAAACTGGGGTAGTAATACTAGTGTAAGGCACTTTGAGACAGTGTTTAAAAGCGCATAATAAATGTGTGTTTTTATACATGTATTATTTTTGTAAGGTATCATACAGGAATGGTATAGAGCTGACAAAATAGTCGCAGACAGTGTTCATGTTTTGTGTGATCAATCATACGAAATAACAAACCTGTGAAAACTTGGGCTTAATCCGTTGGGCGAGTCTGGAGAAAAATAGTGAAAAACCACGCTCAATTATCTACATGTAAACACATTGTCCTTAATTTTGGTTGTATCAACCGAAATCAGAGTTGTTGCGATTTTTTTAGGGTTTCAGATACAGTTTTCTCAAATATGACGATCATTTCAGAGGGAAAAATTTTACAGAAAAATGGTTCTAGTATGAACTTCATAGTAAGTAAACTTTCAGACTAAAATTGAACAATGAGTTTTTGTACCGCTACAAATACTGTATAATACCTTTTTGAAAAGAAAATCGAGAACATACAAAAAGACATACAAATAATGCGAACAAACGGTTGAGTGAGCTTGTATCATATTTTAATTTCAATTTACAATACACTGTACATTTCTCGATAATTATCTGTAGTTATTTTTAAACTAGTCATTTAAATCAAAAAATATCCGTCTAAAAATATCTCTTTCGAACCAACGATCCAGGCATATGTTTTCTTAAGCCACATACATTACTTGAAATCGCTACTCCTGCTAAGCACGTTTTTATTCCTGTGGAACATTTACATTAATTGGTACAAATATCAGCTGAACACATTCCTCACATTTAAAATACTTCTGCCTTTTACATAATTACGATACAGAAATACATTGCACGCGATACCGCTGATAACATTTTCCAGACGAACTTCACAATGTCCAATACGCACACCGGGCTTTACATAAAAGCACATTACGAACTTTACAAGTCTCTTTCGTCTCGAAAAAACACAAAAAACCCAACCTTCAAAAAATGTATTGGGTGTTTTAAACGAGTTTGACATTTCCCGCGCTTTTGCTTATCCCCTTAACGGCACTGGACACGTTTGGTAATTGTCGAAGACCAGTATTCTCACTTGGTGTATCCCAACACATGCATAAAATAACAAACCTGTGAAAATTTGGGCTCAATTAGTCTTCGAATTTGCAAGAGAATATTGAAAGAAAAAACATTACTCTGTGTGCTTTCGTAATAAAAGGCTTCATCTGAAGTCTTTTATTATTTGAGTGAGAAATTACCTCTTTCTCAAAAAACTATGTTACTTCAGAGGGAGCCGTTTTTAAAAATGTTTTATACTATCAACAGCTCTCCATTGCTCGTTACCAAGTAAGTTTTTAATGCTAACAATTATTTTTAGTAATTACCAAAAGTGTCCAGTGCCTTTAGTGTTTTCAGAGCTCTTTCTTCAGACAGGCTGTCTCTAGAAAAACGAGCCCACGCTATGCTGATTAACGTCAGGTTTGGCAGTAAAATTGATCTCCATATCCTCCAGAATATTAAACTTGACTTAATGAGTAACGATTGTCGATGACATGTTTTGGCAGTAGACAAGTTTATTTAAACAGTCGTTGGTTTGCTGGAATTGCTTAGACATGTACTAGTCTCCACAATCAAACCGAGAACTGAATACTGGTTATGTCGCGTCCTCGCTCAAGTGACAGTGGAGACTAAGTTCTCGTTTGTCATCACAATAGAGGCAGTAAGAAGTCTCAAATTGTTCACATTGTCGTGAATGAATATGGTTGAGTGTTTAATGAACTACAATCTATAGGATGGCCTTCACTTCGTTACAAAGACACACATCAAACGGCACGGTCAACAAACTTCTTCTATTTGTTCTCGAGAACATCTCAGTTGACCAATACTTAACCCTAATCCTGACCTTAACCCTGACCTTAAAGAAACTGGACACCTTTGGTAATTGTCAAAGACCAGTCTTCTCCCTTGGTGTATCTCAACATATGCACAAAATAACAAACCTGTGAAAATTTGAACTCAATTGGTCGTCGAAGTTGCGAGATAATAATGGAAGAAAAAACCTTGTCACACGAAGTTGTGTGCTTTCAGATGCTTGATTTCGAGACCTCACGCGTGAGGTCTCAAAATCAGTTCAAATATTTTACTGAGAAATGACTTCTTCCTCAAAAACTACGTTACTTCAGAGGGAGCCGTTTCTCACAATGTTTTATACTATCAACAGCTCTCCATTGCTCGTTACCAAGTAAGTTTTTATGCTAACAATTATTTCAAGTAATTACCAACAGTGTCCAGTGCCTTTAACCCTCACCCTATTAACCCAAGCACTTTGGTCAAAGCTGTGTCCACGTGTACACCAGCTTACCAATTTTTAAACAGCAATGTCCGAAGTGTAGAATGAATATCTTACTGTACTTGTTTTGAACAACAAAAACAAGCACGTTATCTTTCTTTCAAAGAGCTGCCTAATCATTATCCGCATTATCTATAAGCCATTGTATTTTCTTATTACAAATGTTAATGTGGAAATAAATGTTACTTTGAATTGAGTTTGAATTGAATTGAATTTGTGTATCGGCCCTTTCTTTTGTTTTCAAACATCGACCACTATTTTGTAGGGGGCAGCCTCGGGTATCACAAACAAGAGTTGGGACAAATTTGTCATCAACTATAATGAAGAATAAATGCGCTTGTTTGGTCGGCACAATTGATTTATCCGTATTAATGGTTTAATATGTTTGTGTAAAAATGATACTTTTATTTTTGTTTATTTATTTGTTGTTGTTGCTGTTGGTTGCAATGAAAGATACCCTCAAGGTTGGCAAATCTTGCGGCTTTGAGGTTACAAAAGAAAGATCTAAAAATAAATTTGAAACGTGACGCGAATGAATTTCAATTCGTTGTATATGCAAGGCCACAGAAAATGTCGGCCACATTTTCGAGGACGGACGGTGCGCACTGAAATGTATCGGTTTTTTCCCTTTTAATGGCCAATTTAACTTGATGCCCGAACTGGTCTTACCTTTCTCATTACACCAGCTTGTCGTTAATAGCTAGTGGCATCCTTTTGGAAAATTGCCAATACATGTATTTCTTTATTCGTTTGTAAATCGCCACAAAAATGGCAAGTGATGAATGATCATCATACAAGAGCCAGTAAAATATATCCAGGCCGTCTATACATTCCATACGCAGTCATGTGCAGCCTATTACTTTGTTGCTGCAAAGCCTAGGCAGTTTTTCACTGATAACCCAGCAACTCAGTCTGCCCATGGTCGGCCATTTTGAGAGTCACACTGCATGTTAAGACATTGAGCGTGTAACGACGGGCGCGTCGCCTATCGAGCACGGTAACACACGTGGTAACCAGGACTCAATTTCATAGAGCTGCTCAAGCAGAAAACAGTGCTTAGTCATTCCCTGAGCAAGAATAAGCAGATACCAGTCACAGATTGTACATGTGACATGGTATTTTGGCGGGTAACCTCATTCTGGGAGGCATGCTTTTTCTGTGCTTGGCTACTTTTTTGTGCTTGAGCAGCTCTATGAAATTGGGCCCAGCTCCCACAATGGCACAACCAAGATGTTAACTGTGATGACGTCAGGTTGAATTGGGCCAATAAGACAAATGTAAACTGTTCCTGGAACATTCTTTTTGAAGAGGCACCAAAGCAATGTCTGGGGGTCATAGAGGCACCACGCCTGCATGCGGCATCGAGCCTGGCTTCGACCTTTCATTATAATGATACCAAAAATGCAGTTAAAGGCAAAGTACACGTTTGGTAATGACTCTGAAAATTAATGGCAATAAAAACTTACTTGGTAAGAAGGGCAGCAGTTTTGGGTAGTTTTACTAGAATAATGAATTTTGAGAAACTTTTAACTTTGAAGTACTACGGTTATGGAAAATGTATCACTTTTTATTCCAGACTGTGTATTCCTATGGGGAATATTCTTCCTGGTAGAAATATTCGCTCCGGTTCTTCGGTGATATTTCAAAAACGCGACCACCTTTTGAAGTAAAATTTTCACAGGTTGGTTTTATTGTACGTACCTATATAGGATTAACACAACCAGTAGGCTCCAATTACCAAACGTGTGCGATGCATTTAACAAAATACTATAACACAGAGGGAAAGAAATGACGAAAGTCGCAACGTCTGAGCACTTTTGAACCTCAAGCATTGTGAATCAGAAAGTTTCACTTGACACAACATATTTTGTACAGGACTAAGGTAGACTGTACGAGTACGTGTACATGCAAACGCACATGCTTTTTTTTAGTACACCTCCCTCCACAATTAAACCGTGCAAACTTTAACAGGCAAGCTTCTCTAATCACAATGCAGTCATTTTTATACGACCATTACAAAACTCCATTTATGGTCATACACTGGTTTTCGACTACACTTCAGAGATAAAATATATTTGTCCATGTGTCATTTGCAGAATATAGAGTTTAACCGCGAGACTTTCTAGTTGACATACAACCCTTTTTTTTCGACAGCAGGACAAGTTCACAGTGACACGCATACATACATGTACTTGTCTACGACAAACACAGCATACGCAACCACTTTACCCATAAATCAATAATTTCATCCATCAAAGGCATTAAGTACGACAGAAACTGACAGTTCTGACAAGGCCGCAAGTCCTCGCGAGACATCACATATTAAACACTCGAGCCTAAATGCTATTTAGTTTGAATTCAGTTTCGTAATGCACTCCCTTTCCAACAGATGAAGGTCTTTTTTATGAAAGTGATGATTCTTTTTTTTACAACAAGTCTCTAACCTCACATTGCATTGAAACGGTATAAACTACCACTGTATTTGATACCCTTCCTGTGACAACATTTTATTAACATCCAAAAATATCCGATGACATCACATTTAAAGGAACATAACAGAATTGGTAAGAAAAAAACTTGTAAAATATACTTTTTGATCACAAATTTACATTAAACTTACACGGTCTAATGATGATGATAGTAGAAAACATCCCTTGAAATATTTATGTCTGAAATGCCATATTTGATGAGAAATGAATAAACTAATTTTCCGATTGAAGTTTATCGCTCGGTGAGCGTTTCATTCATTTGTTGAATCTATATGATTTCATGCAAATGTGTGACCGGTTTTTCACTATTTTCTCGTGACCCAGATGGCCTATCGATCTCAAACTTCCACAGGTTTGTCAGTTTATGTATATGGTGGATTACATAAAGTGTTTACACTGCAAGCAACTGTTTTGTTAGCAAAACCAATTATGTAATGTTCCTTAAAAGTAATATGGGTCCTTCCATTTTTGTACGGGGAGGGTTGAGTGCATTCCTGAATTCCCATACTATGCAATCAAAACAGACCCCTTTATTGTCGACATCCACTGACGTCATGTTTCAAACTTCGCTCTGGAAGAGCCTTAAAGACACTGGACACCGTTGGTAATTGTCAAAGACCAGTCTTCTCACTTGGTGTATCTCAACATATGCACAAAATAACAAACTTGTGAAAATTTGAACTCAATTGGTCGTCGAAGTTGCGAGATAATAATGGAAGAAAAAACACCCTTGTCCATGTTGTCACACGAAATTGTGTGCTTTCAGATGCTTGATTTTGATTTCGGAAATCAATTCAAATATTTCACTGAGAAATTACTTCTTTCTAAAAAACTACGTTACTTCAGAGGGAGCCGTTTCTCACAATGTTTTATACTATCAACAGCTCTCCATTGCTCGTTACCAAGTAAGTTTTTATGCTAACAATTATTTTTGAGTAATTACCAATAGTGTCCAGTGCCTTTAAGGAAAATGACCTTTAACATCATTTGAGTTTGAGGTTAGAGACTTGCAAATTCGCCTACTTTCGTAAGGAACTCTACATGTATCTATTGGAAAATGAGTGCATCACAAAACTGGATTTGACCTTGGAGCCCCTCTTTAACCACTCTGGAATGTGCTGTATCCAATTTGTTCTAATCTAATCTTTATGCTTTTTACTGCTTCCCTTAAAACCTACAATATCGATCGAACTACAACAATACAACTATCTCAAACTATTACTGTACAAATACAAAATCTAAACAATGATTTTAGTTAAGTAATACCGACCACATAGTCTGGCCAACCACGCATTCGTGACACTGATTATGATATTACAGCTTAACAATTACTAGGGAGCAGAAAAATAGACTCATCTTCATTGGGAAAATACTTTGGCGAAATGCTCCGTTTATAATGAAAACCAGCCATTCTAATTGCCGGGGGGAAAATAAAATATGGCCGTTTTCAAAAGCCAGTCGTCATTTTATTGTTTGTTTTATTTGACAAAAAAAGTTATTAACCCATATCTGTCCCACTGTTAAAAGCACGCCACAGTAAACACCTAATCCTGCCTCAGCCAAGTCTTGGTGCAAGATGTTCTTACATTGTTGTTAGTAAAAACCCTTGCACACTCAACACTACATATATGCATGTTGCAATATTCTACTGATAGAGGGCGTTCTCTGGACGCCCCGATTTTGTCTGGTTTTTTTATTGTTTTTTTTTACGTGTGGTGGGCCTTGGGCAATGGAATAAGGCCATATTGGAAATGACGGCTATGGCTACGACTGTTGCTAAAGGTGTTGCGAAGGACGTCCTATATTTGAACGCTAGATGACTCAATGATGCAAGGCCACTTTCATTTGGCAATGGGTACATCCGTTGGGAAATCAGCAAGTCTATGAGAAGCTCAAGACCAAGACCAGGGCAAAAGAGGCCAGGACCAGGCCAAGACCAGGGCAACGGAGGCCAAGACCAGGCCAAGACCAGGGCAACAGAGGCCAAGACCAGGGCAACAGAGATCAATACCAGGGCAACAGAGGCCAAGACCAGGGCAACAGAGGCCAAGACAAGGGCAGCAGAGGCCAAGACCAGGGCAACAGAGATCAATACCAGGGCAACAGAGGCCAAGACCAGGGCAACAAAGGCCAAGACAAGGGCAGCAGAGGCCAAGACAAGGGCAACAGAGATCAATACCAGGGCAACAGAGGCCAAGACCAGGGCAGCAGAGGCCAAGACCAGGGCAACAGAGGCCAAGACCAGGGCAACAGAGGCCAAGACCAGGGCAACAGAGATCAATACCAGGGCAACAGAGGCCAAGACCAGGGCAACAGAGGCCAAGACCAGGGCAACAGAGGCCAAGACCAGGGCAGCAGAGGCCAAGACAAGGGCAGCTGAGGCCAAGACAAGGGCAACAGAGATCAATACCAGGGCAACAGAGATCAATACCAGGGCAACAGAGGCCAAGACCAGGGCAGCAGAGGCCAAGACAAGGGCAACAGAGATCAATACCAGGGCAACAGAGGCCAAGACCAGGGCAGCAGAGGCCAAGACCAGGGCAACAGAGGCCAAGACCGGGGCAAATGAGGCCAAGACCAGGGGGTAACAGAGGCCAAAACCAGGGCAACAAAGATCAATACCAGGGCAACAGAGGCCAAGACCGGGGCAAATGAGGCCAAGACCAGGGCAAAAGAGGCCAAGTCCTCCATGGCCTCTGTCTAACTCCAGGCCTAATGGCCATGTCTGATTTGATGGCTGCGGCTACACCTGCAGCTGCTGCTCAGGCTGTTGCTATGGACATCCACTGCTTGTTTATATGATGATCAAGCCACAGCCACTACATAAATGTCTCAGCCATGGAAGCCATACCTTACTGTCCATATACTGGTTTTACTGAAGCTAGATTTTTACAGTGGGTGGGTCTTCTTTCAGAAATTCCCACAGTAAGGCAGATAGGGTTAACCTTTTTGTCAAACTCCAAAGTTTTATAAAAAAAAAATCTTTTAAAAATCTTCATAATTTCATTATGTGAGATTTTTAACACCTCAAATATTAAACACAATCAAACACCGCACGAAAAGCCACATTCCCACAGTTAGGCAGATACAGGTTAACATTTTTTTAAACTCTAAAGTTTGATAAACAATTTTTCTTAAGTCTTCATAATTTCATTATGGGAGATTTGTAATACCTCAAATATTAAATATTTAACCAAACACTGCACTGAGTCCGAAAGCCACGGTGGAAACCAGTCATCCCATTTCACTAAATGAAAATAAACAAAGAAAAGATTTTACCCTGTTGATAAATGATTCAAAGAATTTTTGAAAACTTACTTTCTCCAAGCTCTACCCTGATCTCTTTGGCTAAAAAGGTTTTATATTTGTTTTTAACTTTTCCCAAAGGTTCCTTACACACCCAGCAAGCTCTGCAAAAATTCAAGGCTTGAGTTTCAATAAAAAAATCTCCACTAGACGACAGTTCTTGTAGCTCAGTAATTTTACTGGACCATAATTTCTTGTTTCACAAGACCAAGTCAATTTTTTTTTGCTCTTTTGAACTTTCAGGTCGATGTTTGAACTCCAAACCCATGGATTATTAAATCTTTAAAAGTATGTGTTTCGGCAATCAGGTATGATGTTACTGGTCCAATGCATTTATAAACAACCAAACTCAGACCTGGGACCAATTTCATAGAACTGCTTAAGCAGAAAATGATGCTTAACAATTGCCTGCTAAGCAGAAATGAGCAGGATACCGGTCACAAATTGTACATGTGACATGGTAGTTTGGCTGGTCACCTTATTCTGGTAAGCATAATTTTGTCGCGCTTAACTACTTTTTGTGCTTAAGCAGCTCTATGAAATTGGGCCCCCATAAAGCTGTTAACCAGCAATCAAATTGTTGTGCTTATTATAGCAGAAAGACATACGTAAGTAAGGAGTTTTTCATAAACGATCAAGAAGATTGTACAGTGCGTGTTCACAACAGATATGCGTTGTTGTGTCGCTTGCCTGCTTACAGAAACCCCAACAATTTAGCGCGCCTTTTGCTTTGCGTACAGTTGGCAGTGTTTATGAAATAGAAATTCTGCTAACGGCCGCACCGTAAGCAGAAAGCGTCTGCTTACAGGCTTTATGATATTGGGCCTTGCGGTCTCAGCTACTTTGACTAGAGCCCTCTGAACGATCACAACACCATTTATATATTTTGCCACAAGGAGGGTCAAAGGTCAGGGAAAACTCAAAGGGAGTACCCCTTTAAGGAAAAAATAATAATTTGTTAATAATTTTAAACTTGATTTATTGAATTTTGAAAGTGTAGTGGGCTTCATAAGGTTCACTGACTGATCTTTCAATGTCATACATCTGATTATGGTGGTGTTCACAAGCGCCATCTTAAAAAATAGACCGTAATGTGTCTTGGGAAACCAAGCACAGTTTATCAGTAAATTAAGCTGTAAAGATGGACACCATACTGTACTTCACATGTACCGGTAACTACGCCAGGTTTTGTAGTCGTGTAATGCACTGCATCAAAATCTCAGCATACGATGATGGTTGCCAGTGTTGCCTCGGCTTGGATAGGTACCATTTACGGTTGGCTGCAGATTGCGCTGCAGCACCTTGCAAACCTTTACAAGGTGCTATACATAGTGGGTCTCATAATTCAAACTTAGCACACCTGTCGTCACAATAACATCCGCTTTGAGAGGCCCATATAGATAAAGAGCTAGAAGAGTTGAGTACTAGATTACTATTAATGTTATGTTGCGCATAAAGGCGTGTTGCAGTATCTCGCATCACATAAGAATTTTTTTTAAATCATAGTTGAGCCGACATCATTGATCGAGGATGCTTGTGATACAAACAAATTTACACTGGGTATGTGGAACAGTGCCCTACCCAGTAACAACGTTACAATCTAGCTGCGTGGATTTGTCTATTTTTAAGGTGCTGAACATTGTGCAATGGGAGATTTTTTTGAGACGACAGCGGAAGTCCCGTTCACCGGTCCGTTTCTATTGTTCTCGCCGCTATGAACAATAAAAAAAAAAACGACCGGTGAGCAGGAACACCGGCTACCGCCTCGAAAAAAGGCTCCAATTATTAAAAGGCTGTGCAATAATGAATTGTGAAATGATTAATCAAAAATATGGGTTCAAGATAACAACAGTCCAAAGGTTAGGCCACCAAAACTGGAGATTAGCGTTCTAATCATACCTGGGCCAAATGTCAAAGATTGGCTTCAAGCATGCGTACAACATTGACAATTGTCAGTAATCCGCATGTGACCCAGCATATACATGAAATTTAAAAAATTGTTTTAACTCAATCTGTCATCTGAGTCACAAGAAAAATGTATTGAAAAAAAAATTGAAAAAAAAAAAACTTGTTATGTTTTTACTGTTTTCAAACATCAGGTTTTTGGACTCGGAAAATTAACAAGTTTTTACATTTTACACTACAGGTTGGTAAGCAGTTTGCAGCAGCAAATTCCTTTTTGTTTTCTTCTTCAAATTTATGTGCTTGGCATCTCTTTTCAACTAGGGTTCAGGCCACGACAAATTGAAAGATCAGTCAATGGTTAGGCATCACCACCTATTGTAAGTTAGGTTAGTAATTCGAACAAAAAAAATCTGAATAGAGGTACCGATTTAGCTGCCTCTGTCCGCGTTGTCATCGCTTGGTAAGTAGGTTAGTAATTCGAACAAAAACAAATCTGAATAGAGTACCGATTTAGCTGCCTTTGTCCGCGTTGTCTTCGCTCGGATCAGTCTCCAGACGGACGTGTCGGCTCCCGCCCTGGAACTCGGCCTCGATCTCCTCCAGGGTCTTCCCCTTGGTCTCAGGGACGAAGACCAGAACGAAGATGATGCTCAGGAAGCAGACACCAGAGTACAGCCAGAAGACTCCCTGACGTGTCAGTCCGTCCTGAGAGGGCAAGACAAGACAGTGACGGAAAAGTTAAGGCGTAGCATACCTCAGGCAAAATCATTTTCATTCAAAAGGTTTAGCGTCCTGCCTTTTTTGAAAAAAGGAAGGAGGTGGGCCTTTTTTTCTTTTTTAATTTTTTAATTGGTCGCCTGAAACACATTTTTCTAGGCAACCGGCCGGGCTATTTTTCAAGATGGCTGCCAGCTTTATGCTGTGTGTTTTTTCGGTGTGCTTATGTCAAAAAATACGATCTTGCATATTTTAGAATTTATTTTTTTTCATCAAAGATTATAAAAATTGATCCTTAAAAAAAAAAAATTAAAAAGGAGGCGGACTCTTAAAAGGAAGCGAGCGGGGACGCAAAACAATATTATTATTTTCTGGGCCTTATTTCCCTTTATCATAGTATTATTGTTGTCTTACTTTCATAACAACAAAAACAAAGTAGCTACAATCGTGGCCAAAATGCTTGGGCCACCTGACAATCAAAATACCCTCCCCCCCCCCCCAGCCTACATTCCATAAAGTTTACAGTGTTGCGACTGGTACCCCACTCATTTTTTGCTTTAATTATAGCAAAGAAATGTGTTAAGCACTATTTTCTACTAAACAGCTTTATGAAATTGGGCCCAGGGGCCAAGCGAGTTATTATTGTAGCCTTTCATCATGTTCATGTGGAAAAGAAACGAACAAAGAAAATGTTGTTGACTATCCATGTCCATGATATTTGTAGTGTGGGTAAACTTTATAATCATCTTATCAGGTTGATAACTTAAAGTAACAATCTCTTTTTTAAGTAATAACAAAAGATGCAAAAAAAATGGTTCATGGCCCGACGTTTCGACCCCAGCAGAGTCTTTCTCGAAGGCTAATAACAAAAGAAGGACAAGTAGAATTTGAAGTTTGAACTGGAGATACAAACTAGTAAGGTTTGCGGTAACACTATGCACATGAAAATAATCTCTCTATGAGTTGTGGTGGTTTTGAAAAAAAATGGTGGTGTAACAACTTGAGTTCTGAAAAGAACCGAAGGTGTACAAAAATGTAGCAACTACATGTTGAGTTCTGAAAAGAACAGAAGGTGTAACAACTCGAGTTCTGAAAAGAACCGAAGGTGTAACAACTTTAGTTCTGAAAAGAACCGAAGGTGTAACAACTTGGTTCTGAACCGAAGGTGTAACAACTTGGTTCTGAAAAGAACCCTTGACATCAAGCCCCAATCAAATGAGATCAAAGTCAAATAATGAGTATTGGTTAGAACTGTTTAAAATCTTACGGCAAAAAACAACACTTTTATTTGAACAGTCTGTGAGCGTTATTAATATGCGTGCCATCGGAGTGATTTCCAGTGTTTCCTGTTAGCGAATGCTGTGGTTAGGCAGTGTTGCTCATGAAGAAAGCATGTTCTAACCGAGACCATCAGGGCCCAATGTCATGGCTCTGCTTACCGCCGAATTCTGCTCTTGTGATCACCATTCTTTGCTTAGAGGGCAAGCGCCAAATTTCTGTGCTGGCCGTGTAAGCAGTGAATGTCTAGTAATGTGGAGTACGCACGCACAAGCAGAAACTCCCTTCTAACCCGTAAAATACGCATTACGTAAGCACAGAATTCCCTGCTTCAGTAAGCGCTGATTCTTTACGAACGGTAAGCAGAGCCATGTAACTGGGCCCAGCTACTGCACAGACACTGCACTGTCATCATGTGAAGTTCGACATTTTGTGTCATAATACCCTCATAAATCGAAGAGTTTCAAAAGTAACAGCTGAACAAGTTTTGAGATGTGCCCCCTTTCTTCATACCAAAAGTTGATCAAAATCAGACAGTGCAATCTCCATAAAACATAAGTTTGAATGTATTTTTCCTTTGAGCTGTGTAGGGGGACCAGCCGTCGATTTCACCAAACTCTTCCTAACTTAGGATTAATCTTAGGACTTAGGACGAGTTAAGTTCCGTATCCAGACGTTAGGACACATTGAACCCATCCTAAGTTAGGACGAGTTACTCATCCTAACTCGAGATAGGATTAATCCTAGCGTTTCGTGAAATTGGCTGCAGGCTTGGTGGCACTTGGTGATGCCACAGGTTACATGGTATGTGTAATGCCATGCATTTTAAGCTATAAATAATTCTTCTTTTTTTCTTCAAAAATTAGAGATTAAATTGTGTAGACACAATGACTGCAGTCTTGGCATACACCAGTTCAAACCTGACTTCCCAAACTCTTCTTTTTTCACAACTTCAACTTTGACACTAGGTCACTTTAAGGTGCGTTGTAACCAACACAAATGCATTGAATTATTTGGCACTACCAATAGACCTTCTTATGCACATGACGTCATTCATGTCATTTGAGTGGTGGGTGCCCTCGGTTGGAGCCCAACAGAAGGTAGCTCATTGGCTGATCCTGTGCGCCGCACGTACCAAGCTGTGCGTTTTTTCATTGTTTCATAATAATAATAATATAGTGGCATTCTTATATAGCGCTCATATCTGTCACTCAGTGACGCTCAAGGCGCTTCAACATTTCATTATTTTTCCTGCAAGGTATTGTGGAGCTACGTTTTGAAGTATTGACCTATTCCTTTATAGCACCATGTAATGGTTTACAAGGTGCTGTGCGACGCATCATAAGCCAATCAAACCAGGAACACCGGGGCGAACCCCTTCTCTTTTCGATAAGTGCACTGGGTTCTTTTGCGCGCATTACACAACACACGGACCAAGGCTTTACGTCCCATCCGAAGGATACAGCAATAATGGTTAAGTGTCTTGCTTAAGGACACAAGTGTCGCGACCGGGACTCGAACCCACACTCTGTCGAACAGAACACAAGAGCTTGAGTCTGGTGCTCTTATCCGCTCGGCCACGACATGCCATGTCATCATCGTTTATCTCTAAGATGGCGTGCGATGACATCAATGCACAAGGTCCATGTACAGTGCCGACATTGGGGTGATTAAACCGAGTCACTGGGGTTAAATATGGGTCACCGTTTCACGAAGAGCCAATTTAAGCCATTCAAAAAGTTCATGTTGGAAAAACCCGTTGGGTTTAAACATTTGAAATCACTGTTCGGAATGTTGTATTGAAACTAATTTTTCAGCAGAAAGTGGAATCAATCATGAATTTGTATTAATACATTGGTTTTTAATGAGAAAAATGTTAAATTGTCTGTTTGTGAAAACTCAACGGGTGTTTATGTGTGTGCAGCGTCGTGTACAACCATGCGAAACGACGATTGTCTGTTCAAACACAAAATTATATAGGTCATACAAAGTTGTGTTTTAACTTAACGCAGTAGTTAGTCGTCTTGCAACTTTGCCAGCGCTATGTACTCAATTACAATGAAATCTAATTTCTGTTCGTAACAAAGTTATGTTGTAATTGTCCTTGTGCTAATTTGTGTAATTAAAAGTAAAAATTTATCATGAACTTGGGAATTTTGAGTCAATAGTAACATTAAGATAGTAAACCATCGTTTTGCAAATTACATTTTTGTCAGAATTCTCTTCGTGAAAGTGACGTTTATGGTATAAAGGTTATGATGTCATCCTACCTCCATCTTCTTAAATGACACCGTGATGATAAAAGCAAAGGTCCAGTTGGTGGCAGTGGCAATGGCGCTGGCCGCACCTCTAGCCTTGGACGGGAATATCTCTGACATCAGGAGCCAGGGGATCGGGCCCCATCCGATAGAAAACCCGATGATGTACACGATCAGGCTGATCAAGGACAGCCAGTTGAGGTTGGACTCGTGGCTGGCTCCACCACGCCGTCAACGAGGCCGCCAGTGACGTTTGTCCCGTTGCCGTCTGTGAGCTGGTAGTAGAGTCCAACGTTCCGGAGCTTAGGCCATGCTGACTCCTGTGACGAAAAAAAAAGCAGGGGGAAAACTGTTGATGGTACGCTTTGTTCAGGGATGAGCCACAACTGTGCACAGGGCCCAATTTCATAAAGCACAAAATAGTAGCTAAGCACAACAAAATTATGCTTACCAGAATAAGGTTACCAGCCAAACTACCGTGTCACATGTACAATTTGTGACTGGCATCCTGCTGATTTCAGCTTAGCAGAAAATTGTTAAGCAATATCTTCTGGCTCTATGAAATATTGGGCCTAGATCTAACACTAAACATTACTGGGTACTTTTTGTATAAAAAAAATTTTATAAAAATTGTAACTTTTTACCATTTGTTTTTCTTTCTTATTGTTTAGTGTTTAACTTTTTAATATACAGCGCCTTTGAGCAATTTATTGGATATATGGCACTTTATAAATGCTGTTATTACTATAATCATTATTTTTACTGTGTAGCATTCACCACATGATATCATATTGCAGTTAGACATTTTAATGCATCATTCACAAATACCTGGGACATCATATTACAGGCTAGCACAGATTTTCTATATGATTCATAACCACAGTGGGTGCTGATATTCAATAGATAGGTTGCAGTATGACGTAAATCGGCCATCTTTACGGGGAGTTTGGAACAAACAGCCATGCGTTTCTTGTGAGAACAGCGTGCAGCATGCGCACACTTTACAAAACTCACTGCAGGATTGGTTAGTGAACAATGCGACTGCATTAATAAGTTGAGCGCTTGACGCATCTGCAAGCCAAAATGCACTTTGCCCGTAAAGATGGCGTCTACTGGGAACTATCTATAGTTAGACAGTAGGAGGGTTGAATTTGGTGAAGAAATTCACTTTCATACAGCTGGAAGTAAAACTAACTCAAAAGATCAGGTGATTTATCCAATCCAAAAAACCGGTTGGGATAAATCACATGACCTTTACTTTTTGAAAAAATGCTCAATACCAGCCAAATTTGAGGGTAGGACTATAAACAAACAAACAGTCATGTTTGGGTCTATTTTGTGGCCAAATTAGCCCAATGAAGCCAGTGTGTACCTTTGGCCACGACAAACCACAAATTGAACTACATGTATGAGACCTAGATTTACATGCATATACATTAGCGCCTTGTAAGGTTTACATATCCTAAAAGAATTTAATATTTGCACCTGTACACATGAGACTGTTGTAAAATCTAATGAGCACTTTAAGGCGCCCGCCCGCTGTGTTTAGAGACACACCACTTTGTTGGGCTAATTAGGCTACAAAAAATGATGGTTGTTTTCAAGCATTTTTCAAAAAAATGAAGGTCACATGGTTATCCGAACCACATTTTTAGTTCGGAGCTTCAGAGCTTGTTTTACTTCAAGCCGCATAAAAGTTAATATCTTCACCAAATTCACTTCTGTTTTTTTTTCACAATTAATACGAGTGTTTGACAAAAGAGATTTGTATTCAGATTATGGATACCAGTCGTAAACAATTATGAAAAATCTAACGTAAGTTTCTCATTCAGGGAGTCCATGCAACGAAAGCGTGTTCCACGGTGCAAAGCGTGGGGGTTAGCGAGACGCAAACCTTGAGGGTTATTCGACAGTCCCGTGCCCCGTGGGGCCCAAAGAGACAAACCACAAGGGCAACAACTACCCAGCTTGCTGGTAGCTAGCTGTGAGCTTATTTGAGCATGTGGGAAGTTGTGAGCCAGACCACCACTGAGTACGTTTTGTTCTTAAGGTATTTTGATGTCTGTACCCCTAGCTATTGTACTAGCTACATGCCTTGCCACGGTACAAAGTACCTGTGCTACATGCAGGACGAACTTTTGTGTGTACAACCATACAACCAGCAGCAGGTCTACACAGTTTATGTTTTGTAAGTTGTTGCACAATGTCTACTCCCCGAAAAAGCCACAAAAACCAGGCCTTGCGCTTAAGCTTTTTGTAAAGTAGCCCGCCGGGCCAGTAAACTGTGCATTTTGCCTCCAGGAAGTTTTAGTAGCCCAGACTTTAAACAGGATTTGCCATAAATGTAATGTTCTCATGTGTTAATGTTAACGATCACAACCCGTTTAATGATCAAATGAAGTTATATTCACACACTCAATAACGATTAACACATTTTATACATTAATTATTCACATCTGAAAAGGAAGAAATTAGCATTGTAAACAAGTAGGTTGCACAGTTTTTAGTAGCCCACAGCACAAGTTGATAAGTGGTGTTTACTAGCCCATAGCATTTTTTACTAGACAATGTACGCCGGGCTAGTGTTAAGGGCGAGCCCACAAAAACCCTCCGATGCATGGCTGTCCATTACAGTCATCGACAGAAAAAATGTTTATTGCCTTTGGATCTATCAAGTTTTTTGGACTTTTACAGTTTTTGTTGTACCATCGTCTGGCTTTCTTTTTTGCGATGTCATTTTTTGGGCCGATCTCTCGTGTCGAAGAAACGTTCTTTCACGGCAAGTTAAGTTCGTCGTACAAAATAAATCTAGGGTGTGGATCGTACCGGACTCAAGTGTGTGTATGTCGGTTGTTTACACAGGAAGCTTTGCTGGATGGATATATGCAGTCTTGATCCTCATGCCTCGCCAGAACACCAGTCTACATGTATGGTTTTTGAGGCCTTGCATGGTGAGGTATCAATATATATGCGGTTTGCGGTAACACCATGTGTATAAATATCTACTTTGCTGTGTAGATTTTGTTCTTTAGAGAAGTTGTCTTGCTATTTATTCTACTACCGCGAGTAGACTTACGGAATTCGGGAGACTTCTCGGTTCTGAAAAGAACTGTTCTGCTTTTGTAACTGTAACTACTACCTGGGCAGGAGGACGGAAATCGGCCTGGACTACTACTTTAGCTTTGTGGATCGGGAGAACTTCTCGTAATTAACTGCACTGCCGCGGAGTGAGTTCTTTCGGTCTACATGTACTTACAATATTGCACAACAATGTCACTTAAACTTGACAGTTGCAACAGCTGAAAATTACGTGACATTTTGATGATTATTTTTGTCATGAACCATCTTAAACTCATTGTCCGGGATTCTACATCACTAAATTACGTAACAGCAAGCTGGTTTGTCCCTTTAAAGAGCTACATACATGGACCCCTACCTGCTACAGTCAGCAGAATTCTCCGTCCAGCAACGTCCATGAGCATCACGCTCAAGAAGGTAGCGCCCACCTGCACTGCAGCCAGGATAACGGTAGCCGCGTCGGCCGAGATCCCCTGCACCGCCGTGCTCATGATGTCCTTGGCGTTGAACATGACGGCGTTAATGCCACTGCACTGCTGGAAAATCATCAGCGCGATGGAGATGAGGAGAGGCTTGAGGAGGGACGGGTTGGTAAACTCCTTCATGGAGAACCTCTCCTGGATTCGAAAAAAAAAAAAAATCATCGTTGTCGAGGCTTTGCATGGTGGCAGGCACGAGATTGTACAAAAATATAACAAAGATATTGACAAAATAGGGAGACCGCCAACATAGGGCTAGATAGCTCAGTTGGTAGAGCGCCAGTACGTTAATCCGGAGGTCGTTGGTTCAAATCCCGCTCTAGTCAATTTTTCTTTGTTCAACCCCAAACCATTTAAAATTTACCCAGTCAGTTTCCCTTGTGGTTTATTACTTGACAAAAATATAACAACCATGAAAAATGGTCCGGGGTTCTCCCTGGTTTTTTTTCAAAACTGTGGGGCATTCTGGACCCACATTTTGCAAGTTTTGCCAGAAGCTCGTGGCGTGTCGTGGCCGAACGGTCTACTTTAGCAGACCCAAGCTCAGGTGTTGTCAGCAGCAGAGAGTGGGTTCAAATCCCGGTCACGACATTTCAGAGGATTACAGACTCTCTACATTACCACAAATTAAGAACCAGGGTAGTGGGTCCCCCGGTCTCCTCTTAGTCTACTTCAGCAGACCCAAGCTCTGTGTTGTCAGCAGCAGAGTGTGGTTCGAATCCCGGTCACGACATTTCAGAAAGATTTACAGACTCTCTACATTACCCTCACAAATTAAGACCAGGTAGTGGTCCCCGGTCTCCTCTTGGTCTATTCAGCAGACCCAAGCTCTGGTTTGTCAGCAGCAGGTGTGGTTCGATATCCGCTCAACATTCAGAAGATTTACAGACTCTCTACATCACCACAAATAAAGAACCAGGTAGTTTTGGGTCCCCTTGATCTAGAGGATGAATCCCCTGGTATTTAGGGTGTTACATTTCAGAGGATTTACAGACTTTTCTACCTCACTTCACCAAATTAAGAACCAGGTAGTGGTTCTGGGTCTCCCCTTGGTCTAGAGGATGAAGTCCCCTGGTACTTTCTGGGTTTTACATTTCAGAGGATTTACAGACTCTTTTCTACTTCTACTCTCAATTAAGACCAGGTAGTGGTTCTGGGTCTCCCCTTGGTCTAGAGGATGAACTCCCAGTACTTTCTGGGTGTTACATTTCAGAGGATTTACAGTGTTTCTACATCACTTCAAATAAAGAACCAGGTAGTGGTTCTGGGTCTCCCCTTGGTCTAGCAGGATGAACGTCCCTGGTACTTTCTGGGTGTTACATTTCAGAGGATTTACAGTGTTTCTACATCACTTCAAATAAAGAACCAGGGTAGTGGTTCTGGGTCTCCCTTGGTCTAGAGGATAAACTCCCCTGTACTTTCTGGGTGTTACATTTCAGAGGATTTACAGAGTTTCTAAATCACTTCAAATAAAGAACCAGTGTAGTGGTTCTGGGTCTCCCCTTGGTCTAGAGGATGACTCCCGTACTTTCTGGGTGTTACATTTCAGAGGATTTACAGTGTTTCTACATCACTTCAAATAAAGAACCAAGGTAGTGGTTCTGGGTCTCCGCTTGGTCTAGAGGATAAACTCCCTGGTACTTTCTGGATGTTACATTTCAGAGGATTTACAGAGTTTCTAAATCACTTCAAATAAAGAACCAGTGTAGTGGTTCTGGGTCTCCCCTTGGTCTAGAGGATGACGAAACCCAATATTTCTAGGACGTTTTAATTCAAAGGATTCACACGATCGATTGACATTTAAAGGAACATTACAGAATTGGTAAGAAAAAAACTTGTAAAATATACTTTTGATCACAAATTTACATAAAACTAACACGGTCTAATGATGATGGTAGTAGAAAACATACCTTAAATATTTCTGTCTGAAATGCCATATTTGATGAGAAATGAATAAACCAGTTTTCCAGATTGGAGTTTATCGCTCAGTGGGTGTTTTATTCATTTGTTGAATCTATATGATTTCATGCAAATGTGTAATTGGTTTTTCACTATTTTCTCGTGACCCAGATGGCTCTCAAACTTCTACAGGTTTGTCAGTTTATGTCTATGGTGGATTACATAAAGTGCTTACACTGCCAGCAACTGTTTTGTTAGCAAAAACCAATTCTGTAATGTTCCTTTAAAATCAAACTTACGTTGGAGTTGTCTAGGGCGTCTTCAACTTCACGGCATTCCGCGTCGATGTCAGCCGAGGGTCCCCGCAGCCATCGCAGTATCTCCAAGGCTTTCTCTCTCTGGTGTCTGATGAGATAGAAGCGCGGGGAGTCGGGCATCAGCAACATCAGGAGCACCAACACCGTCGCAATGCCTGCCCCTGTGATGGCCAGCCACATGTAGTTAAGTACTGTCCCTGTACGAAGACAATGTCAAAATGGGTGGTGATGTTCTCTCCAGTGGTCTGAATTTGTTTTCTATTATATAACGCACTTATAGACCCTTGCACTTAATATAGGAGTCCCATATTGATGAATGTAGGACGGTCGCCTTCGACGCTCGCAGCTATGCATTGCGCATACTAATAGATTTCATATTGAGTACCGCATGTATTGATCATGTTACGCGTTATTAGCACCTGCGTAAGCTTGCGCGCCAACATGGCTATGAAAACCAAACCCGCTTTAGTCAATCAGTCTTACACAGCTCTAGCTATGTCTTTATCGGCCGTTTAAAACCTTAATGTTGAAATAAATTATATACTGTTCAAAAGTTTGTATTACTTATTGTTAAGATAAATTATGAATATTATCAAATGACAAGGATCTATGTGTGAGGTATGAAAAAGAAATTTAGGATGCAATTTATTCATACAATATACATGTAGCAGAATATAATCACTCGTTGAAATCTGGAGTGCTCCATTTCACCATCTATGTGTAAAACCCAGAGTGCAAGCTATACCAGTAACCAGGTATTAACAAGCGTGTCGTGGCTGAGCGGATAAGAGCATCGGACTCAAGCTCAGGTGTGTCTGTTCAGCAGAGTGTTGGTTCGGTCGTGACACTTGTGTCCTTAAGCAAGACACTTAACCATTATTGCTGCGTCCTTCGGATGGGACGTACAGCCAAAGGTCCCATGTGGTGTGTAATGCACGTAAAAGAACCCAGTGCACTTATCGAAAAGAGAAGGGGTTCGCCCCGGTGTTCCTGGTTTGATTGGCTACATATTGCGCCACAGCACCTTGTAAACCATTACATGGTGCTATGTAAAGGAATAGGTCTCATACTTCAAAACGTACATGTAGCTCCACAATACCTTGCAGGAAAAATACTGAATGTTAAGTGCTTAGAGGCTGGCCTGCAGTAGGCGCTATACAAATACGTGATATTATTATATACAGATCCTTCAGAGCGAGTCATCACACCACATGGGCCTAATTTCATAAAGATGTTAAGCAGAAAAATTTCTGCTTGGCAAATGTCTTTGCTTAGCAAGAAATGGGTGGGGAACCAGTCGCAGCAATGGCGACTGTATGGTATTTTAGCTGGTAACCTATTATTGTTAAGCAAGAGTTTTCTGTGCTTAGCAAGTTTTTGTGCTTACAGGCTTTATGAAATTGGGCCCTGTTTAGCTTGACACACACACACAGACAATAATAATACTGGGTTCTTACACGTATATTTGGCCTCGTAAGATATGGGATGCAGACGCACAATATTTTTCTGAATTCCACCGAGCGCGCGTGTGATAACGAATTTATCTTCAAGTTTACTTGACGAGCCACTTTTGAATTTATATTGACTTATGTAGCTGCTTAGAATAGCGCAATACGCAGAGTTAAAACAGCAAAATACGCAGTGTGATACGAGCCGTGCAATATAGGTTTATATCACACTTCTTGTTGCTATGGATCAACCAATCAAAATTGAAGATTCAAGCCTGCTCGAAGATAAAGTGCTTTATCAAACCCCTAGTGGCGTATTAAAGCACTCATTATTTGTTTTCAACAGGATCAGCAGAGCTAAGCTTTGAATTACGAGCCCCATAGCACCTTCTAATTGTTTACAAAGTGCTGCGGCACAGTCAGCAACCACTGCCAAAAACACAGGGGCAGACCCTTTCTCTTTACGATGAGTGTAACTGGGTTCTTTTACGTGAATTACACAACACGCCGCACCTATGGCTTAACATCTCCTCCAAAGGACAAAGTGCCTTGCTTAAGAACACAAGTGTCAAGACCAGGACTCAAACCCACACTCTGCTGATTAGAACCGTAGGGGGTCATGGTCGAGTGGTTTAGAGCATCGGATTCAAGTTCTGGTGGTCGAGTCATCGGGGTGTGGGTTCGAATCCCGGTCATGACACTTGTGTCCTTGAGCAAGATGTTTTACTATAATTGCTTCTCTTCACCCAGGGGTATAAATGGGTACCTGCAAGGGTAGCCCTGGTAGGACGTCAGTATCCGTTGCACTGCACTGACGTCCTGGGTATAAAGCTTCTCTACGATGCAAAAACATTTTCAACTAATGTTTAAAAATATTTTTACCTGATTTCAGAAGCTGGAAATTCCTCTACTTATTCTTTGTGTCCTAAAATACACTTTTGATGATTCCACAAATAACAATTACATGTATATCCATGGGTGACATTATTTCAGAAATTAAGTCGGAGTTCTGTACTATCGTTGTTGTCATCGTGTACCAATTGCCCGCGTGGCTGTATGCGCGCATGCCCGACATGTACAACATCCCGGCCGTCACAGGAAGAACGTGCTGCACGAACGAACGTGGTCAACCTCGTTTCCAGGGATAATCGATCGCGCAAGTCTTCACTCGCGACAATAGACCGGAAGTTACAAGAGAGACGTACATTTTCATTTTATTTTCTCAAATAATGTCACCCAAGGATAAAAGTAACACTTCTGAACCCAGCCAGATTGGAATTCCGGACATAAGGAATATGTGAATAAAGTTTTAGCATCAGGTATAAATATGATAATAATTATTATGTTGGAAAATTTTTCGCAATGGTAGAGAACCTTTATACCCTGGACGGAGGAGTCCATCCTGGGCTACTGCGGAGTAGATATTGATATTGTGTATGAAAAAGCCTTCGGAGCGCCACGGCAGCACAGGGCTGTATACTCCCCAGGGAGCTGAGAAAGATTACAGGAATGCTATTGGCCCAATGACAAGGGCACTTCTGTAAAGAGCATTGATACGTTATTGTGAAATGCGCTATATAAGAACTAGTTGTTATAGTGACTATAAACACAAGAGCTTGAGTCCACTGCGCTTGACTGCTGGGCTGTGACAGGCCATTCTTCGCCCTCAATTCCGCGTCTGTGCAATCTGTGAGTGATAGCATGGCAGCCGGTGGTTTCCAGTGGTTTTGAACAAACAATGTATTCATACTAACCGAGAGCGTAGACAATTAGTATCCCTGTAGTGATGATGAGCTGAAAGCTAGCACCGAGTAAACCACGAAGTTGAGGACTGGACATCTCCGCAATGTAAACCTACATTAAGAGCAGAGATCAAGGTTAGGCAAACACTGCTGGGTGACTCCAAAAGTCCAGTCCATTTCCAAGAAAGAACTTCACAACATGTTTATTTAAAGAGGGGCTCAAAGGTCAAATTCAATCTTGTGGTACACTCATTTTCCAAAAGATAGAGTCTTTACGAAAATGGGTGAAAACTTACAAGCCTCTAACCTCACGCTAAAACAATGTAAAATGCCACTGTGTTTGATCATGTTGATACCCTTCAAGTGCAATTTTTGTCCAAAATATTTTAAAATTTTCGAAGTTTGATGATATTAAATTAAAACGACATTGGATTTGACCTTTTAACTGGCCAAAAAAAAATCATCTTTGTATTGTAAAGACCCATTTCGTTTTTTATGTTCGGAATCGATGATGTCGTGTTTCAAATTTCACTATATGAAAGAGTATCAAAATAAAATGACATTTTAATACCGTTTTAACCTAAGGTCATGAAATGTAGAGACTTGTAATTTTGTCCCGACTTTCATGAGGACTCTATCGATTGAAAAATGAGCGTGGCAGACCTCCCATATTTCTATATAGAAATGTGATGTCAGTGAGAAGGGTCTTCACTGTAAATTTATATGTTGCGCATTTTTCAAAGTGGAACTTGCAAAATATAAGTGAAATAAATTTAAATTTAGTGGTGTCTGAAAGTCACCCAGTCTGAGTATGGGTCAGGTAACGGGACTTCAATTTTACACTGGGCCACAGGCTCGAGACCATTCGTTTTGGGCTCGGGCCAGTAAACTCATGACCGGACTTGAGTCTGTCGGTCTTGGTGTTTTTCATTTAAATAATACGCGCATCTCACTGTGTTACATCTTGAACAAAAACCAATTATGTTCAAATGTTGATTTTAAATCTGATAAGACACCTTTCCATTCTATTGAGTAATGAAGTATACTTAGCACCCATAAAGACAAATGAGGTTTACATTCCCTTACATGTCTTAGTGCTTACGTTCAAGTCACCCAGTATCAGTATGGGTCAGGTATTGGGACTTGAATTTTACACTGGGCCACAGTCGTTTTAAACTCATGACCGGACAAGTCTGTCGGTCTTGTGTTTTTCATTTAAATAATATGTGCATCTCACCATGCTCACTGTGTAACATCTTGAACAAAAACCAATTACACTGAGCCACAGGCTCGAGGCCAGTCGTTTTAGGGTCGGGCCAGCCAGTAAACTCATGGTTTTGTGTTTTTCATTTAAATAATACGTGCATCTCACTGTGTAACATCTTGAACAAAAACCAATTATGTTCAAATGTTGATTTTAAATCTGATAAGACACCTTTCCATTCTATTGTACCCATAAAGACAAGTGAGATTTACACTCTCTTACATGTCTTAGTGCTTTTTTCAAATAAAAAATAGTTCAATGCATGTTAACCCTCCTACTCTCAGTGACTCTTGGCAACATTTTCCAGTGAGTTGACCAACCATTTGAAACCATTCGTCTGCCAAGGTTGTGTACGTGGTACAACTGTGCACAGAACTAACTGTTTACTTTGTAACATGCATTCCCTCATGGTATCGTATTGCAGGCTGGCATAGTTTATCTATCATTCAAAACCACAGTGAATGGTATTAAATGGTCAGACAGCAAGAGGGTTAAATAATACGTGCATCTCACTGTGCTACATCTTGAACAAAAACCAATTATGTTCAAATGTTGATTTTAAATCTGATAAAACACCTTTCCATTCTATTGAGTAATGAAGTATACTTAGCACCCATAAAGACAAATGAGATTTACATTCTCTTACATGTCTTTGTGCTTGTACAAATAACAAATAGTTCAATGCATGTTAAACTGTGTCAGGAAGTGTTTTTCTCGTTTTGATTTTGGTCATGTAAAAACAAATCGGGTCCAGTGTACATTTCGGGCTACAAGTACAAGCCCCATGGCCTTGTGGATTGCCCTCCTTCCTGCCTCCCCCCCCAAAAAAAAAAAATTGGAGCCCAGGGCCCAATTTCATAGAGCTGCTTAAGCAGAAAATATTGTTTAACAGTTTTCTGCCAAGCAGAAATGAGCAGGATACCAGTCACAAATTGTACATGTGACATGACAGTTTGGCTGGTAACCTTACTCTTGTAAGCAAAATATTGTTGTGCTTAGCTATATTTTGTGCTTAAGCAGCTCTATGAAATCGAGCCCTGGGTAATCCAGGGGCTTCTGTACTCAGCCCTGTGGTCTTGTGGTGTCCCCCTTGGTAGAGCCCTTGGTAATCACAGGGCTTCTATACCTTTTGTACTTACTGGAGTGATCAGTGATGCCATACCAGCTCCGACACCAGTCAGAATTCGTCCGATGTACAGCGGAGCGACGGTCTTGCACCCTGCCAGCAGCGCCCAGCCAAGAACAAACGGCACAGAGACCATCATCAAAGTGATCTTGCGTCCCAGCTTGCCAAGGAGATACCCAGCAATTGGTCCCCCCAGGATGGCACCGATGTTCAGAAGAGACTGAAAGGTACATCACAAGTAATGTCAAAATAACAACATTCAAACTTTTATCAGGCAGGGTCATGAGCCAGCTAGCTACATAGTACAATTCCGGCCAAAATTCTGGGGCCATCCCACAATAATCATACCCCTCCACCCTCCCCGTTAAAACAGGGTGGCCAAAACACACCAAGACACCACTCTGGTTGACACTGTGATCACACTGCAGGCTGGCTTACCTACCTAGGCCCTTTTCGAATCCACGGCTTCGGCTCCGGATTGGGCTTCAGGCCCAGTTTTTCTTGTCTGAAGCCCTGACCGCAAAGCATGCGTAAGTTAAAATAATTGAGGGAACCTAGCTAGCCTGAGCCGATTTTTGAGCCGAAGCCGTCAATTCGAAAAGGGCCACAGTCTATTTATCATTCATGAATACCTGGGACAGTTTATCTACATATGTATTCTGATTGATCAAGAGGAGATCACATGGCCCAGTTTAGACATGCGATGTTCAAACATGGCCCGGGAAATCGAGGTAAAAGAGGACGCTATCAATTGATTGAGGAGAGCGGGAAAATTCCACGACCCAATTTAATTGGCATGTAGGTCGCATACACGTGTTTGGCCTGCACAAGTTTGAAACTCACGTGGGATAGTTTGAAAATTAAGTGCGCAAGTTTCAAACTTGCGCAACAGCTACTTAGCGCTAAACCTAATTATTGATAGAAATTCAACGCAGAGAAAGGTGAGCTGAGGCTAAACTGTCGGAGTTGTTCTAAACTTTTGCAGAGTTTTTAACTGTTAAGGGAACATTACAGAATTGGTTTTTGCTAACAAAACAGTTGCTGGCAGTGTAAGCACTTTATGTAATCCACCATATACATAAACTGACAAACCTGTAGAAGTTTGAGATCGATCGGCCATCTGGGTCTCGAGAAAATAGTGAAAAAAACGATTACACATTTGCATGAAATCATATAGATTCAACAAATGAATAAAACGCTCACTGAGCGATAAACTCTAATCGGAAAATTAGTTTATTCATTTCTCATTAAATATGGCATTTCAGACAGAAATATTTCAAGGAATGTTTTGTACTATCATCATCATTAGACCGTGTAAGTTTTATGTAAATCTGTGGTCAAAAGTATATTTTACAAGTTTTTTTCTTACCAATTCTGTAATGTTCCTTTAAAGGTACACGTTGCATTGGATCAGTCGAGTTGGTCAATAAAAAGCGTTTGTAACCGTTTGTTATAAAATGCATATGGTTGGAAAGATGTTTTAAAAGTAGAATACAATGATCCACACAAATAAGCCTCAAAATTGCGTGGTTTTCCTTGAACTTTGCAAACTAACATGGTCGGCCATTTTGTGGAATTCAAAAGTTTGACTCCATAAATGGCCGACTGTGTTAGTTCACGATGTAAAAGGAAAACCACGCAATTTCGAGGCTTATTTGTGTGGATCATTGTATTCTACTTTTAAAACATCTTTCCAACCATGCATTTTATAACAAACGGTTTACAAACGCTTTTTATAGACCAACTCGCCCGCTTCAAGGCAACGTGTACCTTTAAGGTATTATAAATGAGAATCAAAGTTGTGATGTAAAAAACAGGCCTTAACACTAAATGTCTTCAATTTGGTCTCAGGATTTGTAATACGAGAAAAGTCAATGTTTTTTACCGAAAACCAAGATGCTTCACTATCGTTCAGTACGCCCATCTTTTTCAGGCTGACATCAGCTGGAGATGAATAGCCCAGGGCAAAGCCCATACTCAGGGCGGCCAGGAGTGCCACTCCACAACACAAGAACAACATGCCATTGTTGTTCTTCGGACTGCAATCAAGAAATAAAAAAGAACAGTGGTGCATTAGCTTCAAATTGCAAGTTAAGAGCATTTATTTTGTGCAGAATAATAACTGAGTGGGATTTGAAACTTTGCATGGTGGGAATACAATTGAAACTCAGGTTGGCAGTGACACAATGTGATAAGAAACTCCAATGACCGAGGGGGGGGTCATAAACACAAGAGCTCAAATGTACTTTTAACACGGTTAAAGGAAAAAAAATACAACATTTTCCTGAGAAATACAAATTTGAAATACTGCCATTCTGTCTTATAATCAGGTCCTCAATCCGCAGATCCTCCAGTCCAAGTCCAAGTCCTTAGTGTCGAGTCCAAATCTGAGTTCTTCAAGTGTTGAGTCCAAATCTGAGTCCTGAGTGTTGAGTCCAAGTTTGAATCTTCAGTGTTGAGTCCGAGTCCTCAGTGTCAAGTCCAAGTCCAAATCCTCAGTGTCGAGTCCCAGTCCAAGTCCTCAGTGTTGAGTTCAAGTTCTCAGTGTTGAGTCCAATTTGAATCCTCAGTGTTGAGTCCAAGTCTGAATCCTCAGCGTTGAGTCCAAGGTGTCGAGTTCGAGTCAGAGTCCTCAGTGTCGAGTCAAAGACCAAGTCCTCAGTGTTGAGTCCGAGTCCTCAGTGTCAAGTTCAAGTTCTCAGTGTTGAGTCCAATTTGAATCCTCAGTGTAGAGTCCAAGTCCGAGTCCTAAGTGACGAGTCCGAGTCCTCAGTGTCAAGTCAAAGTCTGAGTCCTCAGTGTTGAGTACAAGTCAAAGTGATTTAAATAAGCAAATTTTTTATTAGGGCCTACTGGCCCTAGTCCTTCTGAATCCTTCACTTTGGCAATTATTAATTTTAAAATTACTCAACCCACTGACACAAGACTATCAGCCCACTCAAGCCTTCATTTTTCATTTTATTTGGGCTTTCATTCACCAAACAAAAAGTCTGATGACTAAAATCTGTTTGGTTTACAATGATAACAAGCACTCTAAAATTGAGGGCTACAAAAACTACGAGGAAAATACAGGAAAGGTAAAGGTAAGAAAGGTATACATGTATGTGCACAGCCACAATCATGGGTACACATTTTTTTTCGTGTCCATGTTATGAACAACACTTTGAAAACCAGTGATGTAACAGTTATTTCAATGTTTTTTGTAAATTGATTAACCAGCCGTGTGTGAATGAAGAGTAGAAAGTACTTGAGTGTGTCGTTCATTTGGTGTCTTTGTAACAAAAAGTGTACCCATGATTGTGGCTGTGCACATATCTGTTCACATTTCTCTCAAACTAATTAGACTGCAAGTATTGCTGAATCCTCAGACTGAAGACAGTGTTGCTACCATGTCGTTCAGTACTAACCTTGCCAAGGTCGAAATGCCATTACAATGTTTAATGCAGCCATACTGGAGGTTGCAATACAAACATGACAAAAGCTTGGCCTTCCTGCAATCCAGGATTTAGAACCACTAACAAGACTGTCTGAAAGTCTTTAGATAAATTTACTCTTGACTTCACATGTCTACAAAAGCACGAACAGAGCCTGGGCTTCTGGCACGTTAAAGGTAGGACATACGTTTGTATTTTTTGGAACTGTACACAATTTAAAGGCACTGGACACTATTGGTAATTACTCAAAATAATTTGTTAGCATAAAAAACTTACATTGTACTTGGTAACAAGCAATGGAGAGCTGTTGATAGTGTAAAGCATTGTGAGAAACGGCTCCCTCTGAAGTAACGTAGTTTTTGAAAAAGAAGTAATTTCTCAGTAAAATATTTGAATTGATTTTGAGACCTCACGCGTGAGGTCTCGAAATCAAGCATCTGAAAGCACACAACTTTGTGTGACAAGGGTGTTTTTTTTTCCATTATTATCTTGCAACTTCGACGACCAATTGAGTTCAATTTTTCACAGGTTTGTTATTTTGTGCATATGTTGAGATACACCAAGTGAGAAGACTGGTCTTTGAAATTACAAGTTCACTTCAAAGGGTTTGGTCCAGTGTCTGTAAGTTTCATCCTATAATTGTAGATATAAAACCAACCTATAACATAGAGCTAGATAGCTCAGTTGGTTAATCCCGAGGTGGTTGGTTCAAATCTCGCTCTGGTCAATTTTTCTTTGTTCAACCCGAAACTTATTTAAAACTTACCCAGCCCTTGTGGTTTATTACTTGACTATAAAACCAACCTGTGAAAACTTCATTTCAAAAGGTGGTACTAGCATTTTGGGGATAAAAAAATCTGGAGTGGTTAGTAGCTCAGTATTTTTTCCTGCAAGGTATGCGGAGTTACATTTTGAAGTATGAGACCTTTATCCTTCACATCATATGTACAGCACCATGCAATGATTTACCCGGTGCTGTGGTGCAATACGCAGCCAATGAAACCAGGAACACTGGGTGAACCCCTTCTCTCAAGAGGATTGGCGATGAGCGACCTCCCTTTGACCTCTCAGACAGGTCACCCTACTCTAATAATAATAATAGTGGCTTCTTATACAGTGCACATATCCTGCAAGGTTAAATATGGAGAGCTACGTTTTGAAGTATTGGACCTATTCCTTTACATAGCACCATGTAATGGTTTACATGGTGCTGTGGCGCAATATGCTGCCGATCAAACCAGGAACACCGGGGCGAACCCCTTCTCTTTAATACGATAAATGCACTGGGTTCTCTTACACGTGCTTTACACAACACAGGACCTCAGGCTTTTTGTCCCATCTGAAGGATCACAGCAATTAAAGAACTTTAAAGAACACAAATGTCATGGCAGGGACTGGAACCCACACTCTGCTGATCAGAAACACCGGAGCTTGAGTCCAGTGTTCTTATCTGCTCGGCCCCACTACACCTCATACATTAACTGCACTTCTACACACTGTGCATTTGGGGGCATGATCTCTGCATAAATAACGACTCTGCACAAATGAACAAGTGCTAGGTGCTACTACTATGCAGTGTAGAGCTAATGCAGTCATGTATAACATGCATTATAGATCGGTTGCACTTCAAATAAAAATTAATGTTGCGCAGCACCACGTGAGCTTTGTTTACGAAAAGTGTGCTCTTTTACATTCCAGGGCATTTCCTGGCAGGCAAGATACTGTTCATATGGGAAGTTTTACATTTTATGTCATCATCTCCACATAAATTCAAGAGAACTGCAAAAACAACAGTACAAGTGGTGAGACATACCCCTTTTCTTCATATCAGAAGGTAATAAAAATCTCTATGAAATGTAAGATTTGATGTTTTCTTCCATTGAGCTGTGTACAAATGTCTGCAGGAAGTCCAAGCTCTGTGGCTCTTTTGTAAACATTCAACAATGTATACAATGTAGTGTCGTGCACACAGCTCAGTACAGTAAGTTTCGAGGTTCTGCAAATGCCATGGTTTATTAGTGTTTTTGAAAGAAAAACCCAAGCCGCATTACGTGCAAAGAGCACTGAGGTTCCTCCATGTTGCAACTACTGTGAAACACATGCAAAACCACCTTTGTACGAGCGGTTGCGCAGCAAGTAATTTGTATGTACTGTGAGGCAATTTCCATATGAACATTTACATGTGTAGGCCAAAGTTACCTAGCATCCATGCCTACTGTAAACACAAACAACCAGGGCCCAATTTCATAGAGCTGCCTTAAGCAGAAAATATCACTAAAAAATCACTATTGCTTTGAGCATAGTGGGTCCTTTCTCTATGCTTTGAGCAAATGAGCAGGATACCAGTCATAGATGGTACACGTATGTGAGACATGGTATTTTGGAACAAAATAGCATGTATTTTGTGGAACCAAATGATTTTGAGGTATCAAAATGCATTGGATTGCATGGAATGTAATAATATTTCGAGGGAACTTATTCAAATAATATTTTGAGGAAACACAATTTTTAAAAGTTTTTATTTATTTATTTAGAAACCTGTTTTTTATTTAGTGTTTCCGTATGACTGAACATTATTTGGCCCACTATGTGCAAGACACTTGCTCATTGTCAAAGATGTATTAAAATGCATTCCACTGCCCATCTCAGAATTATTTTGCTGGTATAGAAATTGCTGCCATTTTTAGGGCATTGTAAAGCTTTGATAATTTAAAATTGTTTACATTTACGGCGAATTGAATGCACTATTTTCGTTATCTGTACATGTCCATGTATTGCAGTAAATCTGAGAAACAACACATGCATGAATCCCTCAAATTTTTTGAGGTGAAAACGTATCTCTTTCTTCAATACTACATTACTAAGAAGGGAATGGTTTCTCAAAATGCTTTATTACCAACAGCTACAGTGCTTCTTACGAAGTAAATTTTTGGGGTATAATTTTAATTATCAAGTCCAGCTCAACATTTGAAAAATTGGCCATGTATACACAGAAATATTTAAAACTGTTTTTATTTACTTCGATACTCAACAGAATTGAAAGGTATTTTATCTAACTAGAAGTCAACATTTGAACATCATTTATCCTTAAAGGTGCTGTATACGTTGGGTAATTGGAGCCTACTGATTGTGTTAATCCTAGTTGTAGGTACATAAAGTAAAACTAACCTGTGAAAATTCACTTCAAAAAGGTGGTCGCGTTTTTGAGATATTATCACTGAAAAAAAGGAGCGAATATTTCCACACAGGAAGAATATTCCCCATTGGAATACACAGTCTGAGAAGCGTTTCTGCTCATTCAAATTTGGGGGAAGAAAAAGTGATATATTTTCCATAGCTGTAGTACTTCGAAGTTAAAAGTTTCTCAAAATTCATCATACTACATGTACCCAAAGCTGCTGTACTTCTTACCACGTAAGTTTTTAGTGTCGTTAATTTTCAGAGTCATTACCAAACATGTACTTTTAAAGATTACACAGAGTCACTGACAGTAGGAGGGTTAATTGAAGTGTGCATACTTGTACCTACCCATTACACAAGGTGAGTTAAATCTTCTCTCGTTTGTGTTGTTCAAATTAGAGCAGTTTTCCCATTTTGATTCTGGTCTTGTAAAAAGAATTCTGATCCAGTACAAATGTTGAGCTTAGTACAACACAAGCCCTGCAGTCTTGTGGATTTCTCTCCAAATTCAAGCCCCACAGAGGTTTACTTATATATCAACTGCAGTCCCAGCTTCGGGGGACCTTAGGGGGCCCTTAGGGGGCTAGCGGGGACTTGGCCGGGGATGTAGAACTGGCCTGGCGTGATAGTCCCCACAATGTCCCGCTGTTGCCCAGCAAGCCCAGGGTGGGGGACTTGCTTTTTTTGTACGCTATACGCCTGTCCCGAGACACTGACATGCAGGGCATTATTTTACAACATCCCCACAATCCGGGCCCCGGCATGCCGGGGCACTTGTCACACCCCCCCCCCCCCAACGATCCCGGCCCTGGCATGTGGGCCATTTATCACAACCCCCAAACAATCCCAGCCTATGCAGGGTATGTCACAACACTTCCACACTTCCACACTTCCGGCATTCGGGGCTATAGGGGCAAGGCAAAAAAATGTACCAACTTGGCAAAGTCCCCGCTGACTATTGTCACGGTAAACGGGTAAAAAGCTGGAAAACAATTGCCTGTCCAGGCTACTACTGTAGTAAGTACTAGTACTACTACTCTGGTACAGTTTTTTGCACGTCCCCTATAAATGTCCTGGCTACAACTTCCAAGGTCCCCAGTCCCCCCCCCCCCCCCCCCCGGCCTGGACTACAGTAGTGTACAATTGATACATGCATTTTAATACAATCAATGCAATTAAACCATGACCGAGGTAACTTGTTGAACCTCCATGACTACTCCTAGAATTATGAGGTTCCATGAACCTCATAGAGGTCCATGTACAAACTACAATACAAAACTTTTTTTCATTTACGTTTCTGCACCTGGAGTTCTCATTTGAAATCGGATCTCGCCAAAATTAGGCTCTACGTGTTCCTTGGAATCTCATTGAGCGTTGCATGGGTCAAGAAAATCCACTCCGCAAATTTAAAATTGTTAAAAAGCAATAAATTCTTACCGTCATTCCCAGTCCTCTTCAAACAGTGTGAGTGTTATAACAAATATGGCGCTTGCTGCGCTCGCAAAGGTCTACCGAACAAACTGGTACTCCGCGCGCAGCAACGCTGGTCCCGGCAACTGTAGGTTGGTTTTGTACACACATCATGTGACTCCAGCGCCATATTTGTTATAACACTCACACTGTTTGAAGAGGACTGGGAATGACCGGAAGAATTTATTGCTTTTTAACAATTTTAAATTTGCGGAGTGGATTTTCTTGACCCATGCAACGCTCAATGAGATTCCAAGGAACACGTAGAGCCTAATTTTGGCGAGATCCGATTTCAAATGAGAACTCCAGGTGCAGAAACGTAAATGAAAAAAAGTTTTGTATTGTAGTTTGTACATGGACCTCTATGAGGTTCATGGAACCTCATAATTCTAGGAGTACTCCATGACCATGGTGCCATAGTGAAATTATTATAAACCATTTATAAACTAATGTAAAATCCTAGGTAGCATGAAATTTTTTTGATAAAATATTCCACAAAAAAACTTACACAGTGTCCAATTGGGTGTAAGGCATTACGCTAGATAACTGTTTTCAGATCTCTCTCCTCACCGTCTCAATAATCACCATGTATATGGACGGAGGAAGGACCACCAAAGTCCCAACCAAACACCGAACAGAGCTCTTGTGTTTTCCCAAAGCGCAGTGCCGAGGAGTAAACAATCAAACCGCCCGTCCAATTTTCCCCGTGTTGGCTCAAAAATTACTGTGTCATTCCAATGAATTAACTAGAGGAAGTAATGTAGTGTTGAAACACGATACATGGGTCACGAGGAATTATTATGAGTTTTTTCACTGTTATTACATCGTATCTAATTCTGTAGAGTGCTCAGTCTCGTCTGTGTCACGTGAAACTGAAACTGAAACACCAAGCGCGTGCACTGACTGCATGTTCGCATGGCACGAGCGCACACTGTGCACGGTAGGACTAGCAGTAGTCTCGGGAGGGAGGGACAAATTGAAACCAAAGTGGACCGGAACGGAAGATAGTATGACACAAAACCGTGTTAATGGGTGTTTGTCACTAAATTTATGAACAATCAACTGGTGTAATGAACACAATCATTTACCTTCGTGCTCCGCTGGCCACGAGTAAACCGCCTCTTTCGGCATCCAGCTGGACGTTTCCTTTCACCATTTTCAGCAAGCTAGGTGCAAGTGACCGGCCGACCTGACGTGACGAGTACGACTGATTTTTAATGGGATGGGGGCACTAGGGCACTGTGTGTATGTAGCCTATCTACTTAATAGCCGAAGTCGCCCGAGTCGTGTCGACATGTCCAAAGTCAGGTAAAACCACATGACAGGTTAACGCCCTCTCTAAAATTATCTCGAATTGCAAAATACGGTCCCGGCCTAAAATAATCATTGCGAAAACTTGCCACCCTGGACACCTGCATGAGTAACAAACCCAAAAAAACAAACAAACAAACAAACAAACAAACAAACAAACAAACAAACAAACAAACAAACAAACAAACAAACAAACAAACAAACAAACAAACAAACAAACAAACAAACAAACAAACAAACAAACAAACAAACAAACAAACAAACAAAAAAACAAAAAAACAAACAAACAAACAAACAAACAAACAAACAAACAAACAACAAACAAACAAACAAACAAACAAACAAACAAACAAACAAACAAACAAACAAACAAACAGACAGACAGACAGACAGACAGACAGACAGACAGACAACAAACAAACAAACAAACAAACAGACAACAAACAAACAAACAACAACAAAAATAACAACCAAGAACGATACATGTGATTAGAGGCGGTGGAACCCCGAAGTGTGGGGAGGGGGGGGGGGGCTTGTTCTTTTCCTCCGGTCGATTAACATTTCAATCCTCTGTTTTGCGGGGGTTTTTTTGGGGGGGGGGGGGTGGGGGAACTATTGTGTTGGCCCTACCAATTATTTATGTCTTCATCTTCCCAAATCTGTCATGGAATGCCTGATTGTAAGTTTCGTATGATTTTTGTGTTAAAAATAATTTTTTCTTTCTTTCCTTCTTTATTATTTTTCTTGTTATTATTATTATTATTATTATTATTATTATTTATTTATTTATTTATTTATTTATTTATTTATTTATTTATTTATATATTTGTTATTATTATTATTATTATTATTGTTATTTTATTATTATTATTATTATTATTATTATTATTATTATTATTTTTTTTTTTGGGGGGGGGGGTCTTCTACGTAGTTGTTGTACGCTGTGTGATGCGAGTCCATAGGTTTTGTACGGGGGGGGCAATTAATGGCACCCGAAGCGAAGCCGTGGGTGCCATTTGCATCAAAGGGTGACGGGCCATCGCACGGCGTGCAACAATTGTTTTAACATGGAACTAGATTATTCTTTTTTTTATGCGATCTGGTGTCATCTTCCAACATTATTAATTTTACGACGAAACAAGCACAGTTAAGAAAAGCAGACGACAGTTGGCGAACGAATTGTAAACAACATTGGTGGGTTGAATATGCTTCACGGTACCCCCACGTCCCCCACGGCACATCGCCCACGAACGTGTTAATCAATAGCGCCAAGCGAAAATAAAACCTCATATATCCGGGGCTACTTTCTTATTTAAAAAAATGTACAAGGCGGTGGGGGGAACGACCAACGGTGGGCACGATCAAAATGTTTTGTATTAATTAGTCACTTACGGTCATGTTGTTTTCGGACTCTTTGACTACCGTGTTTGCGGTACGTAAGAGATTAAACTCTCATTAAAATTGGCGGGAAAAGCCTGTTCATGTGACCCGTACGAAACCCCCAGACAAGATAGGTCCGCGATGTGTTTCTCTCTGCAAGCAAGGCGTGTGTGTGTTTTCATGCATCCAAACTCACGGCCCAATTTCATAGTAGAAAGTAACCTGAGCCAATATGGCTCATCAGGCCGGTGTTTATATCCTGTTTCCTTTTGGCATCAAATGACTTGGCATATTTCTATCCCCTTAGAGACAGGATGCCACTCCATCTTAGGTTACTCTCCAGCTGCAGATTTCGCAGGTACCCATTTATACTCCTGGGTGGAGAGAAGCATTTACGATAAGTGCCTTGCCTAAGGACACAGGTGTCGCGCAGGGGCGTAACTAAGGGAGGAAACAGGGGAACGTGACCCCCGAATCAATGGCTGTGTGATGTGCCCCCGGGTGCCCCCCCCGGTCCCCCAGTCGAAATTTGAACTTCTGACACTGACAAATTCCAGAGTAAAATGTTAGAGTTTATATACACTGTATAACGTGATAATTTTAATGTTTTTAAAACTATAGTTGTCCATTTAGGCCTACACAAAATTTATTGTTTTTACTCTCATCACGTCATATTATTTTAATGTGAAAAATAGTAAATTGCACAAAATCGGTGCTGAAAAGGGGCTCGTTTAAGGAAAAGGCTAACGGAAACCTGGCCAGAAGTCACGCACCCAGAAAAAAAATGGTGCACCCCCGTTGAGCCCCCCCCCCTTCCCTAAAATGTTACCCTTTTAAGGTGCTGGTGTCGCGAATGACTAGGCAATGATTCGAACCCACATTCTGTAAAGTACACCCAAGTGGCACCCTTGTCTAGATGCTGAAAACAGGCTTTGACAAGTTGCAGGTACAGAACTTCCACACAGTACACCATTCAGACTGCTCGGCCGCGCGTGTCACGATAGCTCGATCTGCTTTACTGTAATAGACCGATCCATTAAGCCACACCCCTTTAACATATTGACCAATCACAGCATTGGCTGCATCACCACCGCACACGTGGGCAGCACATGCTCCAATGCCGCACTCACGACACGAACGTGCGCGCTTTAAGTACGCGCGCACGTATTTACTTTTCTAAGGGGAATTTAGCGTGTCGGACTTTCGGTGGCGTAGCCAAGGTTGTGATTGGTCAACACGTTAGGGGGCGGAGCTTCGTCCATTAGGTCCATTATACATCGGTCCATTAGCGAACAATCGGCGTTTACGGGCGGAAACAGAACATTTTACAGGTAGCATGGAATAATTGCTTGTGCGGGTGCGTACTTCTGTGTTACTTAGCATTCTTCGCTGACACAAAAACTGGCGCAGAAATGTGTGCACATTTACCGTGTCAGCAGACGGAGAATAGTGACCGCACTCCGCATAATTCCACAGCAAAAATAAAACAGTGTTACACAGATATTCAAAAATAGTGTTGAACTTGTTGGAAACTATAAGTAACCCAACGTGGGTCTTTTGGTAAAATTGTTTTGTTTAGTGATTTGTGAATTCTCTAATTTAACCGAGTCTTTATGCATCTTTTTGTGTATTTTATTGTTGTATAGGGATAATTATTATTGTAGTACCAATGTTTTGATGTGCTTTTTATGTATTTTAATCTATCATTGTTTTACCAGTAATTTAACTGAATCTTTATGCATCTTTTTGTGTATTTATTGTTGTATAGGGATAATTATTATTGTAGTACCAATATTTTGATGTGCTTTTTATGTATTTTAAACTATCATTGTTTTACCAGTATTTGTAATAATTATGTAAAGTGCATTGAGATTATGTGTTGATGTAATGCACTAATTAAAGGAATTACAGAATTTGTAAGAAAAAAAACTTTACTTTTTGATCACAGATTTACATAAAACTTACACGGTCTAATGATGATAGTAGAAAACATTCCTTGAAATATTTCTGTCTGAAATGCCATATTTGATGAGAAATGAATAAACTAATTTTCCGATTGGAGTTTATCGCTCAGTGAGCGTTTTATTCATTGAATCTATATGATTTCATGCAAATATGGAATCGGTTTTTCACTGTTTTCTCGTGACCCAGATGGCCGATCGATCTCAAACTTCTACAGGTTTGTCAGTTTATGTATATGGTGGATTACATAAAGTCTTTACACTGCTAGCAACTGTTTTGTTAGCAAAAACAAATTCTGTAATGTTCCTTTAAGCGATAAAAATCATTATTATTATTAACCAGCACGGTTTGTTTATCAACAAAGTATATTGTGGTGACGAAGTCATGTGACTTGGGTCCAGCGTAATCAAAAGTTAAGGACGCGTAGCTCGTCCAAGTTCATCATTCAACAAGTAAAAAATTAACGGAAGCGACTGGTTCCAGTTTTATACAACGAGCACAGTACACATTTTGAATAATAAATACAACAGATAATAAAACAACAGGGACAAAACATTATGACCAATTGCGTTTCTAAACTGATATTTTATTACTACGACAGCATTAGAGTAAAATTTAATAATTACGATTTAGCATCTCATAATTATGATTTAGCATAAGTCAAATGACCTGAGTGTAACATTCATTAAAACAATGTACAATATTGAGTAGAAATTACTCAAGAGTGGTACTTCTGGTTCTACCTAAAATTGTTAAAGGAACATTACAGAATTGGTTTTGCTAACAAAACAGTTGCTGGCAGTGTAAGCACTTTATGTAATCCACCGTATACATAAACTGACAAACCTGTAGAAGTTTGAGATCGATCGGCCATCTGGGTCACGAGACCCGAAAAAATAATAATAATAATAATAATTTTAAAAAATCAAATCAAACCAATAAGACAAAGTAAAAAAACCAAAATGACAATGAATAAAAACAAGAATTAAAAAAATATATATATATGAGTGACTATAATATTTCTTCATTCAAGCTGAAGTCTACGGAGCTTTTAAAGGGACATAGGTGGGGAAAAAATATGGAAAAAATCTTTGTTCGAACGAAAATAATCTTCGCTTGAACGAAGATTTTCGAAGGAAGATTATTATCCTTCAAACGAAGATTGAACAAAGATTTTTTCCATATTTTTTCCCCACCTATGTCCCTTTAAAAGCTCTGTAGAAGACCTTGGATGCAGCCATCTTTTTTCCATTAAAATCAATTCATCAAAGTGAGGCTGAAAGGGAAATAAGCTGGTCTCTTTTCTCATACAACTATTATGGGCATAACTAATACACTATAATAAGTCACCGACAACCTTATAAGAGCAATCCACTAATCATACGTGTGTTAATTGACTGAAATTTCAATTTTAAACTTTAGCGGTTAGCGGGTTCTATTTTTAACCCTGAGCTAATTTGGTCGTCTTCCCAGTTGCATCCTTTTTGACAACGCTTTGAACTATCCCCACAAGAGCTAGGCCTCTTTGATGCACGCCGCTGAAGCTCCCGAGGGCGGGGTACTCCGAGAAAGCCTCCACACTCATGGGCATTGTGGGCTTCATGGTGACGATGGCCATGTCACCGGCCTTGAGGACCGTGGGATTTAGCTGGAGCGTGGCGCCGGTCACTGGGTCGATCTTCTCGTGGATTGCGGTGATCGTGCAGGCAACGTGAGCTGTGTGGCAGTTCATGACAGGGTTGTATCCAACTGCAACATCCCCAGTACGTTCCGTGATGAGAACCTTAGTGAAAATTAAATAACAATAAACATAAACCTACTACTTATGTGTGTGTTTGTTTTGCTGTTATGCAAAGTAGTGAAGTTCGAGTTTAGGTTGGGTTGGACCCACATTTGAAACTCTTACTCTATGTTGGACTCAACTCGAACGATATCCTCAAGGTTGCTTTTGTGAATCCATGTGACTTTAGTCGTTTTCGCATTGGACCCTTTTTCGGGTTGCAGGGCGTTTGGGACGCTATGGGTGGCAGCAGACTTACCAAGTTAATCCATTGTTCTCGGCAATGTGAGCATGCCTAGAACTACGTACACAATGGAATGTTACCTGGTAGGTATGCTGCCATCTAGCGTTCGAAAGTCTCCTATCTGGGCAAACGTAACTCCCTGTGTTGTCAGCACATGCTTCCAAGCTTTTTTCCGTAGTTAAAAGGATTTGTTTTTCAAAACAAATTTCACCAAAGTGTTGTTTACATGTCCGGGTATTGACTGGGTAAATTTAAGCCTATTCGATTGTCATATTCATTAATTGTTATAATTTGGTTCATCTACCATTGACAATTGACAGACCGATTTTGCACACCAGGGAGGCTGGCAGTTTTGTCCTTCACTTTCTAACCAAACCACTGTCCCATGTTGACTGACACCCCCCCCCCCCCCTAAATGACGTGCCGCATGGTCCAGCTTAAAGGCACTGAACACCTTTGGTTGTTGTCAAAAACCAGTATTCTCACTAGGTGTATCCCATCATACGCATAAAATAACAAATCTGTGAAGGTTTGGACTCAATTGGTCATCGCAGTTGCAAGAAAATCAGTGAAAGAAAAAACACTCTCGTTGCACAAATTTGTGTGCTTTCAGGTGCACAAAAAAGACTTTTGGCCAGAAGTCTTTTAATATTTTACTGAGAAATTACCTTTCTCAAAAACTACGTTACTTCAGAGGAGTCGTTACCCTCAATGTTTTTTATAAGGCATATGAGCTGACCAGTGTGTACAAACTGAAGTGGTCAAATCAATGAGAGTATCATTAAAATATTGAAAAGGTGACTCGTTTGAGGGTTTTAAATTTGAAATCTAATTTTCAGGGTCAAATCAGCTTAAGGTCAGGCTTGGAATATTAACTATTTTAAAGGAACATTACAGAATTGGTAAGAAAAAAACTTGAAAAATATACTTTTTATCACAGATTTACATAAAACTTACACGGTCTAATGATGATGATAGTAGAAAACATCCCTTGAAAATATTTTTGTCTGAAATGCCATCTTTGATGAGAAATGAATAAACTAATTTTCCGATTCGAGTTTATCGCTCAGTGAGCATTTTATTCATTTGTTGAATCTATATGATTTCATGCAAATGTGTGACCGGTTTTTCACTATTTTCTCGTGACCCAGATGGCCGATCGATCTCAAACTTCTACAAGAGTGTCGCTTTATGTATATGGTGGATTACATAAAGTGCTTACACTGCCAGCAACTGTTTTGTTAGCAAAAACCAATTCTGTAATGTTCCTTTAACTATTGTTTTCAACATATTGACCTTTTGTGAAATTCCCTTCATGGGTGATGTATGACGTGCGGAAGAACATGAGTGATTTGAGTGCCGTAATGAGATTCATGTCGCGAGGGCAAACTAATTTAGTGAAGAAGCAGACTTGCCATGATAATTTTCTAGCCAAGACTTCTTTCTGAAGCTATAAAAAGTTGACTTACAATCTCAGTTGCAGTAAAAAAAAAAACTTTGGGAAATTTTAACACGGTTGGTCGACTTCTTTGGTTATAAGTATAAGTCATCTTGGTGGGATATTATTATCAGGACAAGTCGACATCAAAGTTTCAAAAAGTCGTCTTGGTGAAATATCAGGATAAAGGGACAACTTGGTTTTCAGAAAGTCGTCTTGAGAATATATATTATCAGGACAAGTCGACATCCAAGTGTCAGATGATCGTCTTGGCGAGATATCAGGACAAGTCGAAATCTTCAGAAGGTCGTCTCGACGAGATATATTGTCAGGACAAGTCGACACCTTATAGATTAAGAAAAACGTCTTGGCGAGATATTTGATTAGGACAAGTCGGCATTTAAAATTCAGAAAGTCGTCTTGGCAAGATATTATATTTTCAGGACATGTCGACGTAAGTTTCAGAAAGTCGTCTTGTCGAGATATGTCATCAGGACAAAAAAAAAACATCGTCATATTTCTGTGCAGCAAAGATTCATGTTTTTACCAAAGCTTTGAAGTTCACAGCCTCCTTTGGCGGCTGGTTGTCTGCATCCCCCATAAGCATCCCCCTGTGCAGCTCTCTTACGGATACGTCTCCGACAACGAAGGTCACCGGGTCACCAGGAAAAGATTCCTCAACTAGCTCATGATATATCTCTACTTTCTTAACAAGAGACGTGAGGGCTCCTGGGGCAAAGGTCACACGCATTCCAGGTTTTAGAACACCGTACTCTATACGACCTTCAGGCTGTGTTCCCGTACCTATTAAATAAATCATCGATACAATTGTTCGTTATAAAGGATGGTACATTAGGTGGTAAGGCAGGACACTCTTCTGGTCATTGTCAAAGACTAGTATCCTCACTTGATGTATCCTAACATGTGTATAAAAATAAAATAACAAACCTGTGAACATTTTTTCCTCAACTGGTCATCGCAGTTGCAAGAATCGCAGGGAGTCATTTCTCACAATGTTTTACACTATCAGCAGCTCTCAGGTGCTCCTTACCAAAGTAGTTTTTTTGGGGGGTAATTACCAAAATCGGTATCCACTGAAAAGAAATAATGTTATTCTTACGCCAAAGCGTTAAAGGATTGTACACTTTTGGTAACAGCTCAAAATCAGTGTCCACATTTTGTGTGATTCAACATATATGCATGAACAAACAAACCTGTGAGAGTTTGAGCTCAATTGGTCAAGTCAAGGTCACGAGAAAATAGTGAAAGAGACCTTATGTGTTTTCTGTTTTTTCAAACATCAAGTTTTTATCACGCGTGAAAAAAAACTATTGTTTTACTTATTTCTCAGAAACGATAGCATTTTAGGCAGAAATATTTTAAGGAACCCTTTCTACCATTACTTACTTTAATGTAAGTTATGTGTGAATCTGTGAACAATTGTGTTTTTCGATCTTACCAATAGTGTACAGGGCCTTTAAAAATAGCACGAAATACAGCTGGCGTTTGTAAATGCAATCAAATAAGAAGAAAAAAAAACAGCATATAGGCCTCACTGGTATTTGAGCACATTTAATATATATATATTTTTTTGAGGAACCTAGCGTTCCAAGTCTCCCATTAAACTGGTAGACAATGAAAACTTGGTAATACAAGAGTCACAGAGCTTGGACTCCAATCATACATAATTTGTATACACTATGAAAGAAAACACAATTTCTCATAATTATTTATGGAAACTCATGTGCAAGCTTTATCAACTTTTGATATGATGAATTGTGGGGGGGGGGGGGTACCTGTACAGTTTTTTCAACAGTTTAACGCTATTTGATTTCATGTGGAAAATTACATCATAGTTAAACTTCATGTAAGTAAGTAGGATTTAAAGCTTTGCATGGTGGAAGTATAACTATGGTGACACCATGTTAAATCTCTTTTGAGTAGTGTTGGTTCTGAAAAGAACCGGTGGTTAGCGACTCAACGTTTCGAAAGGTCGGACGGTTACGTCCGGTTTCCCCGACATACACCACAGGCATGCAACTGTAACTTCACCAAAAAAGAGGAAATTACAAAATCTCAATGATTTTGTACAGTGTTTTTCAATTTTGAATGGTAAAACTGAGAATAAAAAAAGAGTAAATCAGCTGGTCCGAGGAAAAGTTGCATGCCTGAAACCAGACGGCAAACTTCACTACAGCATCTACAGGAAACCTACCCACACCGACCGTTACCTCAACCAGCGTTCCTTCCACCACCAAAGAATCAAGTCTTCTGTCACCCGTACCCTGGATCAGCGTGCCTACAGCATCTGTGATCCAGACAGCCTTCACCAGGAGTTGCAGCACATAAGACTACACTAAAGTGCAACGGCTACAACTCAAGACAAATCAAGACCAGCAAGCCAGTCCCCAATCCTGACCGAAGGGTCCCCTATGCCCAAAGTCAACCACCCACACCCTCAGTATGTTTGCCCTACCTAGGTCCCCCCTCCCACTGTCTCCAACGTATCTTCCGGCAGGAAGGGATCAATGTCTACCACTCTGCTCCCAGGAAACTTCACAGCTCTCTTAAATTTCATAAGGTCAAGCAGGATCCGGCCGCACGTGCAGGAGTTTACCGCATTCCCTGTGAATGCGGGAAGGTTTATGTCGGGGAAACCGGAAGTAACCTTTCCGACTAGACTCAAGGAACATTGAGCACACGGAAGGAGGGGGAGATTACGAGAAGTCAGGCATCGTCAATCACTCTAACGTCACCGACCACCAAGTAGACTGGGGTGCTGCAGAACTCATCGCTCCCATCCAGGGATGGCACCCCAGAAGGATCAGAGAGGCCATCGAGATCTTCAAGCACGACACAGTTCCTCAAGACGTAAGCTTCCACATCAGTGACATTTAGCTCCCACTCTTCCCGACTAATGGATCTCCTATATCCAAGGTCACATCCTCTACCCCTTAGACTTGGGTCTTCTATACCCTCAGTCTCCTTCAGGTTTCCTCAACTAACCTGTGCTTGATTCAGTTCAGTGAGCACACACTCCCTACCCACACGTTTCAGTTTAGGTTTAGTCCCAGCTCCAGCCTACACCCTTCACCGAGACAAGCCCAACTCCCAGTTAATCCCCTTCTAGGCAGTACTTACGCAGCATCCAGTAACAGAGTCCAGCATTCTCCTGCAGACGACCAGATCATACTGATCGAAACGTTGAGTCGTTAACCACCGGTTCTTTTCAGAACCAACACTACTCAAATAAGATTTAACATGGTGTCACCGCAAACCTCTCCTAGTTAAACTTCATGCACCAACAATATATAGTGTATTGCCTGCCAGAAAGTGCACTGGAATGCACAAGATCAGTATTTTTTGTGAACAAGGTGACCAGGTCTTAACAAATTTAGATACAAACCTGCAACTTTGAAGATGTCACTCAGTGGAACACGAAGTGGTTGATCTTTCCGTGGAGTGCGAGATGTCAAGGCCTCGAGGGCGTCAACCAGGGTTTTTCCTACGATGTACCACGGCATCTGGTTCAAAGGATTTTGAGTAGTAAAGTCAATACGCCATCCCAATGTCAAAGGTCAAGTACAATTTCAGATGTGTAATCCTCCTATTTCGACCCCTTGCACTAGGGCACGTGTAAGTGCGGTGCGCGTTGTGAAATGTGTCAATCCTGTTCAGAAGTGTGACGTAATTCCACTGTAGGCCACGCCCACTTCAAACAAACTGGCTTCACTAATTACCAGACAGAGTTGAAATGAGCTAGTTGCTTTGATTAATATTTATGCAAGAAAAGTTTTAAAATCTAAATTGGCTTTTGCAAATGTGTCAGATACATTAAAAGTTTAAAAAAATAAAAATTTGGTTAAAGGTATTGTACACTTTTGGTAACAGCTCAAAATCAGTGTCCACATTTTGTGTGATTCAACATATGCATGAACAAACAAACCTGTGAAAATTTGAGCTCAATTGGTCAAGTCGAGGTCACGAGAAAATAGTGAAAAGAGACCTCATGTGTTTTCTGTTTTTTCAAACATCAAGTTTTTATCACGCGTGAAAAAAAACTATTGTTTTACTCATTTCTCAGAAACGATAGCATTTTAGGCAGAAATATTTTAATGAACCCTTTCTACCATTACTTACTTTAAATCAAAGTTGTGTGAATCGTTGAAAATTTGTGTTTTCGATCTTTTCAAATATGCCTCTAAATTGCGTGGTTTTCCTTTTACATCGTGAACTAACACAGTCGGCCATTTTATGGAGTCAAACTTTTGACTCCACAAAATGGCTGACCATGTTAGTTCGCAAAGTTCAAGGGAAACCACGCAATTTCGAGGCATATCTGTGTTGATCATTGTATTATACTTTCAAAACATCTTTCTAACCATATGAATTTTATAACAAACGGCTACAAACACTTTTTATAGACCAACCGACCGATTCAAGGCAACGTGTACCTTTAATTGAGTTTTATGTAAATATCGAACATGACCACTTACCCGAGTTGAGGTTTCTAAGATGTTATCCCCATGAGTTGAAGTTATAGGGACAAATGGAATCTTCTGAGGGTCGTAGCCAACATCTCGAAGGAGATTCTCCATTCCCTGTCGAACCTCCGACAATCTGGCCTGTGCAACAATGATCAAAGAGCTGATTTTCAAACACTTTTTACAAGTTGTCTTTGTTTGTAGTCGTTTTCGTTGTCTGTGCTATATAAACATAGTGCTTTTATTACATCACTAAGTTGTGTGTTGCTGCTTAAAGGCACAGTACACGTTTGGTAATTGAAGCCTACTGATTGTGTTAATCCTATTATAAATGTAGGTACATACAATTAAACTAACCTGTGAAAATTTCACTTCAAAAGGTGGACGCGTTTTTTAGATATCACCGAAAAACCGGAGCGGATATTTCCACTCAGGAAGAATATTCCCCATAGGAATACACAGTCTGAGAAGTGTTTCTGACAGAAACGCTCCTCAGATTCAAATTTTAGGGAATAAAAAGTGATATATTTTTCATAACCGTAGTACTTCGAAGTTAAAAGTTTCTCAAAATTCATTATACTACCAACGCTGCTGTACTTCTTACCAAGTACGTTTTTATTGCCATTAATTTTCAGAGTCATTACCAAACGTGTACTGTGCCTTTAAGCTCATCGTTGAAATATTTAACGTTCAATGCTGGTAGATGGATATGACTGTACTTCGGTTGGCGGTAAACACAATGTATGTATATGTCGGTAACTATTTCTGAGTTATTTATCTGGTTATGTTTCTTTACATGGAACCAGCCTGTTTTACTGTGTGTTTGTTGTTCTGTTGGGCTGCAAAAAAGAAAAAAGAGCGAAAGAAAGAAAAAAAAACAGGAGTTGCTTTCGTTGATGTAACTGTTGCTTGTTGTCATGTAGGAGTTGTTTTTGTGGATGTGACTGTTGATTGTTGCAGTTGTTTTGTTGTTGATTATTCTTGCTCTGCAGTATTGCACCATGAAAATATCTTGAAGCTTTGAGGAAAACAAACTGCCTTGGCGGCTGGAAATCACATAAAATACACCCCCCCCCAAAAAAAAAACACGAACAAAACACCGGGCCAAACGTCATAGAGCTGTTTAAGCAGAAAATATTGCTCAACAATATTGTCTGCGTATAGCAAAAACGAGCTGGATACCATTCGCAGTGGGTACATGCGTGGCATGGTATTTTGGCTGGTAACCTTATTCTGGTAAGCAACACTCTGTTGTTCTCAGCTAAGTGCGTAGCTGTATGGAAAGTTGTCGTGTCTTCGAACTTCCATCTTACCCCCTCCTCACCATCCACACCCCGTATGCTAGTTTTTTGGGGAAGGGTCAGTGTGATTATAAAAGATCGGTTATTTAATTGCTTTATAATATTACCTCAGAATACGGAGGTACCGTGCTGTCCATATTCACAGCTACAGCAAGTTGAGAGATGCCTAGTTTCTCAGCCATGCTCGCTTGATTACGTATCAGTCCTTTGGCGGCAGTGTCTGCTTCAAACACCCCTGCCGATGCGTCTACGAGAAGGACAGCGAAGTCGACCTGAAGTACAGATCATTCATTTAAATACTGTCATATACGGCAAACGTCAGATCCACATTCCTCTTTTGACCAAACGTACAAATTGGATTGTCTCCAAGCCACACTTCGATAAGGCCTAAAAAAAAATTTGTTGGATTGCCCTATTCACCCGATTTTTTTCTTCGGTCGGTCGATTTTTATTATTATTATTATTTTTTTTTTTGAGATGTCAAAAGAATGCCCAAAACACACTGCATAAATATTTCAGAGTGAAGTAGATGTGTTTGCACTTTGAAATATAAATGATGTATGGCTAAAAATATGTGTCTGTCATCTATATTTTGAACAAAGGGCAATCGTATTTACCATTTTGTTAGCATAAATATTCATGAAATCAAAATTCTGAAGTAAAAAAAGGGAAAACCCCCCCAAAAAATTTAAAACGCGACCAGGATTATGCTACTTTTACGGTCGATCGGGAAAGGGCCTAAGGTTTTTTTTTTTGCCTAATGTTCAATTGCAAAACATTCAGTAACGACATACAGCTAGCCTCCATCATTATCACCACCACCACTGTCAAAGCACATCATCACCAACAGTCTTGTCTATCACCCTGTACAACCGAGGACCTCTCTTCATTCACTCATTTTTAATTAATTAATAATTTTTTTTTAACAAGGTCCTCATTGGTTTTGTACATTATTCAAACCGAAGAGTTTGTCCGTCAAAGCACCTGGATGGATTCATTGGGTTAAAAGTTCCGTCAAAGAGTAATACGTTCATCACACCACCGGATCGTCTCACCATGCAAACTTTACAACCTTTGATCCGGGTCAAATTTCTGGGTCAGTATGACACGAGATCTCATTGTGTCCAAATGACCCAGAAAAGGGTCAAACTGACGCAGAATCCGAGTTAAATTCCATTTTAATACCTTTCTGGGTCAGCCTGACCCATATTCAGTCCGGGAGTGCATTACAGCCACCACCAGCTGCCACCACAACAATTCTAACATCGTCACTGTTAATATTTCCAAAACTCCAACCGAAAAAAAAAACCTACAACAAAACCCTAACTCTGTCTCCACCACAACAGCTGGCATCACCACCAAAACCTCAACACCACGACGACACCACTATAGCATCATCACAACCACCTGCTACAACAAAACCCTACCTCTGTCTCCACCACAACAGCTAGCATCACCACCAAAAACCTCAACACCACGACAACACCACTATTAGCATCATCACAAACCCCTCCTACAACAAAACCCTAACTCTGTCTCCACCACAACAGCTAGCATCACCACCAAAACCTCAACACCACGACGACACCACTATAGCATCATCACAACCACCTCCTACAACAAAACCCTACCTCTGTCTCCACCACAATAGCTAGCATCACCACCAAAACCTCAACACCACGACGACACCACTATAGCATCATCACAACCACCTCCTACAACAAAACCCTAACTCTGTCTCCACCACAACAGCTAGCATCACCACCAAAAACCTCAACACCACGACAACACCACTATTAGCATCATCACAACCACCTGCTACAACAAAACCCTACCTCTGTCTCCACCACAACAGCTAGCATCACCACCAAAAACCTCAACACCACGACAACACCACTATTAGCATCATCACAACCACCTCCTACAACAAAACCCTAACTCTGTCTCCACCACAACAGCTAGCATCACCACCAAAACCTCAACACCACGACGACACCACTATAGCATCATCACAACCACCTGCTACAACAAAACCCTACCTCTGTCTCCACCACAACGGCTAGCATCACCACCAAAACCTCAACACCACGACGACACCACTATAGCATCATCACAACCACCTGCTACAACAAAACCCTAACTCTGTCTCGACCACAACAGCTAGCATCACCACCAAAACCTCAACACCACGACGACACCACTATAGCATCATCACAACCACCTCCTACAACAAAACCCTACCTCTGTCTCCACCACAATAGCTAGCATCACCACCAAAAACCTCAACACCACACCACTATTAGCATCATCACAACCACCTCCTACACAAAACCCTAACTCTGTCTCGACCACAACAGCTAGCATCACCACCAAAACCTCAACACCACGACGACACCACTATAGCATCATCACAACCACCTCCTACAACAAAACCCTACCTCTGTCTCCACCACAATAGCTAGCATCACCACCAAAACCTCAACACCACGACGACACCACTATAGCATCATCACAACCACCTCCTACAACAAAACCCTACCTCTGTCTCCACCACAACAGCTAGCATCACCACCAAACCTCAACACCACGACGACACCACTATAGCATCATCACAACCACCTCCTACAACAAAACCCTACCTGTCTCCACCACAACAGCTAGCATCACCACCAAAACCTCAACACCACGACGACACCACTATAGCATCATCACAACCACCTCCTACAACAAAACCCTACCTCTGTCTCCACCACAACAGCTAGCATCACCACCAAAAACCTCAACACCACGACAACACCACTATTAGCATCATCACAACCACCTCCTACAACAAAACCCTAACTCTGTCTCCACCACAACAGCTAGCATCACCACCAAAACCTCAACACCACGACGACACCACTATAGCATCATCACAACCACCTTCTACAACAAAACCCTACCTGTCTCCACCACAACAGCTAGCATCACCACCAAAACCTCAACACCACGACGACACCACTATAGCATCATCACAACCACCTCCTACACTAAGGCCAGCAAAAGCCTCAGCAATACTCACCCCTTGTTCTATAGTCATCACCGTTTTTAGGAAGTCTGAACCAGTTCGAGGGATGGCTACAGCTACCTGATACTTCAACGTCTCAAATCTCCAATAGGGTGTGCGTGGAACAGGTTGAGCATTCAGTTTTACCATCAACCAGTCATACGTCTGTATGGAATCAAATGTAATTAGTCATGTGCTACACTATTAAAGAGCTGTTACAGGATGCTCTGAAATATATAGTTTTTACATTTTTCCAATAGATGGGGTCCACAGTAAATAGAAAAAAATTATAATGAGTCCCTTACCTCACGCTAAAACATTGTAAAAATGTGTTTTCCTCAAAATACTCCCAGCCCAAAATCTGAAAACGCGAGGTCAAACAAACCCCGCGACGAAGGACTCATGACGTCACCGGCGGCTAAGTAGTTTGGACCTGCCTATATGAATGCACTTAGCTAACGCAAATACACAGCCAAACTTCACCATTTGCAATCAATACGGCCGTAAATTTGACTCTTTAAAGGACGATCCAACAGGCATTGATCAGCAAGCCAATTTACAACGGATTTATGTTTTGGGGATTTTTGTTCTTTGAGCGGCGAGGCGATTCTGCAGCTCGGCTTGATTTTTAGTGCATCGCTTTACACGTCAAGCATTCAACCCTAACATAACACACACACACACACGGCAAGAATTCACTCGACAAGTGCCGCGAAACAACGCATTATCACGGGGAGGCCCCTACACAACGCTTTCTTTCTTGACGTTTCTTCGCATGCTCGGGAATACGGTTCAAATAGACCTTATGCATTGACGTCATCATGACGCCATCTTTGAGGTAAAACGATGACGAAACAATGGAAAAAGCACATTTTGTACGCGCGGCGCAGAGAATGAGCCAATGAGCAATCTTCTTTTGACCTCTAGACGAGGGCGCCCTACTCAAATGACGTCATGTGCATAAGGTCTATTCCCATGACATTGCAATAATCATCGCTGGTGCACACGTTCAAACCGTATACATGTGCAGCACTGGTCCGCACGCTCATGGTCTGCGGGGCTTAGTTTATTGGAAATTTTAGCTTCGTTTATAGCGAAAAAATACCCAACGTGTAGGCTTCCCTGTTCCAGGGAGGGGTAACCCATTTCGGAGTCAGGCTGGAGCTTGAAAGTCGGGTTAACAAATGAGTTTTAAACTTGGATTTAGCGTAATTTTGACCAATTTCTAAGCCATGTTGAAACAGAATCCGGGTTAAAATGACCCCAACAGGACCCGGATCTGGGTCAATTCTGAAGTTTTTAGAGTGTATGTTACTTGCATTTAAAAACAAATACATCGTTTGTTTGTTTGTTTGTTTGTTTGTATGATCTCCCCCAACAAGAAGGCATGCAGGGGAACTCGGCAAAGCTCCTACAGATGGATTGAAACACCACGCTTCCACGATCCCATCAGTCAACAGTTTTCCGTCATTTATCAAGCGTTGGTTAACGTCCATGATTATAATTGCACAAAATCATAATGATTCAGTAACTTTCCTGCTTTTATTTCAATTTTGTTTATAATTTCAAGTGTTTAATGTAGTCATCCACCAGTACTTGGGGGGGGGTGATGTGACAAAAATATAAATCACTCAAAGTTGCACCCACATTAATGTCCCATAGTTGATGGCTCATAGGTGCCCGAAGCTCAATGGTGACTTTTTCGTTGCAAGACTTAACAAGGTATATTGAGGTTAAGTATTGGTATATCAACTTAAAGCCACCCCAAAACAAGTGCTTTGTCAGTATTTATTTCATTCAAAACAAAAAGGGCTCTGCCAGAAAGAATTTTCCGTCAATATAATATTTGAATCAATAATATCAAGAAAATGAGGCTAACCAATGTCATAACTTACGCTGACTTTTTCGTTGCAAGACTTAACAAGGTATATTGAGGTTAAGTATTGGTATATCAATTTAAAGCCACCACAAAACAAGTGCTTTGTCAGTATTTATTTCATTCAAAACAAAAAAGGGCTCAGAAAGACGTTTCCGTCAATATAATATTCAGATCAATAATATCAAGAAAATAAGGACTTACGCTGTCCGTCCCGGTGGCAACGTGACCCAGAACTATCAAGTTGGTCATTTTCTTGGCCGGCACAGCTCTTTCGGCTTGGAGTTCCCTTTGTTCCTCAAGTAAATCCCTGCAAAAAAAACAACCCCCCAAAAAACAATCCAAACTTGTCAGTTTTAGTTAGATGTACAACCTTTCAGTGCATATGATTCTGTATCCGCTTCAAGTTTTAAAATGAAATGCATTCAATGTAGCAAACGCTTTGGTGTAATAAAAATGTTTGAACAATAGTTCACAAACTTTACTTTGCTCTGCAAAAGTTAAAGATGCCATTTTTGATGCGAGCACTCTGCTGCACCATGTTTCCCGCTTGACCCGGGCTGTGGAACTACATGATTATGGTGGATGGGGCCCTGGACTAATTAAAGGCACTGGACACCTTTAGTAATTGTCAAAAACCAGTATTCTCACTTGGTGTATCCCATCATATGCATAAAATAAAAAATATGTGAAAATTTTGACTCAATTGGTCATCACAGTTGCAAGAAAATAATGAAAGAATAAACACTCTCGTTGCACAAATTTGTGTGCTTTCAGGTGCACAATAAAAGAGTTCTTGCCAGATGTCTTTTAACATTTTAGTGAGGAATTACCTCTTGCTCAAAAACATTTACTTCAGAGGGAGTCATTTCCCACAATGTTTTGTACTATCAGAAGCTCTCCATTGCTCGTTACCAAGTAAGTCTTTAAGCTAATACTTGTTTTGAGTAATTACCAAACGTGTCCAGTGCCTTTAAGGGCTAAACTGTTCACAAGTTTGTAACAGACTTTGGAAGTCACCCACTAGACTTGAGGACAAGTCCTTCAATGTTTGTGGTGGTAATACACTCCCTTGGGGCCTGACCCAAAGTGACCCAGCATATGAGGATCTGCTGGCTGGCAAGCTAACTATGCTACTGAATGATGCTAACCATCCGCTTCATGACGCCCTTGCCAACCAGCTGATCCCAAGGTCTGCCATATTCTGTGACAAGCCGCTACCCATCCTCCTTTATCCCTCGTGCAATTACACACCACAATCTCAATTTTAAACGTTAATTATAAATTTTTCGCCCAGTCTCCAGTATTTTTCTTATCGCTTTTTAGTGGTTTTTCTTGTAATTGTATATAGCCATTGTCTGTGTTTTTAATGTTTTTAATGTGTCAATGTTCTTACTGTATGCGAGCATTTGAATTACCCTTTTTGGGATCTAATAAAGATTATTGTATTGTATTGTATTGTATTGTATCAGAATGACGCAGAATGACGCAGAATCTGAGTTAAAAATTCCATTTATAACCCACTTTCGGGTCAACCTGTATGGGTCAGGCCCCCTGTGACCCGGAATCCGGCTCAATTCTCAACCGGGAGTTTTGAGAATGTAGCGTAGGACCACGTTTTATACTAGCACACAACTAATGCTCTCGTGAGCAACAGTAGTATCGCTTTACCACGTCAGAAACATCTGGGCCCAATTTCATGGAGCTGCTTATAAGCAGAAAATATTGCTTAACAATTGTAATGTCTGCTAAGCAGAAATGAGCAGGATAGGCCTACCAGTAACAAATTGTACATGTGACACGGTAGTTTGGTAACCTTATTCTGGTAAGCATTATTTTATCGCGCTTAGCTGCTTTTTGTGCTTAAGCAGCTCTATGAGTTTGGGCCGGAATGACTTGTCCCCAAATTTAGTCTTGTACATAAAATAATATTGGGACCTGTTGGGTTGGAGCGTGGGACCAAAATGCGTATACGTGAGACTCTCACCATAGCCCAAATTTCATAAAGCCTGTAAGCACAAAAACTTGGTAAGCACAAAAAAGTATTGCTTAGCAGAAACAGGTTACCAGCCAAAGTTACATTAAAGGGACATGACAGAATTGGTAAGGAAAAAACTTGTAAAATATGCTTTTTGATCACAGATTTACATAAAACTTACACGGTCTATTGATGATGATATTAAAAAACATCCCTTGAAATATTTCTGTCTGAAATGCCATATTTGATGAGAAATGAATAATCTAATTTTCCGATTAGAGTTTATCGCTCAGTGAGCGTTTTATTCATTTGTTGAATCTATAAGATTTCATGCAAATGTGTAATCGGTTTTTCACTATTTTCTTGTGACCCAGATGGCCGATCGATCTCAAACTTCTACAGGTTTGTCAGTTTATGTAATGGTGGATTACATAAAGTGCTTACACTGCCAGCAACTGTTTTGTTAGCGAAAACCAATTCTGTAATGTTCCTTTAAGTTTGCATTGTTGTGACTGGTGCCCCACTAAATTTTTGCTAAGCAAAGAAATTTATCAAGCAGTATTTTTTGCTTAACAGCTTTATGAAATTGGGCCATTCACATGGTCTCAGTGTGAATCTACATAAACAACCAATGGTGCACGTCAGGGTGTGTTGTGTACTTACAATAAAAGTTCATCAACCATGTCATCTAACCCACGTTGTTCTTCAACAGTCTCTTCATACGGTAAATCCAGGGGTTGGGCACCAAACGCCTCGATGCGTGTGACGTACACTAGTGTTGTGTGTTACAAAAGAAAAACATTGTGGTTTATTATAATGGACCCTAAATAGCAAGAAAAGGACATTGCACTTGTAAACTCCCATCACGTAAACTCCCACGTAAATTGATCCAATCAATCTACGATTGTTGCCCTTCAACTTTAGCCGATCAAACCATCTTTGAGGAGTAAAGCTGTGTGCTCAAGTACGGAGCTCTGAAAGTGCCATCCAAATTAGTGCCATCCGACTTAATGAGAAGTAGGATGGCACTTCCAGAGCTCCGTACTAAAGTCTGACTTCAAAGTTTATACATGTAATAAAAAACATACTATAATATCGTATGTAGGTAGACGTGGGGTGTTGATAAAGTTGACACAAAACTATCCTCCACTATTGTGGAGTGCTGAAACTGTTATTAGTGGATTCCACAACTGGTTTTACACATGAAACACATTATGCACAATACCAAAGTCATAACATTGACGCACACTCTGATCGAACCTATGGACAGATAATGAGGTTGTTTTTTTAGGTATTGCAATTATTGCATGGTGAGGTATCATGGTTTGCGGTAAAACCATTTTTATAAGCACTTGTCCAACTGTTATTCTACTACCACAGAGTGGATTGAGGAATTCAAAGAGACTTTCTTGGCGTTCTGAAAAGAACTGTTAAGTTCGTAAGGCAGGCCTACTACCTGGGGGTAGGTTAGGAAAACCAGCTATACTTTCCAGCTCAGTGGGTCAAGGGGAATTCCCGTGATTAACTACACAGCTGCAGAGTGAGTTGGTTTTAACGTTTGGACTAGCCTGCTAAAGTCATCGTCCGAAGATGAGGCTATTATGTACATAAAACATTTGAAATATCCAAGTAATGCAGGGCTCGCCCTAAACACTAGCCCGGCGTACATTGTCTTCTAAAAAATGCTATGGGCTAGTATAAACACCACTTCTCAACTTGCCCTGTGGGCTACTAAAAAATTTGTTTAAAATGCTAATTTCTTCCTTTTCAGATGTGAATAATTAATGTATAAAATGTGTTAATCATTATTGCGTGTGTGAATATAACTTCATTTGATCATTAAACTGGTTGTGAACGTTAACTTTAACACATTGATCAGAACAATACATTTATGGCAATTCCTGTTTAAAATCTGGGCTACTAAAACTTCCTGGGGGCAAGTAAAATGCACAGTTTACTGGCCCGGTAGGCTACTTAACAAAAAGCTTAAGCGCAAGGCCTGTAATGTATTGTGTATCTCAATTCATTGTATTTACTTCTTTTCAACATGACTACCGACATGCAGGGATGAGATTTTCGACGAAAAAATGTGGAGATTCCTGAAAATGGCTGGTTGGTCTGGGTTTCCCTTATTCTAGACCCAGGACCTCTCAGATGTTACAACTCAAGAGGTACACTCTGTGCATCAAAAACTACAGGCTTGGTGACTGCTTTAAAGGCACTGGATGGACACTATTATTACTCAAAATAATTGTTAGCATAAAAACTTACTTGGTAACGAGCAATGGAGAGCTGTTGATAGTATAAAACATTGTGAGAAACGGCTCCCTCTGAAGTAACGTAGTTTTTGAGAAAGAAGTCATTTCTCAGTAAAATATTTGAGTTGATTTTGAGACCTCACGAGCGAGGTCTCGAAATCAAGCATCTGAAAGCACACAACTTCGTGTGACAAGGGTGTTTTCTCTTCCATTATTATCTCGTAACTTCGACGACCAATTGAGTTCAAATTTTCACAGGTTTGTTATTTTGTGCATTATGTTGAGACACACAAACTGAGAATACTGGTCTTTGACAATTACCAAAGGTGTCCAGTGTCTTTAACTTCTCTCAAGGAAGGTGTTTTTGAAATCCTGAAATCATGAAAACTCATGAGAAATATGTTGTATTTAAAGGTACACACTGCCACGTAATAGACCTCAGTAGGGGCGTTGTAGGGTTAGAGTGGGTTTATATTGGTTTGACTTACCCAATGTACAAGCCAATGCGACACAGAAGACCACAGCATGCATGGTTGCTCACTCGTCAGCTACCGCTTCTTCTAACTGATAAACTCCACCAACTACAACAATCAGCGAAGCTCTGGTCTTTATAAACCATACTTTCAGCGACCTTAAAATTATACAATAAATTACCTTTGTTAATATTGTGCAATCGGGTGGAAAGCATTCGGACCATAAGTTTAATCCGGAGCACTGCACGCCTGGTTGCAGACGTACTTTCATGCATGTAATTGTTTTTTAAAGTTTTTTTTTTAAGGTTGACCGTGTACATTTAACAGCATTTCCTGGTAGGCAAGATACTACACCCGGGCCAGTGAGAAATTCTGCATTTTGCATCATCATTTCATTAATTCCAGAGTTATACAAATAACGTCTGAAAAAGTTTTTGAGGTGCCCATTTCTTCATAATAAAAGATCATAAAAATCAGACAGTGCAATCTCTATGAAATATCAGATGTAATGTTTTTCTTCCGTTGAGCTGTGTACAAATTGTGCCTGCAGCAAGTCCAGGCTCTGTGGGTCTTTTGTAAACATGTGATGTCACAGGTTATGGTCTATTATGGCCATTGTTTTAATTCAGGTATACTGTGTGCCTGGTTGCAGACATACTTTGATTCTGATGAGCTAAATAGTATATTTTTGTAAAAAAAAAAACACAAACAAAACAACAATTGCGTGGTGCTGCCTGTCTGGCACTAACTATGTGTTGTCATCCAGGCATACGTTTATGGGACTAACAAACAACCCTGTGATAGTTTGCAGAGTCATTTTTATTTGGAGGCCAGGGGACAACAAAATGCGTGGTCACACTCGACACTTATAGGACCAAGAATGCCGGCTCTTTGTAATACATGTATGGACTGTGATAAGTTTTCTGTGCCATCACAATGACGTGAGCTTCTTAAAGGAATTATAAAGGATTAGCAAGGATGAAACCATTACAATTGTTCAATTTTAGTCTGAAAGCTTACTGATTATGAAGTTCATATACTAGAACCATTTTTTATGTGAAGTATTTCCCTCTAACTGATAAACTCCATCAACTATAACAAACATCGAGGCTAATACTTTCAGTGACATTAAAAATTATACAACAAATTACCTTTGCTAATTGTGCAATCGGCGAGAAGCATTCTGACCATAACTTTAATCCCGAGAGTGCACGCCTGGTTGCAGACGTACTTTCACGCATGTAATTGAGTGACCTTGTACATTCCACGGCATTTCCTGGTAGGCAAGATACTACACTTGGACCGGTGAGAAATTTTGCATTTTGTGTCATGATTTCCACGTATATATTCAAGAGTTATACAAATAACCGCTGAAAACTGAAAAAGTATTGGGGTGCCCCTTTCTTCATATTAAAAGATCATAAAAATCAAACAGTGTAATCTCTATGAAATATGTAATGTTTTCTTTCTTTGAGCTGTGTACAAACTGTGTGTCTGCGGGAAGTCAAGGCTCTGTGGATCTTTTGTAAACATGTGATGTCACAGGTTATGTGGTCTATGGCCGTTGTTTTAATTCAGAGAAACTGTGTGCCTGGTTGCAGACATACTTTGATTCTGATGAGCTCAAAAGTATTTTGTAAAAATTTTTTTTTTAAACCTGCGTGGTGCTGGCTGTATTCTCATCCAGGCATACATTTATGTAACAAACTATACTAGGTCAAATAAAAATGTAATAGTTTAGTGCATCAAATTTCTCAGTGAAAAACGCGATGAGTTTGCACCTTTATAGTTTCAACGACAGGCGTGCCGACATTCTTCTATTTTGTATTTTTTTCTTTCTGTGCCCGTGTTTATAGCTGAACATTGGTGGGTACAAAATGACAGCTACAATTCTTGGCAGGAAAGGCTTGGATGCGCCATTTTGAAAGTCAACGTTCTCGGGTATTATACGGCGTAGTGTGCATTTTAAGTGATGCGCGTTTACACACTTAAAGGCCCTGTACACTATTGGTAAGATCGAAAAACACAAATGCTCACAGATTCACACATGACTTACTTGACCTAAAGTAAGTAATGGTAGAAAGGGTTCCTTACAATATTTCTGCCTAAAATGCTTTCGTATCTGAGAAATGAGTAAGACAATAGTTTTTATCACACGTGATGTTTGAAAAGACAGAAAACACATAAGGTCTCTTTTCACTATTTTCTTGTGACCTCGATGACCAATTGAGCTCAAACTTTCACAGGTTTTTTTTTTCATGCATATGTTGAATCACACAAAACATGTACACTGTCTGCGACTATTTTGTCAGCTCTACCATTCCTGTATAATACCTTTAACATATCTTTTTGGTGCAATTTAAAGGGGCACTGTCGTCCTGCTTGTGACTGGATATGGAAACATAAACTCTCACCCTGGTTACTACACGCGCTTGCATTGACCGTCACATCACAAAACAAAAACATTATAAGGCGCCGTCAATATTATCGCGCCCGCGCATGTAGAGGGAGGAGGGTTCAGAATTTTATGTCTGGCCACAGACTCGCTGTGATCACGACGACAGTGCCCCTTTAACTCTCAAAATGGCGAGTGTGGCAGATAGCCGCATGTGACGAAGGTCCAAGGGGTCAAGTGTTTAAGTTACTCAAAATATAAGGACACTATACATGTAAAACAAAATTGATACAAAAAGATACGTATGACTTGACAAAGATTGTATTTGTATAATAGAAAAACAAAATCAAGGTATACATATTACATCTTCAAGAACAGTAATAAAAACAAAATCCCCCAAAGACAATTTTACCCATGTTGCCCAAGGTCGATGACCTTGGAATCCTATTTGCACTTGACCCAAATCAAGGTCAGCATGACCCGTGTGCAGGGTCAAACCGACGAGGAACCACGGTCAGTGATGTGATTATGGACTTGCAGTCCGTGTCACTGTCAACCACTTTCAAGTCAAACTGACCAGCAATATGATGATTCAGTGACAGTGTGTTCAACTTGAACACCAGCGGTGTGTTTTCGTGGTCGTAACTAATAACTGTTTGGGTTGACTTGGCCATTGGTTAATCACTGGGCAATGACCGAAACAGTTATTGGTTACGGCCGCGAAAATGCACCCCTAGTCACTTTAACTCAGATTACTGGTCAACATGACTCATTTTCCGGTTTTATCTGGTCAACAATCAGTTGTTTCTGAGTCACAAATAATGCGGGTCAGCCTCACCAGTTATCTGGGTCAAATCGTGTTTTCTGACATGGATCTGGGTTACTTTCACCCAATGTGTGTGGTTTCAGCATGACCCAAGATTATTTGAGACATACTGACCAAGAATTTGAGGCAGTACTGTACCTTAGGCTATGCTTTTATACACCAGAATATCATTCAGCTGAAACCGAACATGGATCTAGCCCCAAAAGATACAGATCATCACTTGATCACTTTCAAAACAGATTGTGGGTCAGATAACCAAAACAAGGATTAAACAATAAAGACCAAGAAACTGGGTCAGGATGACTCTAATAGGGTCGAACCCATAACAACCCAGATTCAAAGTAACCCTAACACAGAATGTGGGTCAGATGACTCTAATAGGGTCAAACCCATGACAACCCAGATTCCGAGTAACCCTTTGGCTCAGATGACTCTAATAGGGTCGAACCCATAACAACACCGATTCTGAGTAACCCTAACACAGTATGTGGATCAGATGACCTAAAAAAGGATCTAGCCCCAAAATACACAGATTCAAGGTATCTAATTTTACACAGAATATGGGTCAGATGACCCCCCAAAAAGGATTTAGCAAAAGGAAACTGAGTAACTTTTTAAACAGAATGTGGGTCAGATGACCCCCAAAAAGGGTCCAGTCAAAAGACCCAGATTGTGGGTTGATTCCTAGAAGTTTTGAAGTGTAACTTTAGATCAAAAACCCACTCTGCTAGTCTGGAACCCAAACACGCGTTATCAGTTCCAAAGGTTAGAGTTTGATAGATATGGAAAAGCCCTCACCAACAAATTTAAACATTTCAGATATAAGTTAAAACAGACTATTGCTCTGATAATGAAGGGCATGAAAAAAGTACTAATTTGATCAATAAGAAGGTTTAAAAATGCACAAATGTTTGAGTACTTTTTATAATTTTTCATAAAATTACAGCAAATATTATTAAGAGTATTTACAATAAAGCCCCCACATCAAACAAATCATATATATTAATCCCCAAAGGAAACCTATCAATTTCATTCAACTACAAAATTTCAACTTTGCATAATAGTTTCTAGTTCTTCAAAGTCCAAAATGTACTTTTTAAATATGTCAACACCTTTAACAGGAACATAAAGATACTCATCTAAACCTGCAATTATTTTACCTAATAATATTAAAGGTGCCTCTTGATATGTTTCCTCTATTCGGTTCGGTGTATCTCATCCTCGCGGTAACCTTTGACCCTAAAGCTAATTGAACAGGCTATGTCAGAGCTGTGTACAAAAACTTGAGATTAGAGGGCCATAGTGGTAAAAACAAAACAAAAACCCACATGTGTGCATACAGGGTGCTAGACTAGACTGCACATTGGGTTGTGCTGCATTCTGGACCAATAATGGCGTCCAGAACCATGCGACCAAAGAAAACTGGCCCCTCCGTGTCACAACTGTCTCAATACACAGCTCTGGGCTTTGCTCTGTGTAGCCCAAACACCTGACGTCTCACTTCGAGGCACACGAATAACGCCAGACACCAGTCTTTATGGTTACCTGCCAGACGTACCTTTGACCTTGCACCTTTGACCTTGCATGCCGTAATACTGTGTGTATACACAAACACAATACACTCATTGTGTGTAGTATCACTACCAGTCTGGTAGCTATGCCTCAATGCATAAATATCCACCCAATGAAACCATTGGGCTTGCAAGATCAGTGCCTGTCTTCATCCTTATGGATAAAAGCAGGGGACCAGTCTAGGCACGGACCCACCATTTGACTAAAACACCTCATCTAAAACACCTCAAAGCAAAACATTTAATGCACCCAAATCATTCAGTAAGCATTACTAACTGGCCATTTTGATAGTACAGTAAATGTTTAAACAACAAGTATTGCATGTTTCCAATATTTAACACGCGCCTCTAATAAAATATTCATATAAAATTATCATTACATGGTAAACCCCAACCGTCCACAAGGAAAAAAAACAAAAAACACTAAGTATCTCATTTTTCTTCTACACCCAGCTTAACAATATTACTTAAATTACTACATGATAACTTGTGAGCTACATATTCTGTATAGTGGTATATGATTAATAGTTCCATGAATATTTGGTAATATCCTTTACAGTTTTTAAGCAGCAAATAGATTGCAGAAGGACCCGGACAATTCAAAATTGCACCTCGCCACGAGGAATGATTTGAGTCATTCCCTCAGAATCATTTCGACTCAACTTCAGACTCAAGCACAAAATCTTCACATTCATGTTGAGAGACAATCATTTTAAGGACTTGAGACTTGACTTTTGACTCAGCCTCAAGGACTAGAAATCTAACCTGAGACTTTAGGACTTGTCTTCAAAGAATTAAGACCTGCCTGAAGACTTGTCATCACAGACTTAGGACTTCTCCTCAAAGACTTAGGACTTGTCCTTAAAGAATTAAGACCTGACTTAACATTTCCCCTTAAGACTTGAAACTTTCCCTCAAGACTTGATGTAAAATTGTCCTCAAACACTTGAGACCTGACTTAAGACTTCTCCTCAAAGACTCAAGACTTGTTAGCAAAGACTTTACCTTTGGGACTTTACCTTTTAAGACCTACTATAGGCTGGTCTAAAAGACTCGGGGAGGACACAGGGTTCTGACAGCTATGACCCTGATTGAATGTGATACTTTCAAGTAACTGCTTAAATGTTATCTTTTTCAACAAGTGTACTGCAATTCATTTCATGAAACTGTCTTAAGCGCCTTTGAACAATTTCTGTTGATTTTGGTGCTATATAAATGTTTTCTGATTGATTGATTGATTGATTGATTGATTGATTGATTGATTGATTGATTGATTGATTGATTGATAAACCTATTATTTGATCGAGTCCGCCAGCACCAATTGGTACAAAACCACATTCTATGTAGCAAAAAATCCTTTGAACATCCCCCTCCAGTCTAAACAACAAACCTATGTCTACGCAAAATATAGGCAAGTTTGATATAATGAAAGACTTTGGGCTCGGCCGAAGGCCCCTAAGCCCAACCATATCTTGGGTGTGTTTTGGCGACTGTAACCAATAACCCGTTTCGGTATTTGGCCAGTGATTAACCAATGGCCAATTCAACCGGAACAGTTATTGGTTACGACTGTGAAAAAACACACCCCTCGCGTGCAAGACTGAACCTGATGAATTGCGAGTAAATTGGGTTCTTAGTACTGCTCACTAGATTATAAAAAATCAAAAACCACAGTGATCAGAAATGTGTGGTACAAAACCTTTAAATATTCAGAGTATACAAAAAACTCCTATATATAGGTATTCTCTGGATTAGAAATTTGAACATGATGCTGACTATTTTAGAGTACGTGTACTAGTCTTGGTGCAAGACTGTCTTACCGAGTAAAACCATGCACACTAAACACTACGTACATGTACATGTCACGACTATACCACTGATAGAGGGCGTTCTCTGGAAGCCACAATGCCGTACGAGTGGTGGGCCTTGGGTGATGATGGACTAAGCCAGGTTTCCGTAACGGAGCCTGCTATCGTTCCATGGTTCTTGTGTGCGATAGTCGCGTGATAATGAACAATAACGTCTTGCACAGAGACTACACATGTACATGTTTTTAAAAGGCAAGTAAGTGTAAACACTAAAATCTACTAGCATTTTGAATAAGGAGTAAGCACAAATTAAAAATTTGTTTGATAAATAGTATCAGGCACAACTTCTACGAGAGCACAGCCTATTTCAGAGAGTAGCTTTATAGAGAAAAATGTTGCTTAGAAGAAAAAGGTTACCAGCTAAAATACAAGGAGATGCATAGTTTGAGATTGGTTCCCTGCTTAGCAGATAACTAATTTGTCCTTTCTTCAGCGTACCCAGTCTGTTTCCCTTGTGATTTATAAGTTGAGAAAAAGTTGCATCACCTTAAAGTGACTCCCTTACTACGGCTTACCAGGTTGTATCGAAAGCCGGACGTGATCCCTGGCTATCTGGCAGAAAAGGAGGCAGCCAATATGAGCTAGATAGCTAAGTCACATTAATCCGGAGGTCGCAGGTTCAAATCCTGTTCTATACAATTTTTCTTTGTTCATCCAAAATTGATGGATTCAATTGCCAAGCATGGCCATGATGAAAGTGGATCCAGGGCCCAATTTCATAGAACTGCTTTAGCATAAACAGTAGCTAAGCACATCAACATTATTTTTTACCAGACTAAGGTTACCAGTCAAAATACCACGTAACATGTACCACTGACTGGTATCCTGCTCATTTATGCTAAGCAGAAAAATGTTAAGCAATATTTTGTGCTTAAGCAGCTCTGTGAAATTTGGACCAGAATGTAAAAAGTCAAGCAGAGTACAAAATGCATTAAGACATTACAAAACCCATTTCAAGATCAAAGTGATTCAATAAAACCAATGGTAATAAATACTAAAACATTGCAAACACCAACAACTACACCAGATTGTAGTGGTATACACTAAACTTCCACTGACTAGAATCCAGATTTCACCACACACAAACAAATGTAATAATAACAAATAAATAAATTAAAGGGCCATTTAGAATAACCAATGTTTTAAAAAAAATTGCAACCTTGAAACAAAATTATTTCACAACACCCGCACACCAAATTTTTGATTTGGATTTAATGATTTCCTACATACTGAAGGACAGAGTGAGGCTTTGTATGAAGTAGATATTTACGATCACTGCTCGTCTCGACTTGTCTTGATGGGATGTCGTGGCCGAGTGGTTTAGAGCATCGGATTCAAGTTCTGGCGGTCGAGTCATCGGGGATGTGGGTTCCAATCCCGGTCGTGACACTGGTGTCCTTGAGCAAGATTCTTTACTATAATTGCTCCATTAATGGGTATAAATGGGTAGAGCTTGATATTGTGTATGAAAAAGCCTCCGGTTCGCCACGGCAGCACAGGGCTGTATACACCCCAGGGAGCCGAGAAAGATTACAGGAATGCTATTGGCCCAATGACCAGGGCACTAACGTAAAGCGCATTGATACGTTATTGTGAAATGCGCTATATAAGAACTAGTTATTATTATTATTATTATGGGTACTGCACCAACATCCCTTCGCAGGGGTCACACTGGTAGGGTCGGTGGTGTGCAAGAAATTGCCACCCGTGCCAGAATTGCACTATATACGAGCCAATATTATTTCTTTGACCGAACCACCCACAATTTCCAGAAAAAAAGGTAAAATTTTTTAATGTTAAGGTTCTTCTGAATGGCCATTAAAAAGTACTGTTTCACATTTCGAGAAACATTGCAGCAGCAGTTGCCGTATTATTCACAATTAATAAACCACGTATTGGTAAGACATAAATAAAATTATTTTTCAAAAATATAACTTTACTTTTAAAAAGAGAACTGAGCTATGTATTAAAGAATTTAATGGGCTTTGATGACAGACACTATTAAGGCTAGTCCATACAAGATTAAAAATGTAGCAAAAAAATCCCCCCCCCCATAAAAAATGGTCTCCTATGGAACATTTAATTTGGCAGAAGCCATGTTTGCATCGCTCTTGAAAATGGTCAAATTACTTTCAATTTCATAGGGCTGCTAATCTAAGCACAGAAAAAGGAATGCTGACCTTCTAGCAAAGAATGACGTAACAATCCATGCTGAACACACCCATGCTGGCCGCCAATTTTGTGCTTACTACGAAACAAGCTAGCGCCTCAGCCATTTTTGTCTGCTACAATAAGCAACAAAATTTGCTTACTGTTAAGCAGCTCAATGAAATTGACCCCAGGGCCCACTGTCATAGAGCTGCTTCAGCTTCAGTAGCTATGCACAACAACAATATACCTACCAGAATAACATCACCAGCCCAAACACCACGTTGCATGTAGCATAATTATCTGGTGTCCGGCTTAGAATTGCGAGCAGAGAATTTTGATGCAATACTGCTTGTTTAAGCAGCCCTATGAAATTGACCCCTTAGCCCAATTTCATAGAGCTGCTTAAGCAGAAAATATTGCTTAGCAAGTGTCTGCTAAGCAGAAATGAGCAGGACACCAGTCACAAATAGTACACGTGACGTGGTAGTTTGGCTGGTAACCTTACTCTGCATAATTTTTTTGTGCTTAGCTACTTTTTGTGCATGAGCAGCTGTATGAAATTGGGCCCTGGTTAGAATCCAACCTTGGACTTGAGCCTTGAATGCCGATTGGCTTTCCAGCATCGTCCAGATTGTGAGGTTTCCCCCCACTCCCTGGACAGGTTTTCTTATTCCTAATAATTGACACTGTCAGGAACTCAAGTGAGGCTCTCACGCATTTTTTTTTTAGTACTAGAAACAGCATGGAGCACGTTCGGGTGGGCGACTAGAGTGACCAGACTAACCAGAAACAGTGTGACAGTGTGTGACGTAGCTCTCAAATTTACTAGCTCGACCATGCTCCAGTGCATGGTCGAGCTAGTCAACCTCCCTGTGCTCTATGGTTTCTGGTAAGTCTAGTCACTCTAGTCGCTCAGCCGAACTTGCTCATGAGCGCATTTTCAGCGGGGGGGGGGGGGGGGGGAATTTTCAACCAGCATATCATCAAGTATGGACTAGCATTAAGACATTGTTGAAACTACTCGTGTAATGATGTGCCATGAGATATCTTATCCAACGGGGGTAGCCTACTAGATTGTTTAATAAGGACCTCCTTGTCTGCTGCCCTCGTTTGACTCCTCTTTTGCCGACCATCAAAATATCCGGGGTGCGAGGAATCGCTTCCCGCGTCAGAGTCGTCCAAGAAAGTATCCATGGTGGCTTGCGCTGAGAACGCCGCTGCCTCGTCGTACGAGGGCGGCATTTCGATATGTCTGGACTTGCCTCGTCTCGGAGTGGCTTGGAGATTGGGGACAACGGTGGCAGCTTACTAGGGGCGCTGTGGGAATTGTTGGGGTTGTCGGTCTGTGCTATGACGGGGTGTACACTGATGTGCTTGGTGACTGAAACAGTGGAGTCTCTGTCGGCGTTGTCTGGTCTCTCTGCTTCACTGCTGCTGCAACGTTTCTTTTTTCTTGCATCTCGGCAACCCCTTGGTCCTGTCAAACATCCAATAAAAAGACAAAGTTAAGATGGTTTTTGATGATTCTCTTAAGTAACTCTTCAAGAAGTGATTTGCTCCTTATATAGTTTCTTTTATTTCAAGAGGTTGTGAAAATTTCTAGTCAACAAAAGTTAAAGTTTTGTATACTCAGCAGCAATCAATTTTCGTTTGATTTCACATGTACATTTTTAAGAAATCAGTACTATATTTCCATCCTCTAGTTTTCAGTATTAACACACCGTAAAACCAACGTTTGAAAAAATTCATTAAAATTGGGGGATCCTGTTTTCGCAAAAAAACAACACTGACAAATTTGTATTTCACCATGGAATTTGTGTAGTTCATAAATGAGCTTTCATTGCAGCAATCCAAACAAGTAATGATGATTTGGGGATTGGTCGTCAAATGCTATTTTCTCGACACAGTTAAGTAATTTTTAATTGCAATTTCCTTGTACATATTTGGGTGCACTAGATTCACACCAGTGAGCTGCGAGTTGCTGAATTCAATTAGAAAACATTAAGTTGGCAACTCCAAATGCTTTGCAGTCTCATTATTTATGCAGATGGGGGGTTAGAGGTGTTGAGAGTTGAATGAACTTTAATGTACTGGGAAAACTATGACCCCAAAGATGGCATTCTTAAAGGGGCTGCGTCGTCGTCATGATCAAACAGGCCTGAGGCTGTTCATGGAATTATGAACTCCCACTCAGTTACTGCCACACGCACTCTCAAAAGAATGATGCATGTAGAGGGCCGGGAGGGCGCATGCGTGCAGTAATTGACTATAATTCCATGTACAGCCACAGGCTTCGCTCGCTCCCAGGCCTATCCAGGACGCTGGGATGGCTATCAGCTTGCACAGATTCTTGTTTAGGAAGTACGTCATGCGTGCAGTGCTTGCAGTGTGAGTGTGATGCATGATGGGACTGAGCATAAACCAATGAGCGTGCTTGATACGTTTGCCCATCCCAGCGCCTTTAGTTTTAAGGCAAGGCGCTGGGGACGAGCGAAGCCACAGGCCTGCTTTGATCATGACGACACAGCCCGTTTTAATTTGTTGTGTTCTGCCTAAAACAACACAACAACAGTGCAATTCGTGCACAAGTTGGTTTTCATGATAATTCGTTTTAGGAAGTAATAATTAGTATTACATTAGCTCAGTGCAAGGTGGGGGGTCAAAGGTGAGAATTTGATTGACTTTCGTGTACCGCAAAAACTATGACAAAATGGCAAGATTAACTCTCTCTTCCCTCGCAGAAAAAGTATCCATGGGGAAAAAAATGTAATAACCACGGTTCACAAGCTAGTTTTTATGGTCAAATGCTTGAAGAGGTGAAACATGTGAAAACTGGTATAACAAAAGCTCAGTGCAGGTAGGGGTTATAGGTGAAATTTTGATCAACTTAAGTGTACAGGGAAATTGCAACTTTGCACCTTTAACTTGTTCCAATCTTCTCAATTTCTCAGTTTTGCAATAAAAATTAACTCACAGGTGGTTTTTTAAAATAATAAATTGGCATTTAAAGAAAAACAAAATGGGTTTGTTTGAACATTATACAAATATTTGAGCAGGTTTTGTCCCCCTTGTTTTATATCAGGAATTCCATGCAGCAAAACAAAACTTCTCGTCTGAGTCGATACATGCGATACAACTTCATAAAACGATTAAAAATATCTGTTTTTTCCCCCCTCCAATCACACCACCACCACCACCACCACCACCTCCTTATTGATCAACAGACCCCTTGCATAAGCCGCCATCGCTGAGGTCAACACTGAAAACAAGCTACCAACAACTAGCATCTATGAGTCTTTCTTTGACCTCAGTGAGGGCGCTGTTTGAGCGTGTGGCATCTTATGCAAGCAATCCTTATAATTTGTAGGCTGTAAAAATTGTTACAATTAGGCATGAAATAATAATGTGGAGATGTGAAGGCATTCATAATAAAGTCAACACATGAGGTGTCACATAGACTTGCTACTTAAAGAAGCAAGGTGCAGCATTTACAGGACAGACTATGACAAGTTTATGCATTGTTGATTATGCATGCAACACCATTATAATGAGGAAATGAGGCCATGCAGTTGGGTGTAGACTAGCCGCAACACTCTTTACCGCGTACAGTATTCCCACCTACATGTATTACTTTGTTAAGGTTGAGGCATTTGCAAAACAGACTATGACAAGTTCATGAATGTGATAAATTATGCGTGTATTTACGATTGACAATAACGAGGAGATGGGTTATAAACAAACAGCAACAAATTTTGCCACCAATTTACATCAGGTAATCTTACTTACATAGACTGTCATGTGCTTGTAAAAGATGGAGTATTGTCATTTGTGAATACCTCATCTTTCACAACGGTAAGGAATGGGCATTTTATGGGGGAAAAAAACCACTGTGAAAAAAGACTACTAAAAAGAAGTGACCGTATTGTCTGTCATTGTTTTCGGAACAGTAGACTTCTTCCTATACTCTAGTACGCAAAAAATACATCACAAAAAAATGTGCAATTCAATCAAGTTTGGTAACCACATGATGTTCATATGGGTTTTGAGGCATTGCATGGTGAGGTTTCAATATATATTTGGTTTGCGGTAACACCATGTGTATAAATATCTACTTTGCTGCGTAGATTTTGTTCTTTAGAGAACTTGTCTTGCTATTTATTCTACTACCGCGGAGTAGATTTTCGGAATTCGGGAGACTTCTCAGTTCTGAAAAGAACTGTCCTGCTTATTAACTCTACTACCTGGGCGGGAGGTAGGAAATCGGCCTGGACTACTACTACTTTAGCTTTGTGGATCGGGGGGACTTCTCGTAATTAACTGCACTGCCGCGGAGTGAGTTCTTTTTGGTCTCATTGTTTCAACTAGCTTGCTCTAGTCATCGTTAGGAGACTGATGTTCCTTTTGTAGTAACTGGAGTAGTTTTATTTGCCACTATTCAGGGCTTGAATTTCATTTATAAAAATTCCACCAGGCTTGCAGCTCTTTACTCTCTAGACCAGAAATAGTTTTCACAAGACCTTTATTTCCTTCTAAAAAAAATGATTTGCCAAACTTTTAGGAGGAAGTATGGAAGGAAAACATTTAATTGCGAGATCTTTAAAAGTATGCGGTTAGAAAAGCACTGGATTTACTCGGTCCAGGCCCATTTCCTACCTAACTCCACAGTTAATGGCCGAGAGCTAAAATTACTAGACTCTGGCAGCAATACGGTATGTAGGTATTTCAAGCCCCCCCCCAAAAAAAAAAACACACAAAAAAACAACAACAAACATGCAGATAAAAGAATGCAACTATTTATATCCATGCTTAATTAATAAAGTATCCAATGAAGCAACTAAGCAACCAAGCATGCAAAGCGCAAGTGTGTACAGCTAGGCCCAATTTCATAAAAGCTGTGAAGCAGATAATACTGCTTAGCAAAACAATGGGTTGAAAACCATTGGCAACAATGCAAACTCTATGAAAGTTTGACTGGTAGCCTGTTTTAGCTAAGCAAGATTTGTCTATGCTTAGCCCAAGCATGTACAGGCTTTATGAAATTGGGCTCAGGACATGAGGCTAGACTTGTCCAAGTCAGCGAGCTCTACATGTATGTACATGTATGCATGACTAAACGTATACATTATTAAAGCAAGCAGAACATTTTTGATTAAGCAAGTTAGAAAGGTGATAAGGCAACCCATGTCATGCTTGAAATTCCTTGTTGAGGCAAAGTCACTTTGCCGGTGAGAAACCGCATGCATGCAGGAAGAGTTAAAGGGGCACTTTAAGACGAAACAATCCTAAGTTTGTGCTGCCTTTGTGAAATTCTAAGCCTGCCTGGGTTTGTATTAACTATTCACAAAGAATGGCAGGGCGTTTTAACTGGACAATCAAAACTGACATGCTGCATGCAGAATTTATCACTGCTCTTTCACGAAAGCAATTTATATGTAATGCGTTACTTCACCGAGACTTTAAAACAAGAATGCTGATGCACTACCACAAAGCCCTCAACCAACATAGAACACTACTGCTCCTTTAAGATAAATACTATAACTGACATAAATATTAAACAAACGAAACTAGTAACTACTCTTTTCAGACGAGTACAATTACTGCACCACTACCCTGACAAAAAGTGACACAACACTGCTAATTTGCTCTTTTAAAGGTATTGTACACTTTTGGTAACAACTCAAAATCAGTGTCCACATTTTGTGTGATTAAACATATGCATGAACAAACAAAGCTGTGAAAGTTTGAGCTCAATTGGTCATCCAGGTCACCAGAAAATAGTGAAAAGAGATCTTATGTGTTTCTGTTTTTTCAAATTACTATTGTTTTACTCGTTTCTCAGAAACGATAGCATTTTAGGCAGAAATATTTTAAGGAACCCTTTCTACCATTACTTACTTTAAATCATGTAAGTTATGTGTGAATCTGTGAACATTGTGTTTTTCAATCTTACCAATAGTGTACAGGGCCTTTAAGCTGCCCTCAGGTCGCCCTTCCGATGCCACAAAAACAGTCAGCGAATGAATTTTCAGGATGATGCTGCGCCTGAGCTAAGACCGTCTAGAACATATCAGTCGCCGATTGTTTTTGACGCGAGTATAAACTATGAAAAAATCGACAGTTGCAAGAGTAGAAAAATGTCTACTTGTGCCGCATGTTCCCAACAGGCAGGAATCGATTAACAGATTTTACATTGAGTACCGTATGTACTGACTGCATTATGCATTATTAGCGTAAGCTTGCGCGCCAATACGCGTCCGGCAATTAACGCCCCAGTAAGCTTGTGCGCCTATACACGTACGGCAATTAAGCAAGTCTTCAATCCTGTGCATGATTTTGTCGGGGTGACACATGTTCCACAGCATTCACACGATTTCTCATTTGTAGTGACCAAAGCGTTAAATTTCTGCTTCCTCGTGTCGGTTCCGTCGCAGCGCAAGCAAAATGCAGATTGACCCGAGGGCGGGCTGTAAAGTACAGTGACCATTGCGCTTTAAGATGATGCGGTTAAACAGACAACTACTTCCGACTACAACAAATATGTACGACGGCCGTTTTTAAGCAGATTGTTTTTGAGCAAATTAAACACAACTATACACCTAGTGCATTAAATATGTACTTCTAACTACAACAAATATGTACGACGACCGTTTTGTAAGCAGATTGTTTTTGAGCAAACTAAACACAACAATACACCTAGTGCATTAAATATGTACTGCTAACTAGTACGACGACCGTTTTTAAGCAGATTGCTTTGAGCAAATTAAACACAACAATACACCTAGTGCATTAAGTATATACCTCGACTGCGTGGGGTGTGTGTGCACTCACAGCCATACTACCAGTAATCACAGTTTACCTTGCCCATCATCTACTTCAGCTGGTGAAACAGCTGTAGCATTGAATCGTGCAACAACCAACCCATGGTAGGACCGGGAAGATAAGAAGGAGGTGTGTGGGGGGAAGGAGGTTATGTTGGTGGCAGTGGTGGGTACAGCAACGAATGTAGGAAGAGAGAAACAAAAAAATAAACTAGGATGATGATGAGCAGTGTTACTTTTCAGGGAGGCATACGTCGTATCAATTTGGGGCTAATCGGCGAGATGAGATTGGTTTTTAACGGAGGTCTCCAACCCATCATAATGATAAGGTTCTGATGTTCTCAGGAAGACAACGGACCCCCTTGCACATGCTGTCATAGGTCAAACAACGACAACCACATCACCAGCTTTATCACAATTCTCAGCCATATACCCACATACCAGCCTTTGATATCAGCGAGGGCGCTGTCTGAGAGTGTGACGTCATGTGCAAAGATCTTCGATAGACCCCTTGCATAACGCGCAAAGCTGCTGGTACGGCGAGCGCTCACAGCTCACATATCGTCTAATGATCTGCCTCCTTTTTTGCCACAGTGAGGGGTGAGTTTTGAGAGTGTGACCTCACGCAAGGGGTCACACCTGACATCATCACGATAATCTTGGTTTGTCATTATCCCTGTTTATACAGTGCATTTTAGGTGACGCAGCATTCACACGCCACCATTGTTACATGCAACTTGACTACCAAAATGGCAAGCATGGCAGAAGGTAGTCGAGTGTGCAGTCGTGCAAGGGGTCAATAGGTTACAATTTCATGCTTCACCACACAACAACAAAGTGGAAGAACTCCACTGAGGAAGCCGTCCTGAGACCATTTGATCCACAACCTTTCAATAATGAATTGGAAACCTCTTTAGAACACAATAATCACTCGAAAGAAGGCTTTTTAACCAAGAAAATGACATGCCCAAATTTAATTCCCCTTTTCCACTGTCGTTTGCAGTAATCTGCTTCTCTTTACGACCTTGCAAATATTACTTTGCGTGGCTTGATCTTAGCCTACTCGATCTAAAGCCATGTTGACTAAAAAATTTTTTAACTGAACACTCTTTAAGCTCATTATTATTCCCGACAAGGAAACAAAGTCAAAGCTTACTCAACTATTTAACCCAAGGAAATAACGAGTGTCGAGTAATGCACTTTTTTTGGCTCACCGATGGTCAATAACATTTTTAAATATTCCCCCTGCCTTCATTTTCTTTCGTACATTGCCTTCTCCTTAGCCCCACACTAACACGACGGTTTGTCAATTTTGTAAAGTGATGTTCGATTTTACGGGTACCTGTAAACAAAGTAATAGAAAGTTGACGTGACTCCAGTATGGCTAACTACACGGCAGGGTTGTCGTCTTCATCTGAAGTTGAGGTGCACGGAGACAAAGGCAAGGAAAACGGGGAGAAAGAGGCAAAGAAAGTCGGTTTATGGGGAGGAAATGAAGAGAAAAACATGTATTAAAAGATCATAATGTATAAAGAGGAATAGAGATGTTATCCACAATGAGATACTATATAAAAAACAAACAATGGCACACTTATAAACAATATTGTTTAGAAACATATTTTAAAGATAATTGCAAGAGTCCATTTTGTTAGTATCCTGTATTTATGTATTTTCCAATAAGCACAACATTAGGCCAACCTGACAAATTTCAACCAAATTAGGTGGTCACATTTAAAAAAAAAATAGAGGTTAAATTTTCATAAACTCGGGGAGTCAAGAAATCACCATAACATTTTGGCTTTTTGTCCAGCATTTTGTGCACGTTCATTTCATAACATAATGTATACATGCTTAACATTTCAATATGACAAGTGTTGGGGGACAATGTTCTCACACAGCGCAGTATGAGATGGAAATACTCTTTACCCAGGTTACTTGGTTAATGCAACCAAGGTTAGATTTAAAAAAGATAGCCTTCAGATTGCACAGCGGCAAATTATAAGGCAATAACCAATCGTATCGTCAAGCAGGCTTGAATCTTCAATTCTGATTGGTCGATCCATAGCAACAAGGAGTGTGATAAAAACCTGTATTGCACGGCTCGTATCACACTCTGCCTATTGCGCTGTTTTAACTCTGCGTATTGCTATACGCAAAAAGAACGGCTACAGAAGTCAATGTAAATTCAAAAGTGGTGCGTTTGGCACTCCTCCAGGGCAGAAGAAAGAGGAAAAGAGGCTCTGTTTTTTTTTTTGCTTCTTGGAGCCTGCAACAATTAATCAAATTTAAAGCACATGTGTAACATTGGTACATGTTATTGTGGAAGACCAGTATCTGCACTTTATGTGACCCAACATATACATGAAATAACAAACTTGTGACAGTTTAAGCTCAATCGGTCATCAGAGTCACAAGAAAATAGTAAAAATAAAAATTAAATGTTTTCAATGTTTCATTGGGTTTTAGACGCGCCAGATACAAACTAATTGTTTTACTCATTTCCTAAGAAACTATAGCATTTCAAGCTAAACCATTTCAAGGAAGTTTTCCACCGTGACCATCTTTATACCATGTAAGTTATGTGCAAATCTGTGAACACTTATATTTTCAATCTCACCAATGTTGTGCACACCCTTTATATAAAGAATTGTTTAAGGCTGGCATTTGCTTGCACAGCTAATGTGACCAATACCAAGTGGGCGAAATGGTAAGATATGGCAAATACCACAGCCACGTGGCTATAGATCTCTCCATTGTTGATGAAAACACTGCGCTGGTTGGCATGGACAGCCGGATGTTGGCAAATCAATCAATCGTGTCGACAGATGTTGTGACCAAACTCATCATTTCTGCAAACTTTCACTTCATGAAGAATACATGTACATCCCATTATTGGTTGCTTTGTTTTCAACAAATTCAATCAGTAATTGTGAATAGTTGTGTAATATTGCTACGAACTGCGGCTATCTGTTTTTGCTTTGCATTTGTGGCTTCTCGCCGTTTTTCCAACCTCGGTTGGCCAAACTTCAGGCAGTGACGTTGCAATGGAAAGGTCTATAGATACAGTACATGTATGCATGGTGGCAATTGTTTGGCGACTGATGACCATGTGGCCAACACTATGAAGCAAAACGCATATATTGGAAAACAATTGGAGGCCAAAGACCAAGTTGTATTGTCAGTGTTAGGAGGCCAACGATGACCACAAGGCAAAACCTTGGAAGCCAAAAGTAGCACATTAGCTGCTAACTCAATGAAACCAAAAACAATGGAAATAAACAAAGAAGCCGATTACAAATGTTAAGAGGCCAAATGGCCAGATGACCAAAATGGCTAACACTAGGAGCCCAGGGCCGAGTAGCAATTACAGGAAGCCCAAGACCAAGTGGCATGTACTGATCAACTGGCAAATACTAGGAAATTGAAGCCGAAGACTTAAGTGGACATGCCGATACGTGGAAAGCCAAGAACCACAAGTGAACACCTGAGAGCCCAATTTGGTCAAGCAGCATGCAAATATGCCAATGACCATGAGCCACACAAGAAAAAAAAACAGAAGACCAAAGTGGCATGCACTTATTAGGAAGCCCAGGTCTGGTGGCTTGACTTAGAAATCCCAAGACTAAGTTGCATGCTCCAGGAACCAGCAGGCATTATTACCAAAATGTCATGCACTTGAAAGTTATTAAGGCCAATCGAAATGGCCTCTTCAGCCAATAACTCAGTGGCATTTTTTGAAAGCCATGGGACAAGCTGCATTCGAATGGAGACCTATGACCAGGTGACAAACACTTGGTCGCCATCGCCAAATGGCATAAAACCCTATAATGACCATCGGCAAATATTAGGACAATTGTGACTACTCAGACACTTGGAGTCTCCCTTTTTTTTAAAACAAGTCATAATGTACTTCAACGTTGCGGCCACTGAATTAAACCAAATCTCTCCGAAACCATGCATTGTGAATCATACCCTTAAAAGTGTGTAAATCTGACCATGCAGGCATGCTACAAGTACATGTACATGTATTACCACCTGTAACTGTTCGCTTTAAATCGGAATATGAAGTACCGGAGGTGACGACCCTCAGGTATCAGAACATCTGTGCGAGAGTATTGTGTGCATCAAAACCATTTACGTAATGGAAGGTTGTGACCATGGTGGGATTTATAAATTATATGGGGTCTTTGTCTCAACCCCAAGCCTCTAGATCTTGGTCCCAGATTTCTACGTCCCGACTCTGTCATTTCAATTTGAGGAAGACGTTGCACAATGGTCCCACAGTCTTTCCCCTCCCCCTTCCACAATGCATATCTCTCTGAACTCTCTGCACTCATGCTAATGGGCATGAGTTGCTGACAGAGACTGCTACTTGTGTACTAGGTTTAAGCGTAGTTTGTGAGGAGGCATCTAACTTCTTCTGTCTGATACATGGAAGGCATTGACACATCAAAGCTTGACTTCTTCGACATCTTTGAAAAAAACTTTCACAACGGAAAGCACTCATAAGAAACTAAATGAATTGAGCTTGGATTTTTGAAATAGGAATCTAAGTACTTGTTTGACACAACACAGGGCTACGAATTCGGGAAGACTATGGTCTAGAGATTAGGTTTGAAGTATAGATGAAGAGCTTGGATTTTTGAAATAGGAATCTAGGTACTTGTTTGACACAACACAGGGCTATGAATTTGGGAAGACTATGTCTAGAGATTGGGTTTGGGATATGGATGACCAGCTTGATATTTTGACATAGAGGAGTCTGGGTTCTTGTTTGACACAACACAGAGCTATGAATTGGGAAGACTATGTCTACAGATTGAATTTGAGATGACCAGCTATCATATTTGTGTTTGCCACGGTGAACATTTCAAGGGTTTTAACAAAACCATTTGGCGACTAGCAATACTGGAGATTAAAGATACAGTGCGCCCTCTACAGTTTACACCAGAAAGGCCATTTTCCCCACTACCCACCGCACCGGCAATTCTATAAATGTGACAAAACATTCACCGTAACACCATAGTAAGTCATAAAGAAAGAAAATTACAACCTTTCTGCTTTAAAACCAGGAACGAACTTAAACAGAGGTAACTATAAACAAATAAATAGATAGTAAAGTTAAACAATTAGCTTATGGGTGGGCCAGCAGACGACTACAATTTTGTCAACCTTTTTCCCCGTGATGCACTGTGACTGTGAGAATGATTTCTCCTTGGGCAAACTGCAGAGGGGTGCACTGTGCATGAATTGCCGCATTGGATGAAAGTTCTTGTTCGAAGCCTGATTGCAAAGCTTGATACCGGGACACCAGCGCTGCAGGGCTGGAATTTGGTAGCTTAACAAAACTCACGATCTTTTTTGCGAATTTGGGCAGTTTACAGAGACGCATGATGTAGGAATTTTATGAAAATATATTGCAAAAAAAAATGAATAGTCTGGTTTTGCACCACAGTGACCGCATAGTTTTTGACCTGCAGTCCAGTTTAATGTTGATGATCATCCGAATTGACAATTTTCCTCAATGCCATACTCTCTACCATTTAAAGTAAGACATTTTGGAGTGAACAAAGAAAAACTAGGCCGGGATTTGAACCAATGACCTCCGGATAAAGGTGCCGGACCTCTACCAACTGAGCTATAGCCCTATGTTGCGGTCTCCTTTTATGTCGATATCTTTGTTTGGGGGAACCAGTCAGAAGCCATACAACCGCTAACTGCTGTATAGCCAGGGATCACACCCAAGTTTACGATACAACCTAGGAAGCGGCAGCCAGGTGATCACCTTAAGGGGATGCGACTGTTTTATTTCAAATAACAAGTAATGAACCACAAGGGAAACTGACTGGGTAAATTTAATCAACCTGGGGGTTGAACAAAGAAAAATTTACTGAGCATTCATCCGGCCCGGAAGTCATTGGTTCAAATCCCGCTCTGGTCAAATTTTCTTTGTTCAACACCAAATTATAAAAAATTTACCCAGTCAGTTTCCCTTGTTGTTTATTACTTGATATTTTAAAGTACATGTAAGACTTAGACTTTCTCTCAAAACAATACAAGCGTAATTTGAAATCAAAGTGGCCGAATGTCTTCTTTTTTTCTTCTGGGTAGCTCATGACAATTATGGAAAAAGCATGGTCTCTTAATGATTAAAACATTTTTAAAAAGTATAACAAACTGATCTTTAAAATGTATGAAATGGAGAAAATTTAAGTATTCTTTTAAGGTAGAGGATCAAAATCAGATAACGCAAGTTAGCAGCTGGTCCAAATCAACGCCCGCAAGTGCCAGCTTAAAACCCACTCAGGACAATTATATCAGTACCAGGCCGTTAACTGAAGGGCAGTCCTTCAAACAGCACACAAGACAATGACCTTTGACCCTGCACCTCATGAATATTTAAAACATATCGACCACAAAACGTGGCCCATGCTCAGAAACACATGAAAAAATGCAAGTGATAGTACACAAGCAAGGCAAGACACTCCTAGACCTAGACTTATCGTGTGAATACATACTTTTGTTATTGGTTTGCTGTTGAGGCATTGCTGAAAGAAAGAGGATTAAAGTTTGAAGAAAAAATAGCATCAATAAACTCAGACAGAAACCATTCAAGTCAACAGAGCATTGTCATTATTATCAATATTATATACATTTCTGGTAATGAAACCAAGGACGCCTCATGAGTGAACTTAATCACTGTAGCTTGCAAACCTGAGGAAACCCGTAAACAAGGGTGCTTGCTACATGTATATGAACCAGAAACACTAAGGTCAACCCCTACTCTTCCATTAGTGTTTTCGAGTTCTTTAACGTGCACTACCAATCCTAGTGCACGAACCTACGGCTTTATGTCCCATCCGAAGGACAACGCACTAATGGTAAAGTATCTTGCTCAAGGACACAAGTGTCAAGACCAGGACTCGAACCCCACAAACTGCTGATCAGAAACACCAGAGCTCTAGTCCAGTGCTCTGAACCGCTCGGCCACGACAAGCCACATTATATAATTCAAGGGTGAGAGTCACTGAAGAAAAAAAGGTCTGAAAACTAAAATCCAAAATTGAGGAGGTATGTTGAAATGATGGTTTATGATTCCACCTGAAGATATAAACTTTGAGGAGTTTCTGGGAACTATATCCTCAGTGCTAGAGAAGTAGGTCAAAGAGCAGTATTTTTCCTCATCTGTTGAATAAATCAGTTATATTTGTCGAAAAGTATCCCAAGAAGGTCTGAAGTCAGTTAAAAGTTTATCTTTTCCCATGGCAGTATAATGTAGGATAAAATTATCTGGCTTAAACATATTAAAAAGGCTAGCCTACAAAAACTCTTGATCACTACAATTTCTGTCATAAAGAGACTAGAAACAGACTGGCCTACATAAACTCTTGATCAGTTCAAATTTGCAGTATTTTTGACCGCGTGAGGGCATGTATGAACCAAATTCACATGATGCAAAAAAAAGGAAAACAAACTATATTCCCATTGTTGTTATTAATGTTATTGATTTGGCCATTGATATAAGAAAAAAACGTACAGGCAGTCAAAAAAAAGATAAAACTAAAAGTGATGCAAGGAAATTTGCCGTTGAAAGTGCCCTCACCATACGGCCAATTAGAGTTATTTCCAAGTTTACACAACCATGAACCCCACAACAAACAATTTGCTCAAGTTTAAATATGCTCAGCTATTGTGAAGCGTTCACTGCAAATATAGAGTTGTGAATTCAAATTCAGTTTGCATATATGCATAAAGTACGAACCGGGCTTCACTGTGGATTTTAGATCGTAACGGAGGCAATCTCTAATCTTGTTGGACAACAATGTGGGCGGCTGTACAATCAGTCTATTGCCTCATCGTTTGAGGCCCTGCATACTTTAGTGTCAAATCACTCAACAGCCCTGGAATTTCAACTTTGAGAGGGCAAGTCCATTTTCATTTTGCAAAGGGCAAATCTTAAAGTCTATGGGAAACTTTTGAAGGAGCACCGAGGCCAAGACCAGGGCCCAATTTCATGGAGCTGCTTAAGCACAAAATTTGCTTAAGCAACAAAATCATTGCTTAGTAAAATCAGACTACCGGCCAAGACTGTACACTCAATTGTTATGCTAAGTAAACAACAGCTAAATACCAGTCACAAGAATGTATAAGGCATGAAATTTTGGCCAGTAACATGTGTAAAATAAGCAAGCTATTTTCGTGCTTAAGCAAATTTTTTACTTAAGCAGCTCCATGAAATTGGGCCCAATTTCATAGAGCTGCTTAAGCACAAAAACTAGCTGAGCAAAACAAAATTATGCTTACCAGAATAAGGTTACCGGCCAAACTACCATGTCACATGTACAATTTGTGACTGGTATCCTGCTGATTTCTGCTTAGCAGAAAATTGTTAAGCGACATTTTCCGCTTAAGCAGCTCTATGAAATTGGGCCCAGGGGGCAACAGAGGTCGTGGCCTCCGTGTAATTCCAGGCTCCAACACAAAACATAATGTACCCTTTGTTAATTCCAACCTACAAGTACACATGCCACGCCCTTTCAAATGAACATGTACAGAAGGTGCATTTATATGGTGCATCTGCACATAACAACACCACATTCATTAAATCTAAACTGACCCGAAAACTGGTCAAACAGTCTCAAATCTAAATTGACCAGAGAAACAACTAATCATTTGGTCAAACAGTCTCAAATCTATGATCAAAAGCTAATAATGCATCATTTTGGTCAAACAGTCTGAACAAACATTGGATTATCGAGTGCCTTACCTCCAGAGGAACCCTTGTTCATTGCGGTCAGCACGACTCCTTCACCGTGGGCGTCTTCTGCTGGTATTTCAGGCCGCTTTTTACCCGCGGCGAATCCCGCGGCTTTGTCATTCCTGTTCCTAATTATGATTGGTCGGGAAAGTATCGGTTAATGCGCATAATAACAACAACTGCACAATGGATTTCTACAATCTTTACAACATCCGATAGATCTTGGGAATCTGAAGAAAACATAATCACACAGACTATATTCGAATTTGACCATGTCTTCCGATTAAAACCGGAAGTTAAAGTTAAACACACTATCAAGACCCGTTATGAGCTCTCATAACAACTATACAAATATTAGAAGTATGCGAATGCATTGTCGCAGAATATAATCACAAGGTAAAATCTGGACTATTCCATTTGGAAAAGCCAGAATTCATAGAGTGATTCAGGGTTCTGCCCAGGATTTCTTTAGTGGTGGAAAAGTGTTTCCCTGGAAACCATGGCGAGATGGATCAGTTACATGGTAGATAAAGACTCAAATCAAAGAAGTACCCAAAACTAATGGCTTTGGATACCATTTTTACTGGTAAATACCCAGTTTTACATTTAATTGAAATCCTCTGGAAGGAAATTGCAAGTGTAATTTAAAAATTGTTGAAAATGTGTGGTGGTCGGAAACGGAGAAAATTCTGCCAGTGGTGGTTGGGGAATCCCGAGTGCCGGGCGGGTTTTCCGGCACCAACCACTGTGGGCAGAACCCTGGTGATTACCGTAATTTCCTGTGTGTAAGGCACTCGGCATATGATTCAAGTGTCACATGATTCAAGTGTTACACCAAGGCGCACCACCTTATAAGACGCAACATGACTTCACGCACAAACGCCCGCCAGGTCCCATTCAATGCCGGTACATCACCACATACAGGGGTCATTGTGATGGTACATAACGTAAAGGGAATGTAATTTTATAAATCATGAACATGAGTAAAAACATCGTTTTTGTTTTTTGGTTTTTTTATTTGTTCTCAACTTTTACAGGGTTTTTGGCTACTTTTAAGGGCAAAGGTATTCATGAATGGAAATTTAAAGTGTGTTGAATCGGCTTTCAGCTAGTGGTTTAAACCCGCCGAGGCCTGGTTCTTGATAATTTTACCTCGATTTAATTATCAAGAACCTGGCCTCGATGAGTTTAAACCACTTGTTTAAAACTGATTCAACACACATTGATTCCCTTATTCAAGATGATATTAACCGGTCCCACAGTAGAAGGGTTAGCTTATTGTACTTACTCTCTGCAGTTGAGGCAGCATGTGATGAGGATGAGTACGACCAGCACACCCAGGGCAACTGGTATCATGACAAGGTTCATGGTGTAATCTATGGGATTACTCACACGTTCGTCCCCAATGAACACCACGTCATATCCAACGGCACTTGAAATATTGGACTGGGCTGCCTTCAAGAGCACTGTACAGAAAAAAACACAATGAGTGAGCCCCCTAGTTAATACTTGGACTGCTACTCCCCAGAGAATTCCTGGGATAGACTTACAGTACCCCATAGTATGGAAATATTGACTGCTATGAGGGGCACAGTTAAAATTATAGGCCCAAGGTGATGTCAAAACCATGACTATGCCCGAAACTTCAGTCATGGTTTGGACATCTCCGAGGGTCTACAATTTTAACTGTGCCCTGAATATTAAGCAGTCAATATTTCTTTTATATACCAAATAATCTGACTGGTTAAAAGATTTCCTGAACTGACAAGGCCTACAGCATATGCCTTGATTTTGAAATGTAATAAAACTGTAATAACTTACCAAAATCATGTCCTCATTTCGTTCATTTCGCGCCGTGACACGAACGTAACGCGCACAGTACACAAGCAACTTCTGAAAACAGTGTGTTGCGACTGTTCCATTATTTTCAGTGCGGGCACAGTCGATTGCTACATGTATGCCCCGGGCACAGTTAATTATGACGTCATCTTGATAGAAAATGGGGGCCCAGCTATTACAATGACTCCACTTTTAACCAATCAGATTAGAGGAATCTATATATGAGGTATATAATAAATGCTAAGCCCTAGCATAGTGTTAGCCAGAGGGGTGTCTGGGTGTCTTTTGGACACCCTGCTTTAAATTTAGACACCCTGTTTTATCTGTTATTTACATGTAAATGTATTGTAAGTGAACAATTTGGACATCAAGTTTTAAATTTCCAGTAAATTTTGACACCCTTTTACCAAATCCTGGCTAAAACCTTGCTAGTTGGTCTTCCCTTATCTCACCAGCAACAGGTCCTTCACGATGCAGCTCAGTCTTTTTTGTACAATGTCAGAATGTGGGAAAAATACAACCACATTTCTCCTGTTCTAAGGCACGTGTGTAAGCGAGGCCACATTGGCTTCCAATTAAAGCAGAGATGATCTGCTTCATGATTTGTCTCCTTATTGTTAAAGCCGCCCTCAGACACCCAGACACCCCTCTGGCTAACACTATGCCAGCGAGTAGAGCATTGCAAGCATCCAGACTGAAGAAACAAAAGCGTGGACGACTAGTTGTTTCTTGTGAAAGGCACCTGCAGATTCTACTTATGTTGTGTTTGTGGAAATTAGCACGCAAACTTGAGGTGTGTACATCAACACTGAACAAACGGTCAAACACAACCCTATACATGTAGGTTTAAAAAATGGCCAACTTCACTAAAATTTGTACAGTGTTATTTGTCTTTTTTAAAATCAAATATCGCCTAACTCACAAGGCCGAACGGGCACTTTAAGGTGAGGTCTACACTTAACTGATTCGGGCTGTCGACCCAAATCAACTGTCCCCTGGCATGCCAGGGGCACAGTGCCACCTGCTCCTGGAACTGAAAGAAGGTTACCCCCTTCACAGTCCGTATGGATGTAGGCATGGGCATCATCCACTAGGAGCCTGGCTGGTAGAGCAGAATGCACTTATACCTTCCAAACTTTTTGCGAAGCCATTATGGTTAGGTGCCTTGCTCAAGGGCACAAGTGTCATGCCCGGGATTCGGAACCCACACTCTGCTGCCGACAACACCATAGCTTGGGTCCGGTGAACTAGACCGCTCGGCCACGACACGCTGTTTTCAATGGCAGTCTTATAAAAGAAGAAAAAAGAGGACCATCAGCCAATCAGCTGCATGCCTGCATGGGAAAGCACATAATTGTGTTTCGAATGGAGAAATCTCGTTAACTATCAATGGAGAAATGATCTCGTTTGACATGGCACCTACCTTCCAGAACACTTCTCTTGAGTGCATACTTATTAAGACTCTCATCATGTGGTTTGGGTTGATCCTTTATGGAGAGGTAGAACACAACTTGCACGTCTAAGTTCTCATCTTTGGGATAACCAGTCTGGATCATAACGTCGCTCTCAGTGAAGAGAATACTGAACATGAAGAATGAAAGAGACAATGAGTCATTAACGAGTAGATTTGAATAATGTCTGGTACCATAACTTGCTTTAACCCTCTTGCTGTCTGACCATTCAATACCATTCACTGTGGTTTTGAATGATAGATACACTATGCCAGCCTGCAATATGATACCATGAGGGAATGCATGTACACAGTACACAGTTAGTTCTGTGCACAGTTGTGCCACCGTACACAACCTTTGCAGTCGAATGGTTTCAAATGGTTGGTCAACTCACTGGAAAATGTTGCCAAGAGTCACTGAGAGTAGGAGGGTTAAAGGCAAAGTATACCTTTGGTTTTTGAAAACCCCTCGATTGTTTTAATCCTATATAAACGTAGATACACACAATAATACTAACCTGTGTAAATTTCATTTCAAAAGGTGGTAACAAAATTTTGCGTCCAAGCATAAAAAAATACTTTATGCGCATAACTTCGCTGTTTTAAAAGACTAGTATCCGCACTTTATGCGACCCAACATATACATGAAATGACAAACCTGTGAAATGTTAAGCTCAATCGACCTTCGGAGTTTTCACTATTTTCAAACATTGGGCTTTGGTAAAGACTAATGGTTTTACTCATTTCCTTAAAACTATAGCATTTCAAGAAAAACTATTTCAAGGGAAGTTTTCCACCATGACCATCTTCATACCATGTAAGTTATGTGCAAATCTGTGAACATTTGTATTTTCAATCTTACCAATGTTGTACACACCCTTTAAGGGTGAAAATATTTGTCTAACTTACTGAAAGTGTCCCGCTGATAGCAAAACAAATTGGCGGCCATTGAGAGTTTTTCGTCATGACGTCATGCACCTGGGTCAGCACCAAGTAACTTGCCTTCATCCAAGTGGGGACAAAATGATATCACGTAACCACGGCAAAATTTGTGCTACATCATTTTGATCGACCAATAAAAAACCTGCTCAATGTGCGGCACCATGTTGGGTTGTATCTTTGTCCACAGAGGAACTGTGTAAATGTACTATGTGTACTAGTACTACATGTATGTCTCCACTATCAACATACCTTGGCTCACTATCAGTTCCAATCTTGCATATGGAGTCGGAACCATAACAGTAGTCTGTAGCGCTCGCTGCTATGACTTTAGGAAACTCATCACTCGCAACTTTGCCTGTGTCCTCTTGTGCCATCTCCCACTGCAAAATAAATCAAGAGGGCAGATTTAGAACAGGTATAGTTTTGGTTCAAGACCCTCCTGTTATTGATATCCATGATCCATCGCCACAAGAGGGCGCTCTCTGACCCTAGAGGAGTAGGGTTTTCTACCGGCGAGGGAAATAAATAACAGGAGCATCTTGTGATAGCGGCTCTCAGGGTGACAACAGCTTGTGTTAGATAGCACCCTCTATTGGCAAGGGAAATAAACAACAGTTAGCGTCTTGAACCTAGACTAGTTTAGACAGTGCAAACCATGGTTTTAGTCGAGGTAGTGTCTGTGATAAACAGTTCTGAAAGTTATAGCTATCCAAATGTACTACTTTGTCACTGGTTTTGTCTTAAAGGGACACACTGGCTTACCTTTTACGTAATTTAGTGATCCAAACATCATGTATTAACAAAAAAGATTTTAAAAACCCAAAAGCGGTCAAAGGTTAGCGTGTACGCTTTTCCAGCTTTTGCAAATGTCAAGCTTACATGACAATGTTGTAAAGTAGACTAGTGCTCTGTTTATGTGTAAATTATAACTTTGGTGAGGCATGAGGAGCCAGTCTTCATATCCATCCAGCACAAATTCATGTGTAAACAACCGATATACACACACTTGAGTCTGCTCCGATCCACACCAACCTGTATTTTGTGAACTGCTGGTTGCACACATGACATTCCGTTCCGCGTGTAGTGGAGGCACCACGTAATGTGGTAACAGTTAGTGTAATGGCTAGGGATACAGACTAAAACCTCTAAAGAACCAATCATATTCAGTGGTCTGGCTCCCTACCCCTCCCACAAGCTCATATGCTCAGAGCAAGATACCACCAGCAAGCTTGGGAGTTCTTGCCCCTGTGGTTTGTCTCGCTGGCCCCAAGAGACACGGCACCGTCTGTACGGATATGCCTCAAGGTTTATGTCTGGCTAGCCCTCACGCTTTGCACCATGGAACAAACTTCCATTGCACAGACTCTCTGAATAGGAATCTTACATTCGATTTGTCATAATTATTAACAACAGATTTATGTTTTTTTAAACACTACTGACTAAATTACTACACACTGTGTTGTGCATGAAGGACTCTTAAAAGTATAAGGAGTTTATTCCAATCAGCAACATTTTGAGAGATTTTAAGGCAATGTGCCCCTTTAACTCAAAAGAATTTTATTTATTATTTCGATCTCAATAAATTAAAAACTTCAAAAACCTGTCTTAAAATGTTTTTCTAATTTGTTCAAGCGCCTTGAGTACCTTATTGGTAGATACGTGTGCTATTTAAAACTCCTATTATTGTTACAACTAATGTGTATCAGCCTGCAGTTCGCGCACATTAAACCGTTATTTGTGCGTATTTGGTCGATACGCTAACTTGTGTAACTTGTGCAGGGGGAGAAACCTGCCTACTAATGTACTTCAATTTTTTTTAAAATCTCTTTTATTGTTTACCTGCTCTACGTTGACTGAATCAAACCGGATAGATACAACGTTTTCCGTACGTTCTGTTGGAAGAAAATCAACAAAAATGCTTTAAAAAACATAATTTTGTCATGAACTTGTTGACAAATTAGTTTGACAACACAAGTGCGCAATGTTTAAATAGTGCCAGGAAGTTCATTCTACGAGTACAATGTACACCCTTCAGCCACATGCAATAGGATGGCTTAGGCATAGTTAAAAATTGATTGCCTCTGTTTTTAAGCACCAGCATCAGCCAATTTTTATGACGCTATTATTAAGTACATAAACATTATTACTCTGGTTATTTCATCCCCAAAGGCAGGGTATACTTTTGGTAATATTGTCAAAGACCAGTATTCTCACTTTGTGTATCCCAACATGAAAAAAATAACAAACAGGTCTGACAGAATTTTTTTAAAACATCACAGTTTTAAAAAAATAATGAAAGAAAAAACAGCCTTGTCACATAGAATCCGTACATGTATGTGTCAATGTGTCATTAAGAGTGTGGGTCTGTCAAGGACTACATGTATATACGACCAATCATGGAGGAAGAAACCTCCTTAGCAAATTCAGCGTAAACCAACCAAAAAAATTGACACATCAAGCCAGCTACATGTATGCCTAGCCTGCTGCTTCAAGTCTAAAATTGCGCTTGGTTTTGTCTGAAATATTTGTTTGCGTAAACCGCTATTCGAATTGAAAGGTTAGTCAAGAGGGAGGTGCTGTGTCAGGTGGATAAAAAAACCACCATCACAGACTTGAAACAAGACTATAACCCTGACATGGGCGGTTGAAACAAACAGGGTCCATGATTGACATGCAAAGGGGTCATTCCGTGTCAATTCAACACGCTTTTGGACCTGACCGTCACGGATTAAAATGAAATTTGGTGTGCTGATTGGACTCAATGAGAAACCCCCAGAACCGAAATTTTTTGTCGTTCGGTTGATTATTTTTTGAGATATGGGTTAACGAACTTTTGACTAATTAGCATGAACTGCTGTGTTTGGACATTCATATCTCCAAAAGTAAAGCACCTACAGAGATAACAATTTCATCATTTTAAAGCTCTTGAAATGGCCCGCATTCGATAACATAAAATCAAAATTATACCGCATACCGCATACCACAACAAAGTTATGCAAAAATATGACCTTTGACCTTCATTTGCGAAAATGCGTATTTTTCAAAATGCAAATTTTTTTTCCATTTTTAGCTAAAGATGTAAGCAACATTTTCAAAAAAAAATTTGGATGGGCACTCATACAGTTTTTGAGTTATGATTATTTGAACATTAAAATGTACGCATTGTACATGTTCAAATGTACACTTACAGTGTAATGTATAGTAATGTGTAATGTACATTTAATAGATGCTACATTTGCATTGGGGATAAAGAAAATAATTTGTTTTTACCCCTTACATTGTTGTGTATTAAGTACTGAATACTCCGCTCTCTGAAAAGAAAGCCACTAGCAAATCACTCGGGGGGGGGGGGGGGGGGGGGTCATACCATGGTCAAACCCATGACCTTTGTATTGCTAGAGCACTTATATCTTACCACTAGACCACCCAACTAGCCCGGCAGCTATCCTTTGTTTTAGCAGCGGATAAACATTAACATCTAATAATTAAATCATTGCCGCTTAAACGTAGGATTTGAACTGCCTCTAACTGCCCGGCAATCTTAGTGGTCTAGTGGTAAGACATCTGCTCTACCTATGCAATAGGTTGTGGGTTCGAATCCCATCTGCATGATTGCCAGTGGATTTTTTTTCCCACTGAACTCGGGAAAGTACTCTGTATACACTACACATCAGTGAAGGGGAAAAACAATTTATTTTCTTTATCCCCAATGAAAATGTAAGATCTATTAAATGTCGTTACACATAATACACTGTACGTGTACATTTGAACATATGTACAATACGTACATTTTAATGTTCAATTAATCATAACTCAAAAACTGTATGAGTGCCCATCCAAATTTTGTTTTGAAAATGTTGCTTACATCTTAAGCTAAAAATGGAAAAAAAATTACGCATTTAGAAAAATACGCATTTTCGCAAATGAAGGTCAAAGGTCATATTTTTGCGTAGCTTTGTTGTGGTATGCGGTATAATTTTGATTTTATGTTATCAAATACGGGCCATTTCAAGAGCTTTAAAATGATGTAAATTTTATCTCTGTAGGTGCTTTACTTTTGGAGATATGAATGTCCAAACACAGCAGGTCATGCTAATTAGTCAAAAGTTCGTTAACCCATATCTCAAAAAATAATCAACCGAACAACAAAAAATTTTGGTTCTGGGGGTTTCTCATTGAGTCCAATCAGCACACCAAATTTCATTTTAATCCGTGACGGTCAGGTTCAAAAGCGTGTTGAATTGACACAGAATGACCCAAAGGCCATAGGCAACGCATTGACGGAAACAATATTTTTTCATTGTTGACGATTCACTGCGACACACTATAAAACATTTAACAAGTGTAGTATATGTACAAATAATCAATGTTTATGAGTGTAATATTGAGAATTTTTTAAATTGGAAATATGGCATGTATGGAATTACCCATTCAATGAGGTGAAGTAAGTTGAATGGAACAATCCATCTTTCAATGAACGAAAAGTTGCATGAATACAAAACATTTGGGGTTTTGGGGGTTAAAATAGCAGTAGATCCAAGTACATTGTACATGTAGATCTCTAAATTGTCCTTTGTTTAAAGGATATTGACACAGAAAAAATTACATATTGTATTCTGACATTCATGAGGGTGTATTGTACTGAGTGTACATAACTTGGTTGGTGTGGTCTCCATGTAAACATGCAATAGTCAAAAAGGATCCAGGGCTCGATTTCACAAAGAGTTCAGACTGATCGTAACTGTAAATCCATCGCAGTTGCTTAGCAAAGAGTGGTGTCACAATACAAATCACTATGGTAATACTGATAACTCATCTTAAGATGAATCTTAGTGCTTTGTGAAATCGACCCCAGGGATGCAAATGTTTGTAGTAGACAAATAGAGATTGTAAAAATGGCCTTGGAACGAAAGCTTTCTTTTGTGTACGAATGTGTGCTTCACCTTTGAGTGGTCAAACAATGCGGTCACCAGCAGACTTTGCTTAAAAATGTCCAGGGCCCAATTTTGTAGAGAGCTGCTTAAGCACAAAAAGTAGCTACAAAAAGCACAACAATATTATGCTTACCAGAGTAAGATTACCAGCGAAACTACCACATCACATGTACAATTTGTGACTGGTGTCCTGCTCATTTCTGCCTAGCAGACACTTGTTAAGCAATATTTTCTGCTTAAGCAGCTCTATGAGATTGGGCCAAGATACAATTCCGTAATAAAAGGGTTAAACCCACAGCCAAAAATAAGTCATGCCGTCTCTGAATATTCTCAAACAATTTTTGTCCAAGTTTTTACTGATTTACACTTTTCTCTTTATCCTAAACCACGTTCTAGAATGTCATATACAAAATTTCTGGATTACAGTGAAAGTGCTGAGCAACACAAATAATGAGACATTCGAGCAATGAAATATTCATATTATTAGTAGCCTGGCTTCCCTGACACAGTACCCACCTTCAATCAATCTCATGGGTGTACATACAACATGAGCTGCTGCAAAAAGCACTGCAATACAGGCTACCTGACACCACTTTGGGACTGCCATCACTGCAATAAGGTCTTCAGGTAAATGAGCTGTAAACAGAGAAGGATGAACTACACGTAAGACAAGATTTGGAAAGAGTCGAAAACCGTTTACAACTCTAGGATTTCTAGGAACGATGAGAACATTTTAAAATCATTTGTTTGAAAAAATAAAAATAATAGTGGCTTCTTATATAGCGCTCATATCTGTCACTCAGTGACGCTCAAGGCGCTTCAACAGTCAGTATTTTCCTGCAAGATTATGTGGAGCTACTTTTTGAAGTTTGAGACCTATTCTTTTACACAGCACAATGTATTTGTAATGGTTTACAAGGTGCTGTGGTGCAATATGCTGCTAATCTAACCAGGAACACCGGGACGAACCCCTTCTCTTTTCGATAAGTGCACTGGGTTCTTTTACGTGCATTACACAACACACGGGACCTACGGCTTTACGACCCATCCGAAGGACGAAGCAATAATGGTTAAGTGTCCTGCTTAAGTACCCACACTCTGCTGAACAGAAACATCAGAGCTTGACTCCGGTTCTTTTATCTGCTCGGCCACGACACGCAATAAACCTGAGCGCGCACTGCATTCTACCAGATTTGGACAGAGTCGAAAACCATATATATAACTCTAGGATTTCTAGGTATTAAATGAGAACATTTTAAAATCATTCGTTTGTAAACCAGAGCGCACACTGCGTTTTACCTAATGAACATAATCCCCAAGCCAAGCTAAAAAATAACCAGGCATGATAAAGTACATGTAGGCCCCTACTTCACGGGGGGCATTACCGCCATGCATTGTCAGGAGCTACATTTTTAAATATCGGAGCAGACCGTACTGAAGATGATCAGACCGTACAAAGAACACTGATCAAAACTACCCTTGCAGTTGCACCAATGTTTGTAAAGCAATGTATACTCAGTGCTCTATCAACAAACTGCTTGTATGGGTTTCAAACCAACGACACGTATAGATCTGCATCAATAAGAGAATTTGTTTTCTTTAAAGGTCAGCCCAAATTTGGACATCAATTTTAAAAATCTAATTAAAAAATCCCTTTCAGACTGGTCTCGGATTGAGACTCGGACTCGATCTCTGAGCACCGTGACTCAGACTCGGAGTTTACCCCTGGATCTCGGCGTGACTCGGCTCGAGACTGCAGAAAAAAATGGAGACATGTTCCATGTGAGTGTCAGCAGGAAGATTGACAGTCATAGTTATCACACCCTGTTCTATGTACAATGTAGGTCAGGGCTTGCCCTTAACACTAGCCTGGCGTACATTGTCTAGTAAAAAATGTTATGGGCTAGTAAACACCACTTCTCAATTTGCCCTGTGGGCTACTAAAAACTGTGCAACCTACTTGTTTAAAATGCTAATTTCTTCCTTTTCAGATGTGAATAATTAATGTATAGAATGTGTTAATCGTTATTGAGTGTGTGAATAACTTCATTTGATCATTAAACTGGTTGTGATCGTTAACACAAACACATCAGAACATTACATTTATGGCAATTCCTGTTTAAAATCTGGGCTACTAAAACTTCCTGGGGGCAAGTAAAATGCACAGTTTACTGGCCCGGTGGGCTACTTCACAAAAAGTTTAAGCGCAAGGCCTGTAGGTGGTGGACATACATGTAGTTCCACTGTAAGCCACGCCTACTTTACAAAACATGGCTCCACTTGTTACCAGAATTGAGCCCATATGAGTGGGCTAGTTCCCTCAGAATTAAAAGTTTCTTTCATAAGAAAAGCTTTTGAACAAGGAAATTTGTGATTGTTTTGTAAAATTATACATAAACTTATGCAAGTTTTGGAGCCTGAACTTCTGAAGAAACAACAAATTTGGGCATGCAGCAGATAGCAGATACGCACGCGCGATGCAGTGACTTTACACCAACACAACAGGACTAGCTTTACATACACGTAGACTTGTGGGACTCGGACTCAAGGGGCCCGCACTCAGGGGAGGACACGGACAACAGGGACAGGGTTTCGACTACCAGTACCAGACTACATAGCCAACCTTGTTGGGCCGTTAGTGTTATGGCTCTCTTTTAACATCGGTCATGTAATGGTGAGTGTTATATGACCGATGTTAAAAGAGAGCCATAACAGCCCAACAAGGTGGGCTACAGAGTACAGACTACAGCAGCACTGCGCTAGCACAGCAGAGTAGCATGACTAAATTTGTTAAGTGGCAGTCGGAAAAATATGGACATTTTCTCCTTGACACACCCATTTCTGTTCTATTTTCTGTCTGGGTTCTGACACAGTGATTGTGCACACCCACCTACACATTTCAGGGAACAACTTCGCCAAGCAACAGCAAAACAATTCAATTATTGGACTGAAATTCTTTATTTGCATGCTATATAAATAAAAAGCAAATGATAATTTTTGTGTAGCATTTTCAATTTGCTTAACCCTAGTGCTATCACGCTGGACTCCCTCCGCTTCTATCACTAAAACACTATTTGTGGGGCTTCATTTTGCTGTGATATACTCGGGAAATTGTTCCCTGCATTTTGTACAAATCATTTGCAACCATCCATGCGTGGTAGCACAACACCTAGCAGCAGCACTAGCATTGGCAATGCAGTGCCAGTGTCTGATAAATTAATACATGTTGAAATCCGAAACAACAACAACGTCAACACGATCATTTTCTGCAATTAACATTACAAATTTACTCACCAAAAGCAGCGTTGTGGGTTGAAAATATTCCTTGATAGCTCAAGAGGTCATTCGTCAATATTCTGAGAGCTGTCTACTGAGGAAAATATGAATAAATAACTCGAAATATCAAAACAAAATGCGGGAGAGAGTCCTTTCGGCACCAGTTCCAGGTTGCTATTTGGATAGGAATTAATTTTGTATTGATTAATTCAGACGATTCTATTCTATCCATAGGGGTGTTTACCGTACTATTAGTTAACAGTACAATTAAGTTCGTTATTGTTGAAAAATATTTAGTCTATCCTGAGTGGTAAATATATAGATTGTATTTTTTACCTTGATATCTATTGGTACATCCTTGTAGAAAAAAAAATTGTTTTCCCCTTTTTCCATGATTTTGTAAATCCTTTTACAAAAATAATTGTTGACCAACCCTGATACTGCGTGGGATACTCAAAGCAGGCGTGGTTGCGTGTCAGATGCGAACCTTCAAAGAATAGACTTGCAAAAAGCTTTATTCGAGCTCATCATTATACACTGCATATGAATTATTGATTATGATAATATCATATTCAATAATTCATATAGTGGTAAACTAGAGCGGAATTATGTACCGTACTATTTTACTACAAATACCGTACTATTACTACAAATCTTTATAGACCAATTTCGAACCCATAGGCTAGGATAGGAAGGACTCGACTATCCTCTACCAGTAAAAAAACAAACAGCTGCATAATTTGCATAAAAGAGAAAAACAATAGAGGGCGCTGTGTTTATTTTCGGGTTTTACTTTTCGGTGTCGCTATGCACAGGAATAATTATTTTGCTCAAATCCAACGAAATATCAACGAACGAAACTTAATAATGTTTGTCAATGTATAGTTACCTGCCCTCGAACTTAAAAGTCGTACGCAAACTTACTACGCTTGCTAGTTGATTTTAATCTTGGGAAACAGCGCGTAGGCCTATACCCTTCGCATTTGCCGCCGCCATCGTTGATAAAACGTGCACGCGCGGAAGGCCATCATTGGCTGAGAGTTGTGCGCATTGCGTACACGTTTCCATTGTTTTTTCATCAAAGATGGTGGTCAGTGACGTCATGTATAATCCATCTATCACATTTTAAATTCCCTTTACATTCTTTTGCGCGAAGTATGAACCGGGCCTTACTCGTGTACCAAAAATAATTATATGAATCACCCCAAAAGAGAATTGTTTACTAACGTAAACCGTTTTATTATTATTACAAAAAAGTTGTATAAAGTTTTATAATTACAAACATAATATACTGACATTTAACAAGAAAAGTGCTACATGTTAACTGTGATGCACAAGAATGGCTGATGTATAGTGTGCCATCGATTCCTACAAAATTGTAGTTTTATTACAAAAATACACATGAATTTCCAAACAAAATAAAAGCATACACTGAGCAACATCTTAAGCCAAGACCAGAGAACGGCCACTTATTATTTTCATATCCAGAATTTGAGGGAAGCTACAGAAGGTTTTATACAAAATCCACTGGCTTATGAGACCCAACCCCTATCCCATTATGAAGTTACTCTACATGTACTGGGCACACTAGAATAGTAAACTTGCAGGTACAATTATGTGTAACCGAACCCCCTTGAAGACAATCAAGGTATCCTGTTCGAAACGTCACTCAATCACCCTTTAAATGTCTCTTTGATTTCCTCACCAAGTTACACTCGGTTCAAAAGATGCCTTGTGGAGTGGGGCTATAAGCCTCGAATCTATCCCGGGCACATATCTTGAACGGGAGGGGCTTATTGGAGAGGCCGAACACGCCGTCCAGACCCAGGATGTCCGGGTCACCACCGGGTGCGTTGAAGGTGAACCGCTGAAACAGACTGGTGAACAGGAGGAACATCTCGGTCTTCGCCAGACTCTCACCCAGACAAACACGTCGACCTGTGTGTCGGTCAAAGGAAAAAATTAAGAAAGCTTCTAAAAGAATAGCAAACAATTTTTTTGATGAGTTAATTAACTAATATTAATAAACTTGCAGGTAGTCTCCCGAATTCCGAAAATCTACTCCGCGGTAGTAGAATAAACAGCAAGACAAGTTCTCTAAAGAACAAATCTACACAGCAAAGTAGATATTTATACACATGGTGTTACCGCAAACCGAATATTATATTAATTAATTTACATCCTTTAGTTTTTAACTTGTGAACATTCAAACTCGGTGGTCACGTTCGAGAGAAAACTACGAAAAATGTGTTTATGTTTTTGCCGTTGACTTTGTGCACTCTTAAAAAACTCCCGGTCAGAATTGACCCGGGTCCGGGTCCCGTGGGGCCTGACCCATTTCTGGGTCAGTTTGACCCGGAATATGTGTCAAACCTGACCCAGAAATGGGTAAGGCCCATGGGGTCCGGAATCCAAGTCAATTCTGACATGGGAGGTGTTTTTTGTTTTAGAGTGCACGCGTTACAATGCTTGGTATTCGACTATACGGCAATAAGCAACGTGTAATAATATGATTGATTTAAATGCACGCAGGGCATCCAAGTTTGCCCTCACTGTTCCATTGTCTGATCTAAATGTGTAAATTAACATAATAATTTTTCAATAAAAGTTATTTCGGGCCGCGTCCTTTCGTCGTACACTCTCTTTTCCATTTTAGCTTTGAGCAGTATATAGAGAGAGCACATTTACTTTCTGTGGGTATTTGTTCTATTTCGTAGGGAGTATATGGCTCTGGCCAAGCTCAGAATACTGTTTATATGGGAGGGATCTTGTCCTAGAGCTCTCCGTGAGTACTGTTTTGTGTTAGAATCTTCTTCTTTTTTAATCCGAGAAATATTGTCATTTCCAGTGCTAGTTGAATTGGGTATTGTAGAAGTATTTGGCCTGCCTCGTGTCGACCTTTAATGCCCTGTAAATTAATGAGTGAATGTGTTGTGCTATTTGTATCTATTGTGCGCTATTGACGAGGAGATTAAAATCAATTTCAAATGCCAAGGAGATCATTTTATATTTCAGACGTCATTGTGTGGATTTTGCTGTTGTATTTTAGTGTTTTAAAAGTTTTCAGGGTTAGTAAGTATACAAAACATATTGTTTATTTTAGTCTTGAAAGCTCACAGATTATGAAGTCCATACTAGAACCATTTTTTTTTTCTTCTGTGAAATGTTTCCCTCTGAAATTAAGGCAACAGCTCATCCACACAACGGATTAAGCCAAAACCAGGTACGGTTATTTCATGTATGGTGGATTACACAATGAGCACACTGTCTGCGACTATTTTGTCAGCTCTACTAATCCTGTATAATACATTTTAAATTTTGGAAAGAAAAACACATGGTTTTGTGTTTGTTCCTTTGAGTTGGGCAAACAGGTCAACGGTATACCAACCTGCCCCGAAAGTAAGAAAAGCTTCCTTCGCCGCTTTGCTTTCTTCGGACATAAATCGCTCTGGCTTGAACTCGTGCGGGCTCTCGAAAACCGTCCCATCATGCAGCGCGGCATGGATATTGACGAACACGGTAGCCCCGGCAGGTATGACGTAACCGTTGGCGTAGCTATCGGCGTTGGTGTTACGGAAGATGACTGGTACCACTGTACGGAATCGCATGATTTCTTTCAGGGTTGCGCTGGTGTACGGCATGCTGTGCTTATCGTCCATGGAGGGCATGCGCCCGAAGCCAATGACGTCATCAATTTCTTTCTGAACCTGTTTTTAATATAAAATAGAGCATTTCAATCAAAAATGTGCTGCAATTGGACATTTTTTTATAACATTTGTAATCAATGTCTATTATCATTCAAGAAACTTTAGGTTTTTTTCAAACTTGCGGACAACAGTCACTCAGTTATCAAAATCGCTAGCCATTGTTCATTGCAGACAGGGAACTAACAACTAAGCCAATGGCAAAAATCTATGAGTAAGATCTATTGACAGTCGTGGGTTACCATTTCTTGAACTCCCGGGTACTTCGCCATGATCAGAACGCTCCACAGAATCGTAATGGTTGTTGTATCCGAACCTGCAAGGAACAAATCATACATGGCTTTCTCCAGGACGTGTTCCGAAAATAGGACGCTCTCCTGATGTCCAATCTTCTTATCGATCTCTGATAGATACATATCAATAACGTCTCGCATTTGATCCGGCTGGAAGGTCCTCCTGTGTTCCCGGATCTCCTCACGAAAGTACTCCCGAACGGACTGCTCCCTTTCCCGGACCCCGTTGTACAGCGGCGTGTAGAACAGGAACGGCAGGAAGTTCCCGAACCGGAAGAACGAGAATGACGTCAAGCTGGTACGGAGGATCCTGAGGAGCTCGATCAGTTTCGGATCGGAGTACTCGAAGCGACTCCCGAAGGCGATGGAGCTGATGATGTTGGCAATGGAGATGCTCACGCATTGAGATGGATCGAACGGCTCGCCCCGTGCGCTGGATATTCTCTCCAACATCGCCACTGCCTCCTCTTTGATCTTGGACTCGAGTCTCATCTTACCCACTCCGGATTTACGGAGGGCAGCTGTGAAGAAACGTCTGTGTTCCTTCCACAGTGGTCCACTCTGTGTTAGAAGACCACCTGTTGAGATGATGAAAAAGAAAACCGCAAACTTGATCTTGAGATTCGAGTTTGACCAGTAAATCGATTTTTTTTATTGTCCCGTCCCTAAATATAGACCCGAGTATAATCACCAATCATTCCTCCATGTTGGAACCTTGCAAGAAAAAGACACCACCACGAGCACCGATCGAGTGGGATTCGAACCCACAGCCGACTAGACTCAATGTCCCAAACAGTTTGTTTGTCATCAATTTACAAAACGTATTACTCTCAGAAAGTTTCATTTCGTTAAAATCAATTCAATTCAATTCTATCTAATTCGACTTGCATTGGTGAAAAAGAAAGCAAAATAACCAAATTCTGAACATTTAAATCACAGACGGTCAATAACTGATTTAATGAAAGGAACAAAATAAAATAATGAAATGAATTAGGAGCAAACCAATATAGGGACAGTTATAGAGGCCAAAAGGAGGCTTGTGTTGAAATGCCCACTGCTGACAAGTACGAATCGACACAATATTAACAGCAAAAACAAAAGCAGCGACGCAATATTAACAATTTCACTTAGAGAGGAATACGTTGTACGAACATAATAGTGGCAATTATGATAACAATAATTAAAGGCAGTGGATACTTTTGGTAGTTACTCAGGAAACACATTACCATAACAACTTACTGGTATTAAGGAGCACCTGAGAGCTGCTGATTGTATCAGTGGCATTTGAAAGCACATTTTTCTATGCAACAAGGGTGGTTTTTTTTTCATTATTTATTTTTCTTGCAGCTTCGGTAACCAATTGAGCCCAAATGTTCACAGGTTTGTTATTTTATGCATAATGTTGGGATACACCAAGTGACTCTTGTCATTGACTGTTACCAAAAGTAAACCCTGCCTTTAAGGGAAATAAATGAAATTGGAGTACAATTCCCTGGCGATTGGTGAGCAACACATTTTACGAACCTTCTGGATCGGTGGTGTGTTGTGACTCTGGTAATGGGTTGCGGTCAGCATACGTATCGGCTTCCTTCACGAGTGTATCATGAACCACGGCCCCGCTGGACAGAACGTACACCAGCTTGGGGCCCAGGCGAAGGCTCATCACGGGCCCGTACGACCCTGCCCACGATGCCAATGTCTCGTGCCAGCGTCCCGTACTGAGGTGACCGGTCAAGCCGATGATCGGCCAGCCCCACGGTCCTGGCGGTGCATTGAACCCCGAGTATAGATACCACACTGCGACAAGGAACGGCGTGACCACCATAAGAGACTGAGTTACCGTCAACGACGTCAGACCATCCATTGTACTAGTTTTCCCAAAATCGAGCAACGTTTGAGAACTTACAAATTCTTTTTTTTTTTAATGAACCGGTCAGGAATAACTAATATTTAAATATCAGTTGAACTTTACGTAAAGGAATCAAGTTCCTTACAGTGTGAATTAGTAAAATTGACTCGAAACCGAAACCGAAACGGAACTAAGGTTTGATTCGAAAGTCATGCACGTGAAAACTGAGAACAAAATGCATGAACTTAAAGTTCTGACGTTGTTTAAAATCAATACATCCTTTTGCCCAAGGCCATTGGTCCTAACAATCCCATAACAATTGGTCCCAAAAAGAGGTTCAGCATTGTCCAAAGAATGAAAAGGTCCACAAGGATGGAACTGACAGAGTGTAAAAATCACTGAACTTTGACAATACAGTCACTCTCGTTATAACAAGGCTACGATCACTGCATGGGACTGGCCAAATTACCTCTTTATAACAGGAACGTTGTTATAAGAGGACAGCAAAACAAAGAAACATATGCAGAAATGAGATTCAGGACTTTAAGAATTTACTCTTTATAAGCAGAACCTCTTTATAAGCAGAACCTCTTTATAAGCAGAACCTCTTTAAAACAGTGCTCTTTATGAGTAGAGTTCGTTTCCTGGTACATTTAATGCCAGAACTAGTGGAAAATCCACCTCTTTTTTCCCCAATTAGGTCATTTGGTGCCATAGCTATCACATTTCATAATTTTCAAGATGGTAATTACGCTGGCCATCTTGGATTTAGAGGTCGGGATGATCCACAACTTCACAATTACCATTTCAGTGGATTTGTAATGCAAAAAATAGTGCAAAATGACACCCTACTTACTTAAAGCTTTTCTGGTGCCAGAGCTATTACATTCATAATTTTCAAGATGGCAACGGCGGCCATCTCGGATTTAGGGGTAAGGATGATCCCCAAACTCTACAATTACAATTCCTATTGATTTGTAATGCAAACAAAAGTGGAAAATTACATCTTCTTTATCCGTCTAGAACATCTGGTGCCAAAGCTATTACAAGTTTTGTTTTTCAAGATGGCGTCGGCGGCCATTTTGAATATTGCGCTATAAAAAAAGTTTCCGTCACATTTCAGAGGTACATAGGAGCTAGTTTCCCTTTTAAATGGAGACACACTATATTAATTGCAACCTTTAATAAAAGTTTGCTATATACCCTTTATACCCTGGAGAATTTTAGTTTGGAACTTTACACTCTGTAACAATCGACTGATAATATTCCTTAAATGTAAAACGTTGACCGTCATTGCCCTATGAACAATGGCTTTGGATTTAAATTTGAAGTTTGCATGAGGTGACAAGATTTCAAAGAGATGAGATAACAATGTACAATAGAGCTGGAATCAGCTGGAATCCAGCTAACAAAACGTGACGTTCACGGTACGAAGTAGAACGTACAGTTTTGCCCTAAGTCAAATTTAAAGTGCGCGATTTTGTTTTAATTCACGTTCATTTAAAAGAAAAATACATCGTTAGTTTATTGTTGTATTCTTCGAGAAAATGTGGATTTGTGGAGTAGGATTCAATATCGTCCAAACGACTTGTCAGTCCGTGACTGCTGAGAAAAACCGAGAGCAAATGGTGACGATTTTACGCCGTCAGACATATTAAAACTCATGGACGTTTAAATGATGGTACGTCCAATGTAGTACTTGTATTAAAGGAACATTACATAATTGGTTTTTGCTAACAAATCAGTTGCTGGCAGTGTAAGCACTTTATGTAATCCACCATATACATAAACTAACAAACCTGTAGAAGTTTGAGATCGATCGGCCATCTGGGTCACGAGAAAATAGTGAAAAACCGATTACACATTTGCACGAAATCGTATAGATTCAACAAATGAATAAAACGCTCACTGAGCGAGAAACTCCAATCGGAAAATGAGTGTATTCATTTCTCATCACATATGGTATTTCAGACAGAAATATTTCAAGTGATGTTTTCTACTATCATCATCATTAGACTGTGTAAGTTTTTATGTAAATCTGTGACCAAAAAGTATATTTTACAAGTTTTGTTCTTACCAATTCTGTAATTTTCCTTTAAAGTACAATGTTTTTCATGTCTACAAATGATGTAATCTACTTTCAATGAAAGGATTTCCTTCATATATTTGATGGACCCTGGCACAAACTGACAGAAAAAAATAATAATCATTACTTCGTTGCCATGGCAACAGTTGAATTACCATTTCGGGGTGGTTTCGCAATTTCTCTTTGATTTTGGAATAGTGAAACTTGCCTATATTTTCCAGGCAGCGTTACCATGAAACAGCGAATCGAAAATTATTTGTCTTTGAAAGTTATGGACAGAGGAGGTCCTTAGAGGCTACATTCAATGTAAACAAATAATCACCAGGTATATGGGTCGGGTTTTGACATTAGTTTTGACAGCTCATAACCCATATGGTAGTGCTGTGATTTCAACATCGACCACATATTGTTAAGATAAGACACCAGTCTTGTGAACAAAAATTAAAACTTACTTTGGGAACTATTTAACTAACATGGGCACATAGAGCCCTCCCCCCCTGTATTTTCCAAAGTTCTCAGGTGATTTTTATGAAACTTGTAACAAATGTTTATGAAACTTGTTTATTTCACCAAGTTTTACTTGGGATTTTTCTTTAAAACACAAAATATGCAATTCTGTTATTTTGTTTGTGTGTTTAGTCTGCAACCTAGCAAGAATGTCCAGCTCCCACAAATAAGCAATGTTTGTTTGTTTGTTTGTTTGTTTGTTGGGGTCTTTGTTTGGATGATCTTCCGGACAAGGGAACTCGGTAGAGCTCCCACAAAAGGGATATAAATGCCAAGCTGGCAACAAACATTGGTTTAACGTCTATGATTATAAATTGCACAAATCAATAAATTGAGATTCAGTAACCAGACGACAATACTTACTGTAGTCACTGTGAAATCAGCGGTTAGCTTGGCCGTTGAACCCACAACCTTGTGATTGCAAGTCCTGCAGTCTAACCTCTTGACCACGGTGACAGTAGACAGTGGATGGTTCCATCTACACCCACAATTGAGATTTCGGACTCAGTGGTCAAGGAAATGGCTGATAAAAGACACCACCATTTCCTCCACTGCAAATTTTAAGAGCAAGGTTGCAATTATTGACCCCAAAATAGGCCAACACAGCGAAATGGCCGGAGTCGCCTCAAATTTGAGTAAAAAGGGGACCGGTAAACACAGAGCTGTGTATTGAGAAAATTGTGACATGGAGGGACCAGGTTTTTGGGGTCACGTGGTTGCTGGATGCCATTCTCCGGCCAAATGCAGCACAACCCAATGTGTAGTCTTAGTGCAGCGGATAAGCAAAACAATTGTGCACTTTTTGAGAAAAGCATGAAATTTCTACCATAGATATTTTTTACCATAAGAAATATTTTTAGATGTGGAGGGAAGTCAAATTTGACCTCTGAGGACCGTGGGGGGTCTAAATCCAAGATGGCCGCCAGTCCATAGGGTCTAATGTACAAATGCACTTAACTTGGGAACCAAACAATTTAGAAAAACATTCAAGGTGTCATTTCCAACTAAATTGGGGATGCCAGTTCATTTGGTGATACTTTTGAGATCATCAGAACTCAAGAATTTGCATTTAGGTCAATGTTAAGGTCAAATTACATCTGAAAAGTAAAATGTTGGTGAAAATTCGCCTCAATGTTGACACTTCAGGAATAATAATTTTTAAAAATAAATCAATTACACCCATGAATAATATTACCACCACTTTGAGTTTAGTATGACTACCCAGAAACATGGTGTTAGCTAGAAGGGTGTCTGGGTGTATTTTGGACACACTGTTTCTGTCATTTACATGTAAATGTACTCCCATGTAACTGAACGATTTGTACACCAAGTCTTAAAACTTTATCCAGAAAAGCTATTCCAATACGAATTAAAACAGGTTCACAACAACTAGGTGTTGACATGTTTTTATCAAATTGCATATCCCTAGTACGGATCAATGTATTCAGCTTACGATAACTATCAATCTTCCCACCATACTAATTTTTGAGTTAGCTCTATTCATAATTTCCGAATATCCAATGTAACAATCAAAATCTAACAGTCTCCAGAACAGAAGCAAAGTGCAGTGCAGTTGAGTGCAGCTCTGGCAAACTTGCAGCATCTAATGCAACCTTTCTTGCAGCGACAGTTGATCACCTGGTTTCAACAGTTGACCTGGTAGCGAGTGCGCTTGATGTGCTGCTTGAGTGCTGCCTGGGTTGGAGGAATGTTCTCTAGAGTTCTAGACTTCTGTGTGAAGAGCTGTTTCCTTCCATCATTCACTTCCATGCTCTCACTGGTTCTGTCTTACATCAGAACCACAAATTGCTCTAGCAGTAACATTGGTTCTCACCGACCTCACTTGGCATGCATACGATTTCACTGAAAGTATCATTACCTGCTGGAAATGATTTTTCAGTTTCAGCGAATGCAAATCTATACAGTGTCATGCTCGGTGCAAGCGTTGAAGACTGGGAGAGTCAGACACTGTGCTGGATTCATTGTGGCAACCATTTCGTGAACAGCTATGTACCAAAAGCTTGACCCGACACCAAAGGTAACCCACAGCTCATCAAGAGTTGTCTTGCTGAATGATGTCACAGTCAGTACCACTATCAGAATCAACAGTATGTATGGTTACCTTCTTACACATCTTTTACACAGCATCTGCCACATGCAGAACTAGACGAGTGACAGCCTCCTCTTGCAAACATGGGGCAAGGAGGGTCAAATGACTCAGCAGGAGAGCAGAGTACTCCTCTTCCATCTGTTGCATACAGTTCATTGCCCTCTGCTAGAAGAAGATGAACAGCTTTGCGTGACAGGAAAGCAAACAATACGGTTTTTGTTCTCATTGACTTGAAGGAAGTTCTTCCATTTTTTTTGCAGCACAGTAGAAGGAGCCACTCTTTTCCTGGTGTCCTTTCCCCTCTTCTGTCTTGTTGTGTCTTTCAGGCTGGCAGGTAGGTAGGCCTAATACATCCCAGACAAGGCCGATGCGGAAACTTTTCTTGAGTTTTAATCAGAGATATATTGTGCATACACTCTTTCTCCATACTCTTGAAATGTTCTTGGTGTTCAAGGATTTAGCAGTTGAACCACAGCCGCACCATTGAGAATTGTTGCATCAACCACAGGCACACTATATTTTTCGAGCAGATGTGATTCCAGGGAGCGTAGTGGATCTGCTTTAACCACAATCCACATTTTTTCCTTAAGTTGAAAGAGCTGGCGGGGCTGCCTGGTTTTCATCGGAAAATAAATTGTCCATGTCTCCATCCCGTGTCTGATAGCAGATGTACAGCCTCGAAAAGAGACTGCACTCACTCTTCAGTGCTGCGAGCTGTGCCTTCTGTTTTGATATAATCTTGACCGGTGGCCTACTAGACAGTGCTAACTTGTTAATATGAATTGTTTGTGTAACAGGTATTGTATACTGCTCCAGCCTTTCAGTCACACAATTTATGTGCTGCTCCTCACCAAGGGTCTCGATCCTTCTCACCATTTCAGCCTCTTGGGTGTCGATGATGTCGCTTGTGTCAGTGACGAGTAGGTCTTGGCTGTGTTATAGGAATGGATTCCTCATCTCTTTATGCACTGTCACAAGTGCCTTTCACAACCCTCAGGAATCCTGCTTGCACTCCAGGTTGCTGGTCATGGTGATGGTTTCCAATGTCACCAGCACTTTCATTTTGCTTTATGGCCTGTTCCTCAAACTCTGTAGTGATCTTGGCCATTTCTGGCTCTGCTACCATCCAGCATCTGAGTGCTCCTGGATTGCCAGTCAATCCAATAGCCCCACCAGAACCCTTTGCCACTGCATTATTCTGCTCAAGCCACTGGTCAAGTGCCATAGCAGAGAATTTGTTGCTGGTTTTGTACACCACGAAGTGTCTAGATTTGAATTCTGCTAGGGCATCTGTGTGTTTTTCAGCGAGAGTCGTCATAACGGATGTGTACGGGAAGCCATCTGGAGTAGTGCGTGTGATCTAGGGCATCCAGGGCATGATTTGTGTCAAGGATTCCACATACAGCTGTAACTTACCTTCATGAAGTGACTTGATGTACCGCAGCAAGAGAAGCTCCAATAACAGGGTCTTAAGTCGGTAGTCAAAGTGGACACTGGCCTTTGCTCGGTGTATGCACCACTCCTCAAAAGGCTGACTATCTGGTTGAATGGCATCAGTATCATCGGATGTGCAGTCTTCACTGTAAGCTTGTTGGAGGAGTGTATAAAGTCTTGCAGGTGTGACCTGGTGTGCATGGCGGGTCTTGGTGACATAGCTAGCATGTACCGTGTATGAAGGAGTTTGCTGTTCTTGAACTTGCAATGTCGGCCTGTACTAAGGCATTCGTCTAGCCACTGTCTTCCAACCAGTATCTGAGCAACTTGAACGTGGCCATCTCGATGTGTAGACCACCGAACATGAGCACAAAGTTATTCTCTGTGAGTGGCTGGCCAGGTCCTCTGGACTTCCTTACAAGAGCATACAGTGGTTGGTCAGCAGCATGGACAGGAATCTGACCAGGGTTCAAGTGCTGAACTGCTACCTTGACGATGTCCATGGAGTGCCGGCCGTATCAATGCAACTGAGTGTGCGTTGTCAAGAAATAGAGGCAATAGTGTGTTGATTGCTGCAGGTGGGATGACAGCTCGGTGTGTCAGCGTGGTAGGCAGACAATGATATCCAGACATCCATGGTACTTTTCAAGAGCCATCTTGACTTCGCTGGGCCACGCATACTCATCTTCTGTAGCAGCTGCAGCAGACATGAGGTTGGAAGGTCTCACGGGAACTTGTACAGCCGGCACACTGAAAACCTTTGTCTTGAAGGCAGCTGGTGGCACAATTTTGTAGGCCGATGGCAAAGGTGTCACTTACTTGGTGGAAGAGCAACCCTGACTAATATCTGGTACACTACGATCAGTTCCACCATGGGTGTGTGTAATGAATGCGGCGTAAACGAGATTCTGGTACCATGGAAGGAATCTTTTGCAGTTGCAGAGCTTGGATTGTGGTCGATGTTTTATGTCTACAGCTCCTGTTGTAAATAGTCCATGACGCAATTTTGGTGGGCACACTACATCTTCCACCCTAAAGTGCTGGCAGACACCATTGGCAATGTCCGAGTTGCAACAGCCTGTCATAGATGACACAAACTCCAAGATTGAACAGTGTGTCAACCAGCCCTTTACTTCTTGTAATTGCATAGATCTTGAGGGACAGAAAGATTGGGAGTGGAGTTTATCGGCTGCGGCTATAACTTGCTGAGCTTGAATCTCTGTTACTTGCATGCTTTACGCTGTTGAACACCATCAATATTGGGAGATTGCTTGGGCAGGTTTTGTGGTGGGTTGTGTGGACCAGCTGGGTATGATGCTTGATGTTTGCCCCATCAAGTATCATGTTGACTAGAGCCAAGAGGGATGGTGGCTGTTTGCCTGGAACGACGCATTGAAGGAGAAACTTGAGTGAAAGATCTCGTTTTGCACCACCTGTGCTGCTCAGATGAAGTGCATGCCATCACTGTCATAATAACAGGCCATAATGAGGGCTAGTCTAATGTCCTTCTCAAAACTCAGAAGTGTGTCTCTTCCCCGTGAATATGCCCTCAGATCAGGAAGTTGGAAAATATGTTACAAATAATAAAAAAAACTTGTGAAAAGTATGATATTTCAAACATAATAGTTATTTTGGGGTCAATTTTGACCTTGACCCTCATTGCATATTTTTGAGTTCTGACGATCTCAAAAGTATCACCAAATGAACTGGCATCCCCAATTTAGTTGGAAATGACACCTTGAATGTTTGTCTACACTGTTTGGTTCCCAAGTTAAGTGCATTTGTACATTATACCATATGGACTGGCGGCCATCTTGGATTTAGACCCCCCACGGTCCTCAGAGGTCAAATTTGACTTCCCTCCACATCTGAAAATGTTTCTTTTGGTAAAAACTATCTATGCTAGAAATTTCATGCTTTTCTCAAAAAGTGCACAATTCTCATAATAATGGGAGCTTATCCGCTCTACTATCTAGTCTGGCACCCTGTCTGCGCACATGCGGTTTTTTTGGACTGAAAATGGCTTCAAATTGCAAGTTGTGGCAACTCTCTCAATGCACAGCTCTGGGTAAACACTAAACATTACCCCAAATCAGTCCACTGCCAACTAGTGTCCACTGAGCATGTGCAGTGGACGCAGGACACTATACAGCACGTATTACATGCCAAATGGTGTCCGGATATGGACAGGAATGGACAGTAATTTGCAAGGATCAACACCTTAAAACTATTTCAAGTAAATTTAACACAAAATTTAATCACATAAGTTAACGTAAAAAGGTGTGATGAGAAAAAACAAGCAATAAGTACTCAACTAAATTCAATTAAAAAGGTGCTGAATAAAGTGCAAGTTATAACAAATAAAATGATGTGAGAAAGTGCTAAATGTTTAAAGAAAGCGTTCAAACAAAATTGTAAATGACAAATTATCTGTATGACGTCTTATTGGCAGCTCACAGCAAGGCACTCAATAGAATGCACGCTTTTCGCTTAATGATGTCATAAATGCATGACCAATCAGATCACAGTATGCTAATGAGTGGACACTATTTTGACAAGAGTCTGTAAACAATGTGATGTCATATACGCATGGCCAATCAGATCACAGTATGCGAATGAGCGGACATTTTTTTGGCATGACACCGGCACCAACGCGGAATGACAGACTTAAAAATCAAACAGACGAGAAGCCGTGAATACTTTTGGTTCATCAAAGACTTTGAGTAATTTACTTCCAACCACAACTTGTACAAAACTACAAATGCCTTTTATCTACTCAATCTAAACAACATAAATGATTTATACACAAAATTTCCATCTAACAAACAGATGGTAGCACTGTCGGTGGACCACAATACAAGAGTTGATTACTACCCAAATTGAAAAAATTAGTTATACCCTGTTTGTTATTTTGCTATTTTTAGGGGGTTAGGGGACACCTATGGAGCACTTGCCCCCACAATTCCCCATAATGCTCTCACACACACTGTTACTTCCTTTTGAATCTAGTTTTTAATAGATTGCTGTTTTGTATTGGAAACCAGATATTCGTATACCCCCAAGCCATTCCTTTGGCCTTACTTCCTTCCCGCTTCCTATCCAATATTTGACTCTACCTGTAGCTTCACTGCTGGCAATAACTGTTGCATGACTGAGTGAAGTTTGGAAGTAAACAACAACCCCCACTCATACCCTCGAATTATGTTGCAACTCCTGTGCCCCGGCAGAATTTACTAAATAGCCTAAATCAATTCCCTTTGATGCAATTTGCTACAGTAGTCCTGACGTCACTCAGAGGTCACAACTGGCACGCAGGACCACTCACTTGAGAAAGTCCAGGCCATACAGGCAAGTAAAACAAAACAAGATGCTAAGAAGTAACTAAACTATAAATAGTAGTAAACTTGCGGGTACAACCATGTGTAAAATCTCTTTTGGGAGGAGTGTTGGCTCTGAAAAGAGAGGTTTGGTCTCGACGTTTCGAGCAGTATACTCTGCTGGTCTTCAGGAGATGAGCAGAGTATACTGTCTCCGTAAGACCAACAGAGTATACTGTTCGAAACGTCGAGACCACACCGGCTCTTTTCAGAGCCAACACTCCTCCCAAAAGAGATTTTACACATGGTTGTACCCGCAAGTTTACTACTATTTATAGTTTAGTTACTTCTTACTTTCAACACCATGCAAAGCTTCAAACACCACTTAAAAACAAGATGCCGTTCATTTTTGCGATCAGATGTTTCAAAATCCAAACGTCAAATAATAAACCACATGGGAAACTGACTGGGTAACTTTTAGTTGATCTTTGTTCGGGGTGCCAGTCAGACGCTTCCGACTGGCACCCTGAACGAAGACATTGGGAAAATAGTGCTAGATGGCTCCGTTAATCCGGAGTGGACGTAGGTTCAAATCCCGCCCCAGTCATTTTTTCTTTGTTCAACCCAAAATTAAAATCCCAACATATCTAACAATTTCAAGCTGTTGATTTAGGTTGCAAAACATCTACTTGATTAACAAAAATAATAAATGAAAACTTTGACGTGTCGATTTGATCGCTTTCGTGCAATGTGTTAACTGAATTGGATGAAATGTTAGTCCACAAAGCATGTGAGCAATTGCTAAGGAAGTGTCAGGGCTCGAATTTGACACTGGACCGCAGGCCTGAGGCCAGTGATTTTAGCATTGGGCCAGTAAACTCATGACCGGACAAGTCCGGCGGTAATTCGATAACAATTTATGTAACTCACTCTAATATCTTGTGAACAGAAACAAATTATGTTCAAATGTTGACTTTGAGTTTGAGTACTGATTAGAAATATAGTCAATCACCCCTTAAAGACAAATGAGGTAAATCTTCTCTTATTTATGTCTCAGTGCTTGTTCAATTAAATGCAAGTTAAACTGTGCAAGGAAGTCTTTTCTCAGTTTGAAACTGGTCTATTCGAGCCCTGAGTGTGCATGGTGACCTCAACAGGAAGTGATGATGGAGTACGGCAGCAAATAATCAATATTTCCAGTATATCACCAGTTTCATGAACTGGTGTGGGTTTTGTGAGTGAACAAATCTATGGAATGTTTGACAAATTCTTCCTGACATACGTTTCTGCTTGTTATATTTATCATTGTTTATAAATAAGTAAACAATATAATTTGGTTTTGCTCTATTTATTATATTTATGTATTGGTTTACAAAATATAATAAAAGGATGTGTCCAGTACATATGCCATGTAAAGGTGTGAAATTAATAAATCAGCTGAAAATATACTTGTTACTATATTTTTCTTTATTTCTAAAAACTTATTTCCTTAAAAAATCATGCTTTTGCTCATGATGTGATGTCAAACTAAAACGTCTTAATTTCATCGCACCAGTGACATCACATGTATGACATCATCAGCAGGCTTTTATTTTGGGGCAATCCCAGAGAGCATTATTTTAAATGAATTTTGTTTTAGTTATAAATATCACGGAGATAGTAACAGGTATATGCTCGACTGATTCATTTTTATGAATAACATATGGACAGAGTAGTCAGCACACATCCTTTGGATTATTATTTGAAAATTGTGCATCTCAAAACAAGAAAACTTATAAATAAAAACAACATAAATCATATAAATTGCATTCAATTCAGAATAACTTCATATTATAGAATACTTTGCATTCAAGCAACATCTGACATTAAATCAAAGTCAGATGTTGTACATTTCGTAAACAAAACATTTCGTACAAAACAACCATTGACCCTAACCGTCCCAAACCCTTCAAAATCCAACTGCATGGTTTGAATGATTCTGCTGGACTGAGGACTGCCCTAGTAAACTGATTATGCTCAACATGGGCTCAGGTATACCACCACGTTTAGAGTCCAACAAATTGGGTGTTGAGTTACTGAATGGTGTTGGACTGAGGACTGCACTAGTAAGCTGATTATGCTTTACATGGGATCAGGCATACCACCACGTTCAGAGTCCAACAGTTTGGGTGTTGAGTTACTGAATGGTGTTGGACTGGGGACTGCACTAGTAAGCTGATTATGCTTTACATGGGATCAGGCATACCACCACGTTCAGAGTCCAACAGTTTGGGTGTTGAGTTACTGAATGGTGTTGGACTGGGGAACTGCACTAGTAAGCTGATTATGGTTTATATGGATCAGGCATACCACCATAATCAGAGTCCAATAGCTTGGGTGTTGAGTTATCACTTGTATTGGATCTTTTAACCACTCAAAAAGGATTTAGGGTTAGACATTATTTTCTCCATTTCTTTATAAGCAATATCATCTTGTGCATCTTCTCCCGTGTCATCTTGTTTGAGTCGCATCCAGTTTCCCCCTCCCTCTTCTCACCCGCGTCGGGATCCGCCCCTCTTTCTCCGGTCTAGTGTCCCTCTCTCGCATGGACACTGCCCCTCTTTCCAGCAGGCAACTTTCCTCTGGAGGTGTTCGGGAACCAGCATGATGAAGAAGGCAACCATGATGAGAGCGGCCCCACAAATTTTCACCCATCCAAACTGTGTTTCTCTAAATAGTGAGTCCACAACTGTGAAAAAAATTAATAAATAAACAACAATAAATAAATGAATTTATTTTGTCCATCAATAAAGCAGGACTTTAGGGGGGAGAACAAGTGTTCTAATGTTAAATGCTACTCTTGATAACATTTTCCAGCGAGTTGGCCAACCACTTGAAACCATTCACACAAACAGGTTTTGTATGGTGGCACAACTGTGCTCAGAACTAACTCTGTATTGTGTATGCATTCACCACATGACATCATATTGCAGGCTGGCATAGTTTATCTATCATTCAAAACCACAGCTGATAATGTTGAATCGTCAGGGAGAAGGAGGGTTGACTGTGTACTGTTAAATGCATTCACCACATGGTATCATATTGCAGGCTGGCATACTTTATCTATTATTAAAAACCAAACAGGATAATATTGAATGGTCAGGCAGTAGGAGGGTTGACTGTGTACTGTTATATGCTTTCACCACATGATAAGATATTGCAGGCTGGCATACTTTGAGTATCATTCAACACCACAATAGATGGTTTTGAATGATCAGACAGTGGGAGGGTTGACTGTGGACTGTATAGATGCATGGTACATTATTGCTGGCTGGCATACATTATCTATTATCTAAAACCAAACATGACGATATCAAATGGTCAGAGAGTAGGAGGGTTGACTGTGTAGATGCATTCGCTACATGGTATCATATTGCCAGCTGGCATTTTATTGTTTATCTACCATGCAAAACCATAGCGGATGATATTGAATAATAAGACAGGAGGAGGATTGACTTTTATTGTGTAGATGTATTCACTACATGGTTTCATATTGCAGGCTTGTGTAGTAATAGTTAATATATCATTTGAAACCACATATTAAATGGTCACACAGTAGGAGGGATAAAGGCACAGTACACGTTTGGTAATTGGAGCCTACTGATTGTGTTAATCCTATATATATGTAGGTACATACAATAAAACTAACCTGTGAAAATTTCACTTTAAAAGGTGGTCGCGTTTTTGAGATATCACCGAAAAACCGGAGCGGATATTACCACGCAGGAAGAATATTCCCCGTAGGAATAAACAGTCTGAGAAGCGTTTCTAACGCTTCTCAGATTCAAATTTTGGGGAATAAAAAGTGATATATTTTCCATAACCGTAGTACTTCGAAGTTAAAAGTTTCTCAAAAATCATTATACTACCCAACGCAGCCGTACTTCTTACCAAGTAAGTTTTTATTGCCATAAATTTTCAAAGTCATTACCAAACGTGTACTGTGCCTTTAATTGGAAAATGCCTTAGTGGGCCATGTTTGAATTGACCTTACAATAAATACTCTCTTACCTCCATTTAGGGGAATTCCTATGACTGTACCCAGAGCAATAAACAAGGGAAAGGTGACCGCTATACCGAAGTTGACCAAGAAATTAAAAACTGTAAAGGAGAAGGAGACAAAAATGAGCACTTTAATTAAGAGACATAGGTAATATTTTAACAAAAAATGGACCCCCGTAGTTGTGAGATCACAGACTGCCACATATTGAGTCATGCTCTTTTTACATAAACTCATATCGGCTTTATAATGCATGTAACTCCTCAGACACAATTAATTTCTGTTAGTTTTAATTCATCATCACCATACACCCAGACACGGCTAGCAATATCAACTTTTCTGACATACATTTTCTCGTAGAAATGTCTGGACAAAATTATATGAAACAAATGTTTCATTTTTGTATTTTAGTTTGATTTGACTTTTTTGGTTGATTGGAAGTAGTAGGTCAATAGAGACAATCGGTGACCAGGGGCCGATTTCACAAAGCACTAAGATTCATCTTAAGATGAGTTGTCAGTATTACCATAGTATTTGTATTGTGACATCACACTTTACTTAGCAACTACGACTGATTCGCAGTTAAGATTAATCTCAGCTCTTTGTGAAATCCGCCCCTGGCCTGGTATTACACGGAGGCCATGGCCTCTGTTGCCACTGGTCTTGGCCTTCCTGCAACTTTAAAACTTTCTTTTAGATTTTTTTAATGATTTTCCAATGGAAGTGCCCTTTGCAAAATGAAATCGGCCTTGCCTTCCTCAAAGACGAAATTCCAGGCCTGAGCAACCAGAGTCATGGGATTCTTCAGTGGGTATACACACAATTTAAACAAACCAAGCAGGCATTGTACAGTGTCCATGAAAAAGCATGGCTGATTCTGAGTGCAGGGTTCGAATTTGGGGGGCAATATTTACTGGACCAATCTTTTTAACAAGACCAGAATCAAAATGACAAAAACAAAGTAGACATATTCTTTTGTTGAAACAAAAGCAAGGTGTTCTGTGATTGGTGAAGACATGTTGAAATTAGCAGCAGTTGGTGAAATGCAATGAGAAAATTTTGTAAACATGTCTTTGTCTATTGATGAGGTGAGTGTGGTGTATGTAGTAGTAACAACTACAATTATTTTCATAATATTATTGTGTAAAAAAGTTGTGTACCGAAGGTCGAGCCTGCAATAGACTGGAGCCTACGTAATTTTCCCATCTCTTTCTGTATTTTCCCAGGAGTACATGGCCGATTTTAAGGAAACTTTCCACAATTATTCCTAATTTTACTACAATCTATATATATGCTGCAATAAAAAACAAACTTCATTCCTTTTTGTTTTTTAATTTGGTTAAGAATATAATTATTTTCCATATTTCCCATGGTCCTTCATCAAAATGCTTCTAAGATGTAATAATAATAGTAATAATAATAGTGGCTTCTTATATAGTGCTCATATCCGTCACTCAGTGACGCTCAAGGCGCTTCAACAGTCAGTATTTTCCTGCAAGGTATATATGTGGAGCTACTTTTTGAAGTTTGAGACTTATTCCTTTACATAGCACAATGTAATGGTTTACAAGGTGCTGTGGCGCAATATGCTGCCAATCAAACCAGGAACACCGGGGCGAACCCCTTCTCTTTTCGATAAGTGCACTGGGTTCTTTTACGTGCATTACACAACACACGGGACCAACGGCTTTACGTCCCATCCGAAGGACGAAGCAATAATGGTTAAGTGTCTTGCTTAAGGACACAAGTGTCACGACTGGGACTCGAACCCACACTGCTGAACAGAAACATCAGAGCTTGAATCCGGTGCTCTTATCCGCTCGGCCGACACGCCAATGTACACAAAGTTTGTGTTGACACAAAAAACAACAACCTTACAGCATTTTTACACTCGGAAGTTGTTTTCCTTGGGAGAAAAATTTTCTGTGTAAAACATTACAGAAACTATTAATTAAGTGGTTTTTCGTCTGTAGTGCTGGTAAGGTTTGTAGTTTGTTATCATAGAACATCATTTCACTCCTCAATTTGTAAAGGCAAGACCACCAAGCCAAGATCGCATCAAGGTTAATCAGTAATATACTGATAGTTTAACTTGGAGTAGCCTCTCGAGGTGGGCAAGCGCAGGTGCAGGCAGGTGCAGGCGCTAACCTACGTGGACCAGTCGCGGCGTGATACTGAGCTAACTTCTGCAGCTGAGATCAGGACAGCCATGGGAGATCGTGATGTGTGGCGTGCTTTTGTTGCAGTCCAACAAGAGTCGACTTGATGATGATGATGATAGTTTTAAGGGATATGAAACTATTGGTTTGGGGACACGTATAATTCATCCACACCCAACTCATTTCTTGTCACCAAAATAATTGTACCTGGCATTGTTCACACTTTGTCATTGTACCCCCCGTTGCTTACCTAGTCCCAAGGCTGCTTTCCCACACAGGAAGGCCCCAGGCAGGTTGCCCCAGTCTATTTTCTCCACGCCGGTGAAGTACAGGGTCACCATAATGGGGCAGAAAAATACAAGGTTGAACACACCGAGTAGAGACAAGAAGAGAGACACTTGTCCATAGGATGCCTTGCCAACCACCCTGAAGAACAGCACCTGTACAGGTGACCCAAAGCAAAACATGTCTAACATAAATAAAGTAAATTTGCATAAAGAATGTATAATTTCAGCTTTGCTTTTTATTTTATCTGGTGTATTCTGTGCACTGAATTTTCTATGCACTGAAAAAATACGCAGATTTTCAGAAAACTGGCCGTGCAAAACACGTCTGCATGGCTCGCTAGCTAAAACACTGGTGCTTTGCGCTTAACACCTCGACCACAAGCTTTCTCCTTGACGTCTATTTATCAAGAACTCATTATTTGGATGCGGCGTGTCGTGGCTGAGCGGTAAGGAGCACCGGACTCAGGCGCTGGTGTTTTTGATCAGCAGAGTGTGGGTTCGAGCCCGGTCGTGGCACTTGTATCCTTGAGCAAGGTACTTTCCCATAATTGCCTCATCCTTCGGTCGGGACATTAAACCGTAGGTCCCATGTACTAGGATTTGTAGTACATTTAAAAGAACTCGGAACACTTATCATGGAAGAGAAGGGGTTAACCCTTGTGTTTCTGGTTCACATAGCAAGCACTTTTATCTATAGATTTCCTCAGGCTTGCGAGCTACAGTGATTAAGTTCACTTATGAGGCACCCTTGGTTTTATTGCCAACATATATAATAACAATAATAACAATACTATATGGAATCATCACGCTTTTGTGTGAGTGCTGCAATCTTGACAGTTTGTTTCAATCGTAAATTTGAATTTTTTCCATCTTGCTCAGTTCGTCAACCGGGGGGACATTCTGACTGGAGCCAATTTATGTGACAGTGGTCATGGCTTACTATGGAATCGCGTAACACTTCTGAACCGGATAGAGAGCAGCTGCCCAGGCTGCTCCAAGAGCTAACGTTACTCCCACTGCTCTCATTCACCAATAATAAACAACAAATACCAACTACACAATACCTTATAAAGAGCTGCTCCCAAGGCTGCTCCAAGAGCTAACACCACTCCCTCTGCTCGACCCCCTCCAAAGCCATCGGAATAGCACATCAGCACGGTGCCCAAAATACACAAGAGGACGGAAAAACTCTGCAATTAACGAGGGACAAATGGAAGGGTGATTTTAAGGTTAACTTTCCCCCATTTTTTAACCAAGGGCAAGTTATAGAGCTGTTGTTAAATGAACAAGAAGATGCCCTGCAAGCCAGTCCAGTTCTTGACATTTGACACACACAGAAGGGCCAATAAAAAACATGTCCGAAACAGTGTGCCCCTTCTGTGGCTTCAAAAAACAAGGGCATCAAAATTGCTTTGATGATGCAGGGAACCAGCCAAAATACCATCAACTGTTTTTATGCTTTTGACTGGTTCCCTGCCTAATTTAATTGACAGCAGTATAGATAGTTTCCGATATGCACCATCTTCACGCGCAACTTGGGTTTCTGCTTTTAACTGCATCAAGTGTTTAAAATAGTCTACACATCAGCAAAGGGGTTCACTGACCAATCACCTAAAGAATTTAAAGGAACATTACAGAATTGGTTTTTGCTAACAAAACAGTTGCTGGCAGTGTAAGCACCTTATGTAATCAACAATATACATAAACTGACAAACCTGTAGAAGTTTGAGATTGATCGGCCATCTGGGTCACGAGAAAATAGTGAAAAACCGATTACACATTTGCATGAAATCATATAGATTAAAAAAATGAATAAAACGCTCACTGAGCGATAAACTCCAATTGGAAAATTAGTTTATTCATTTCTCATCAAATATGGCGTTTCAGACAGAAATATTTCAAGGGATGTTTTCTACTATCACCATCATTAGACCGTGTAAGTTTTATGTAAATCTGTGATCAAAAAGTATATTTAACAAGTTTTTTCCTTACCAAATCTGTAATGTTCTTTTAACACTGTGTGAAGTCAAATCGAATCTATCTATCACCTTTATATCAACTAAGGTCTGTTGGGCAAACAGAAGTGAACTGTTTCCAATTGTACTTTCAAAACCCTCCTATTCTTGGTAACATTCCAGATGCAATATCATTAGTGAATGAATCTACATAGTGCTTGCAAATATGTGCCTCCATAGAAAACCTGTGTAGTTGATTTTGAATGCTCGGTCAAATAAAGTAAAGTCTGTCCCAGTCTGTCCCTGTCCCAGGTGTTTAAACCCGGCTTCACTGGCATTAAACGACTGAGAATATTTCCATTTCCCCAGGACAGGATGCCAGTCCATTGCACGTTACTCCCCAGCTCTAGCCGGCACCCATTTGTACTTTTGGGTGAAGAGGAGCAACGATGACAACGTGCCTTGCTCAAGGACCCAAGTGTCGTAACTGACCAAGCCAGGATTTGAACCCACATTCTGTAAATGACAGTAACCGAGTAAACCGCCATAGATCGCTCAGCCACGACACCCCAAGGAATGCTCCGTCATCTTACTGAAAGATGTTACCAAGCACTAGAGGGTTTAGCGGTTAAAGGCACTGGACACTATTGGTAATTACTCAAAATAATTGTTAGCATATAAAACTTACTTGGTAACGAGCAATGGAGAGCTGTTGATAGTATAAAACATTGTGAGAAACAGCTCCCTTTGAAGTAACGTGGTTTTTGAGAACGAAGTAAAATATTTGAATTGATTTTGAGACCTCACGCGTGAGGTCTCGAAATCAAGCATCTGAAAGCACACAACTTTGTGTGACAAGGGTGTTTTTTCTTCCATTATTAACATGTTAACTCGCAACTTTGACGACCAATTGAGTTCAAATTTGTACAGGTTTGTTATTTTGTGCATATGTTGAATCTATACACAAAGTGAGAAGTCTGGTCTTTGACAATTACCAAAGGTGTCCAGTGTCTTTAACACATGTTTAATGGGCAAAGAATCTCCAGTATTTTGGACTGCGTGAGAGCGTGTTAGAACCAAATTTACGTGAAGCGAAACGAGTAAAATAATTTTTTTTTTCATTGTTGCCGTCATTATCATTATTTCATTTGGCAACTGTTACACGAGAACAACATACAGGCAGTTAAAATACGATCAAATTGTAATTGCGTTGTGAAAGGAAATTCGCAGTTAAAAGCGCCCTCATACCATCACAAAAAAAATGCAGTCATCACTTTGAACAAGTTCTCACCCTTGCCGGTATGAGAATGAATTTCTCCTTCAGCCAAATCCAAGAGCAGATGTAGACGAATGCTGTGTTCGTTGTGAAGAGGGCGGTAGCGTCGGTCACGTGGATGCTCCCCAAGGCACGGATGTACATGTAGTTTGTGCCTTCCCAACATAGGGTGAATGGACCGATGTACTTGAAGTACGTCAGGATTGTTAGACCGTTGTCTCCATAGATGGTTTGATCTTCCCTAAAAGAATAAATACATTTTGGGGTGAACAAGGACAAATTGATTAGAATGGTATTCAAACCTTACGCTGGAGTAACAGGCCGGCACTCTACCAACTGAGCTATCGAGCCCTATGTTGGGGGTCTCCCTATTTTGTCAATATCTCTGTTTGAGGGTGCCAGTCCGGTGTCGTTCAACATGTTCAACCTGTAACTGCCGTATAGCCAGGGAAGTGGCAGCAAAGGGATCACCTAAAGGCGATGCAACTTTTTAATTCAAATATCAAGCAATCTAAACCACAAGGGAAACTGACTGGGTAAATCTCTAAAATAACTTCTGAGTTCTGTATACCGCCGCTACAACAACATGACAACAACATGAGTGTGACTATCACCAGTGCATGCATGTGAATGGTTCACTACCGTGCGTCATGTGATCTTGGCTGTGCAGTGAACAGGAGGTAGTATTATACTAGCCGATTTTATCGGGACGATGAGTCTGCACTGGACTTTTTGGCTTGATTAGTTTCCCTAGGCAGAAGGTGGCCAGTTAAACGACCCATTGGAATCAGTTATTAAAGTTACCTGGATGAAATTTTCCAGGGCTGTTCGCACTGGACTTAAAATGGTAAGTTTACTCATTTGCTCGGTTAGTTTACGCAAAAATGCAAACACGGCTGTAGAGGTGCCCTTTACTAAGGGCCAAACTGATGTGTCCTGACAAGAATAGTGTCAGGCCTGCACAGAATGTTAAGCTTACAAATCTGCTTAAATACAAAACAGTTGTGCTTACCAGAAAAAAAGTTACCAGTCCTAAGGGGACGAACTTGTCAAGATGCGTAAAAAAAAAATGATTAGGATGATATTCACATATTTAAAGGAACATTACAGAATTGGTAAGAAACAAACTTGTAAAATATACTTTTTGATCACAGACTTGCATAAAACTTACACGGTCTAATGATGATGATAGTAGAAAAAATCCCCTGAAATATTTCTGTATGAAATGCCATATTTGATGAGAAATAAATAAACTAATTTATAGCTCAGTGAGCGTTTTATTCATTTGTTGAATCTATATGATTTCATGCAATATGTGTAATCGGTTTTTCACTATTTTCTCGTGACCCAGATGGCCGATCGATCTCAAACTTCTACAGGTTTGTTAGTTTATGTATACGGTGGATTAAATAAAGTGCTTACACTGCCAGCAACTGTTTTGTTAGCAAAAACCAATTCTGTAATGTTCCTTTAATTAAGGTCTCTGCTCACCTGAACAGAGAGCGTATCCCAGCTTTCCTCTTCTCCTTAAAAAGTATGAACGATCCGATCACGTACACAGGATAACAGACCGTCATCCAGACGGTGCTGAACCAGATGACGAAGAACGGCGCGTTGAACGTGGCCGAGTACGTGCTCTTAGCGAACTGTGTGGCGCTGACCCACGACACGGCGATGCCGGTCACCAGAAGCAGGCCGTAGATGACCTTCTTGCGGGTTTCCGACAGACATTTGCCATCGCTGGGTTTCTTCTCTTTAGGCTGCATGGTGATCTCCACTTTGCCATTGGAAAGGTGCACTGTAATTAGGAAAAGAAAAAAGGAAAGGAAATCAATAGACCCATTGCATCTGACGTCACAAGCCCCCAAACAGCGCCCTCACCGAGGTCAATGAAGACCTTTCATTGGCAGAGAGCTATGCGCAACAGGGTTTGCGGTTAACTTTTTTAGTGACTGGCCAGCAGGACCAGTTAGCGTACCATTTAACGTACTCCATCTACTTAATTTCAATAGTCCATACATGTATTTCAAGTGAAACAACTGCTTAAATAAATTTCAACCTTGAACTAGCCAGCTGGACCACTTGGAATAAATTTTGACTGACAGTCCTCGGGTAATTTAACTGGCCTTTGGCCAGTGGACAACTGTTAAGGGAGAGCGCCGACACGTGTGCGCGTTTCCATTGTTTGACCTCAGCAAGGGCAGCCAACGCATGGGGTTATATACAACCATGCATTGCAGTGCATCATGTATTCTCAATGTTGCCGAGTGTGCAATTTTCTTTTACAGAAGTGCACAAAAATCAAATTTGACAACAAACACAATGAAAGGGACCACTTTGCATCCGTCACTTTAGTAGTGTTTTTCCAATGGTTGTAATTTTTGTTAAGTCCCTGAAACCACACAAATATGTTCCAACACGTGAACTGTGAATGGAAGTGCGGGCGTAAACCTGTTTACTGAAAATCATTTGAGTTGATTATTATCATTAGTTTCTGTAAGTACCCTAAAGGACGAAAAAATGAGGTAACTTTTCCTGTTTATTTTTTATGATTTAATTTAGTATATATTGTACATACATCAGTTTTAAATGCAATCCATTTAAAATTTCATCTTGTCATTATTTTACGAGTAGTAAAACTATGTCAAGTGAGCGTTTTTAACACGGGTTTACGAGAACAAAGTAAAACAAATATTTTATTTGTATCAGTGTTATGCCGACAGGTTATTGAACCCTTGACTTTGGTTTAAATGCTGATTACTTATCTGTGCACTCTGCAGCAAGTAATTGTGTTTGCACAAGAATGTGAGTGATAGCATAGTGATAATGGCAGTAGATACCAAGAATAATCAAGGGTACCAGTAAAGGCAAAGTACAATGCCTTTGGTTTTCGGACCAGTTCCATTGTTTTAATCCCATTAAATGTAGCTACCTAGACTACTTTGCAAGTACACAGTGCGCGTGCGTTAGCCGTGTAATGAGGTGCATGCTGGTCTAGGTAACGACAAAATTTGTCACTAGCTAGTCCAGCATGCACCTCATTCCACGGCTAACGCATGCGCACTGAGTATTTGCAAAGTAGTCTACGTACACTAAAACTAACCTGTGAAAATTTCAAACAGTGTAGCCTTTTTGTAGTGGTAGCCTTTTTTGAGCTATCGCCAAAAATCTGGAGCAGTTATGTCCATGCAAGAAGAATAAGCCGTAATTGAAATACGCAGTCTGAGAAACGTTTCTCAGGTTGAACAATTTTTGAATCCCTTTCTGCAAAACCAAATTCTTCAGGACAGAATCCTTTTTTCAAAATTGTGTACATTATCAACAGCTTGCACTTGCTTCTTACCGAGTAAGTTTTTATGGTAATTAATTTTTGAAGTAATTACCTAAGGTATACTTTCCCTTTAACCCTCTTGCTGTCTGACCATTCAATACCATTCAAGTGGTTTTGAATGATAGATAAACTATGCCAGCCTGCAATATGATACCATGAGGGAATGCATGTACACAGTACACAGTCAGTTTTGTGCACAATTGTGCCACGGTACACAACCTTGGCAGTCGAATGGTTTCAAATGGTTGGTCAACTCACTGGAAAATGTTGCCAAGAGTCACTGAGAGTTGGAGGGTTAAAAGCTATTCGGGAAATTGAGTCTAGCAAACATTTGGACCTACAAGCCCATCAGTCTTCTAGATTTTCCCATCAAAGTGGAGTCCCGATTGGTCTGAATTCCATACCTTTACTTTCTGTGTTGTCTTCCAGCATGTCATTCTCCTGTTTCCCATTCACTGTTGTACTTTCCATTCTGCTGCTGGAGCCACAGCTCAAGATTACCAGTTGGGAATGCAGCCAAAGTTGGAATCTACAACAAAAAAACAATGAGGAAAAGTTCAACCCCACTCAAATTCTAGGATTACCAATTGAGAATGAAGCCCAAGTTAGAACCTACATTACAATTAGGGAATAACAGCAATGAAAGGGAAGAATTGAAAAAGATGAAAACGGCTCGAAGGTATTTTGTTTGATTGGATACTTAATTCAATGCGCTCATGTTGGACTTGGAGATTAAGCCTTTTTCTACCCACGTCACACACTGTTTGGAAGCAGTTTTCTAGTACTTTCGGGTTGCTTTCCGGTATTTATTTAGTGATTTCTGGTGATTTCCAGTGTTTTCAAGTATCTGTATTCAGTAACAACAGTACACCTGGACTGGAGGTACCTCCATGCAGTACTGCAGTACAGTACACCATGTACACCCCTTGTTGCATTTTCTATCTCCCCCCCCCAAAAAAAACCCACAATTTTGTAAAAATAATATTGAATAATAAATGAAAATGTCTTGTTACATACGCCACCTCACAAGTGCAAACCCACCATCATGACCGCTCAGTGCCGTCAAAATTGCCATTACACTACGTACTTACCCGCTTACCGCGATGCAATTCACGGTCTCACTTCACAGTTACAATACAACTTCCACAAGCAGACAAGTAATAAGCGAGTTCGGCATTCCGACTGCGCATGTCCGAGATTTACTGGGTGAGAGTTCATTCGGGATAAACATTGGCACACGCGTACTAGCTCCGTGCACAAACACACGTTGTTCTTATGGCGCACCTGGATAGATGGCAGGCTTTCTCGGAAAATAAGTTAGTTGTTAATATATATATATATTCCTTTACATGCTTTAAGCAGGGTTTTCCAACTAAATTGTATTTTGTGAGGCATTAAACAACGAAATTTTGCTCAAATGTAGCTGAGAAAAGCGAGTATTCGGGACCCCTTTGGTCAACACTAGGCACCGGGGGCCGCCGCGGCCCGGCAGGGGCCCCGTTCGTTGTCGTACACCACTAAAAACACGGAGAAGTAAATCAACTCCAGAAATCAAAGACGATTTTATTGATATTTTGACTTTAAAAAAGGAAGGAAATTTGAATGTCAACTCTTTGAAACTATATTTGTTTGTGACTGAAGTAGAATTGGAAGTCATTGGACACCTTTTTGTGTTTATTTTTCTGCTCGATGATAAAATTCTCTCCATTTTTGTTTTCTTGAAAGCAATTTTTTAAATGAAAAGTTAAAGTATTGTCTTGCTATTGAATCCAGAACTTAATAATAATGTTAGTTGTGGGCTGGTTTTTACTAAATATTTGGCAAGTTATTTTGATAGAACTTTTGGTTTATTTATTTTTTTAGCCAATGAGGATTTGTGCTGCATTGAATTGTGTAAATAGCACGTTTCAGCTTAGTGGAAAGCTTTGTTTTGCAACGAACATGGTTGCAACTTCGGAAGAGGACGGTGTACCTGTAGCCCACCCTTCATACTTTTCCAGGGTAAAAAAAGGTGACATCAACTAAAGTTACAAGGAGATTTAAATCATCTCCTCGCAAGTCTGGACCATGTTGAATGAGCTATAGGAAGACTCAAATGCTTCCAAATTATCAAACATTTTGCCCATCACACTACTCCCCCTGATTGATCAAATCTTCATCATTTATGCAGCAATCACTAATCTGTCACCCCCACTTGTAACATAAGTCATCCTGAGAAAAGTAAATGTTAAAGTTTCAATTTCTGTAAGATTTTGCCAAAGTATGGCATGTGCAATTTATTCATAAAAGAACAAAACAGTTATAAAAACATACAGTTCAATCTGCAGCAAAACAAGTAGGCACAAAATGCATCTAATTGCTACTTATTGCATACAACATGCACATTACCTCTTACCAAATTAAGGATTATATCTTATGCTTCCTTATGGCCGCTCTAGTGTGTACAAAAAGTTATTTATATTGTACTATATTTTTACATTTCTATTTATATAATTATATTTAACATACACATTAAAGGAAATCATTTTCTGTAACGGCCTTCAAATGTGTGCATTATTTTCTTAAGATTTTTTCCTTGTGATAACTTTGTTGTAAACATGTACATTCACTAAACATCATGGATTTCAATGAAAAATTGTTAATATTTTTGCCAATCCCATGTCAGTATTTATCTATAGACAGTATTAACCATAATACTTAACAAAGTCAGGAAAAATAAACAATTTTTTTTAACACGTAGGCCTACTACCTGAAATATATCAATTTAAAACCCCGTTATGTATGTGTAGGCAGTTTCAACCTCCGTCACACTTTTTCAAATTATGTCATGTGCAATAAAAGAGCAAGTGCATCCATTAACACGTTTATTTTTTATGTACATAAAACAGGACATTTTAAAAGTGTTTAGGTAAAAGTGTAGGCCCTATAGCAATTTGAACCTCTCTCTGGCAGTACCAAATAAATTAAATATCCTGATATGTTCATGTGAAAGACCTAGTGTTTATGTTAAAATTAATTACCCTTCTTGGGTGTTTGTATTTCCAACTTAATATCTTTTAATTAGCACCCTGTTACAAATAAAATTTCTGTTCGTGGTCGTGCTCCCAGAACCTCCAGCCGGTTCACCCGCTCGAACAGCTAGATTGTTTAGATGGTTGGCCAGTTCAATATAACTGCATGGTAGGTAGCAACTGAAGAATCCCCTTTGACTCCCCTAGCCTAGCCATCCATCTGTGAGGTCTTGGACAGGATCTGGCAGCATAATGTCACCATACTTTAGCAGCTCACGATATTGCTGAGCATGCTGCCTCTTTTCCTCAGTTGCAGACGGCAGCACCGGGACCTTCAATTCTTTCTTTCTTCCCGTTCTTTTCAGTCCCCTGTCTGCTAAAAAGTTCTTCAAAGCTTAAACTTTCCATCGCATGAAATCATCCGAACTCAAATTCTCGTAATTTTGATCACTCATACTCTAAAAAATAATTGACCAAAAATTAAAGAAAAGCAAGACGTGTGAGCCTATTCGCGTCTGCAAGATGCTAACACACTGCGTAACACACAAGCGCGTGTGACAACGGCGATGTTTATCCCGAATTACCTTTGACCTTTACCCAGCATGCATAGCGCGCGCGAAATGCCGAACTCGCTTATACAACCACATGCACGTACGGAAACGTGGTCGGTCAGCTAAAACAAAAAGCCGGATTTTTATCGTCAGACGTCCTTACGCTTCGTCAGTATAGCGAACAAAAATGTATCTTTTCTGAGAAACACAAGTGGTGAAGTCTTCTAAGAGTTTCGCCACCAATCAGTGTAATGATTTCCTCTACTTACCTTTCAAATCGCAACAAAAACACGGACGTTCAGCTACCCGGATATCGTTCACTTTCTCAGTCTCGTCACATGTTTCTAAATAATTGAACGTCGGTGGTGCTCCTTGTAAGAATACATTTTCCCTATGTACGGAAAGGCCACGCATACGAACCTAAACATTCCTAGGATAAAACTAAGGGTCTATCGTAAACGCGTATGGTACCTAGAGTTGCACGTAACACATAAACATATCTCGTAGATGAACAGACTAAATGGTGGTACCAGCACAAAAAACTCTTGTAAATAAACAAAACCGCACACAGTAACAATCAATCGATACTAGCAGCAACCAACGAAGGTACATTTTACGAGGGGGGGGGGGAGCATAGGAAGGGCAATTTTTCCCCCATCTTCCCATTTTAAGCACGGAGGTCGGCTATCGAAACAAAGAATGAGGTTTTACAGATAACAATAAATGGACAGCACAGACAAGACAAATCACTCAGTCAGACGATCTCGAAGCACTGGGTATTCTCCTTAAAATAATGATATTTTTCTCTTATTTAGATTGTAAACTGAATTACATTTTACAGTTTTTTAATTTTTACCAATCCAACCACAATTTCCAAAAAAGATAGAAACTGTGGTTCTGATATTCCTTATATGTCCTTATATGTTGAAACATGTACTCTTCAGTATTGTTATGCGAGCATTCGACCATCGGTAGTAAAATTTACTAGTAAGTTACCAATGGATTGGTACTGATGAGGTGTAGTATTTTAAAAAGATCCGTTGATGCATGCATGTGACGTCTCGTCCTCCGGTTAGGCCACAAATCTCAAAAGTAGTACAGCCGAGTCATGTGTCTTACTGAAATTCGCCACAGTGAAAGCCTACTCTTAAAAAACTGCTCTCCACACATCAAGTTGTGACTCTCCAGCAGAGAGTCTATGCATTTAGACTTTAGAGCACAGCTTCAGGATCTTTTACAACACATCGATGGCGAGGGGAGCCCTTTAAGTTACAACTCCGGCTTCTGGCTTTTGGTCATTCACCAGTTTCTAAAATGATCCTCCCTTTTATAGAAAATAATTCCCATAACCCATATACAAATTACATTACAATGTAGTGGCGCAATAATAGTCCTCACAACGCGGCATCCAGTGCTTTGTCAAAGTACAGACAGTTCCACTTTTGGTAGGGGGGGGGGTTGTTACCGTTTACAATAAAAAGATCAATAGGGAAGCTATGAAGGACGAAAAGTGGCCATCTGCTATCAGAATAGCTAAAAGTCAGATTTAACGTTGTTTTTATATGAATTTTTCCACTTTTCTGCTTTTCTGCTACCTGAAAATCAGATTGAACGTTTTATGAAAATGCATTTTCCACTTTTCTGCTACCAGAAAAGCAGATTTTACTTTTCCTCTTTATGTTGGCGGACGAAAAGTGGCCACCTGCCTTTTTGCTATCAGACAAAATTCAATGATTGAAATGTATTAAAATAGCCCAATACAAGTTCTTTATAAAAACAATTGTCACAATACTCGTTGATGATCCTATTCGAGGTGCGCGGGCCCGGAAGTCCAGCTTTTCGCAAAAACTGGTACTCTCTCGAGGTCAACTTACCCAGTTTATTGTCTTCATCTTTATGTTTTTTCTTTCCTGAAAAAAAACTTGATTTAGAATTGTAAATTGGAAACAACATTGTGACCTCAGGGCAAAACGTCTACGAGTAGGCCTACATCGATAAACTTTATTGGGAGTAACATTAAAACGACAATATCAAGAGAACAATCACCTGAAAAATTATAACACACCTCTTGCTAGTTCTGTCACGTGGGGCTAACTAATATAGGCTAGTTCATGAGATTTGTGCCACCGTAAACAAGACGCGCGTCAAGACATTGCGCGCGCGTAATTAGCGGGAAATAGTTCCCGAAGCGGGCAATAGACTTAACATCGTTGACTGAATACAGCACCCTCAAGGAAATTTTCTTTTCTTATTTCATATTTTGGACCGAGGTGTGTTATAAAATACATATGGACTAGCATGATTCGGTCACTAGAGCACGTCTCTCCCCCTCGGGCCTGGAGTGACCAGAAGGGGGACCTATTTCCCTCGCGGTGTCGGGAAATAGGTCCCCCTTCTGGTCACTCACAGTCCCTCGGGGGAATAGACGTGCTCTAGTGACCGAATCATGCCAGTCCATATGTGTATACTATTATGGGGCTGTGTCGTCATGGTCACAGCGAGACGGTGGCCATACATTGAATTCTGAACTCTCACCCAGCTCCCCTGCACGTGCGCGCACACTGTCTTCATATTTTGATAATGGGGGGGGGGGCACGAGCGTACAGTAACTCGTTGAGAGTTCATACTGTACATGGACTGGCAATGAGGTCATTAGTGCACGTCTGTCCCCCGAGAAACTGTGAGCGACCAGAAGAGGGAAATATGACTCTAGTTCTGGTCACTCTCATGCACAAGGGGCGGAAAGACGTGCACTATTGCCTGAATTATGCCAGTCCATAACATACACATATGGACTGGCAATGAGGTCTTTTCCCCCGAGGGACTGTGAGTGTGAGTGACCAGAAGAAGAGGGACCTATTTCCCGAGGCCAAAAATTCATTTTCAAGTTAATAATCTAAGAGAAAGTTAATAATCTGCCACTGTCATGTACAAACTCTAGTTCATTGGAAATAAAAAATATTGAAATTGGTCAATATTATTTGTCAAAATGCGTTGGAAATTGTGATTGATACATTTTGTGCTTCAAAGTTGAGGAAAATAGGTTAATTGTGAAATAACCTTATATTGCTAAGAATAGCTGTTTCATCTGAATGATTCATCTGATATTAGAAGGGTACTGAGCATGATTCAACTAATGTGAGAAAAAATACAAGTTCCATTCATAGTAAATCACATGACGGCATCAGTTTCTTGCATTTGAAAGATGTAACGCGAGTTACCAAAATTATATTTTTTCTCCCCTCTAAACACAAGATTTAAATTAATCAAGTAGAGTATGATAATATTTCTACATTTCATTCCCTCCAGACCTGAACTGTCAGTAAAATGCAACATTAGATAATACCCCAACAAAACGTGTAACGCGAGTTACTCACATATAACGCGAGTTACTCAATTGTAACGCGAGTTACTCACATGTAACGCGAGTTACAATTTTATTATGAACAGAAGGCTTGTTTTTGTTTTATTTTTACTCTTGGGTTTTAACTCTGTTTCTTAATTTAGATTGATTTTCATCATCACGCTCTTCACTGGACACACACCAATGTCAAGAAAGATGGATTTAAAGATCATTACACCTGAATGATATTTAGAAGAATAACAATTGTACTTTCAACCCATACATGTGTATGTATTTACTGTTCGGCAAATTTTATCTAATTTTTAAATTCTTTTAATACTAAATTTAAAAAAAATTCCTTTAACTTTGCAGGCTTTGTGGCTTGTTCTGTTGAAACTATATGTGCAAGATTGCTTGATCTTGTAAGAAAAATAAAATTTTCAAACCATTATCACTGTGTAGTATTTCACTTTTGTGTTATTGACAAAATGTTACGCAAGTTACCGTAACGCGAGTTACCGACATTTTTGCTCTCTGTAATCTAATGATGGAAAACCACATAAGTATTTGAATACAATGTTGTTACTAACACACCCACGTTAATAATAATAAAAGGTATTTATACTGCGCTTTTCCAAAACATGATCAAAGCGCATAACAAAGAAAAGGATAAATTAAAACAAGCTAGAGCAAATCATAAATCTACAATTTAGGAAAGAGATAAGTTTTAAGTTTTTTTCTTAAATGTAACAACACAAGAAGAATTACGGACACTAATTGGGAGACTGTTCCAAAGTTCAGCAGCAGAGTGTGAGAAGGCGTGTTTGCCATAAGTTAATCTGGACTCGTGAGTGTTAAGCCGAGTTTTATCGGAAGAAGAACAGAGTCCCCGACGGTGGTTTTGGCTAAGATGAAACATATCCGAGAGATAAGGTGGAGCAATGCCATTTAAACATTAAAAAAGAGAATTGTTAAGGTTCTATTATGTTGGTATGAAGAGAATTTCAGATAAACTGTACTCAGCCTTTTAGCTGTGTCCTATTTTTGTAACGCGAGTTACCGTTATTAAAATGTCTCGCCAAAATTAAACTTAAGTATTTTGGGGCGGGAATTAAAGTATTCTTTTTTCTTTGGCTGTTCAGTAACTTGAATATTCACATTGAAGCAGAGTAAAAATCTACATTCAGGGTCCCTAACCAACAGAATTCCAGCATGAAAATCATTTCCATGTCCCTTTGAATGTAACGCGAGTTACTGCGGACTTACCCATAAGGTCTATTGTATTAGTGACAAGAACAGACCCAAAACGAAAAATTTTCTCATTCCGAATTGCTGCGAATTTATATAATCTAATCGCTGCGAACTTAAACAAAAATATGAAACTTTACATGTGTATTGAAAAACCCTTCCAGTATACTAGTGTATCAATTTTCTTGTAGGAAGTTACACCCCCCCCAAAAAAAAAAAATCTTTGGATCACTGTGGCTTGCAGAGCAACAAAGGGCGCTGTCTAGAGGCAATGCACTTTATAATTATTAAAGCATTGTTTCTGTGTTAGAAGATTAAGCACCCGAATTGTTCTAAATTCTCATTGCCACAGGTAGGTTGATACTTCCAAATTTGGTTCTTGTTGTAACCTATATATATTATTGATCTCACCCAATGTTTTATTGTTGAGACTGGAATAAGATTAAGGAGGATGATGGGAGATTTAAAGTTCACTTTTTATCCATATATTTAATTTGCTATTCTGTTTGTACACAAGGCATTACATTTACACAAGCCTCAAAACGGAGGTACATGTAGATTGTCAGATTGGTATGACAAAGTTTTAGAAGAAAACATGATCAGTGGTAAGCACATCCTTACCTAGAGTACTGATTGTGATGTGCAGTGTTGGAAGAGAGTTCTGTACATCTACTCTGGTTGAAATTGGCCTTTGTAATTGTAGTTGATTACAAAAACGATTTTTGAGTATGTTTTCAATAAGTGAAAGTTGTTCTTTTTATGAGTGCAATTACACAGAGAGGAGAACTGTTGTATATGTACATGAAATAGTGTTAAGTACATGAGTAGACATTTCTACTGAGGGATTTCCAGGATGTCAGAGAAGCAGAAATAACTTTTGGCTGACTGATTATGAAGTCTAGAGTCAGAGACCATGACTGTTGGTTTATTAATTTTTGAGATCCATTCATTCAATTCAGAACTGAGTATAAATTCTAAATGATTTGAATTTCCAAATATTAGGACCCATACTGGTTTAGAAAGAGAAACTATAGGAACATTTACAAAACTGGTATTTCATTCAGTAAATGTCAAAATATGAAGTAGTGACAACTGTGACATTTTGGCAAGAGCAGTTTAGGCCATAACATGTTAAAGTTACTTTCTCTTGTACATAAATATGGTTACATGATTACACAATTTTGACCTCTATTACAAAACGACAGTTTTAGCTAAGGTTTAGGTTAGAGTTCCAGTTTAACTTACAAGTTGTTGTTGTGAAGTTTACTTGATGCACTTTATAATTATTAAAGCATTGTTTCTGTGTTAGAAGATTAAGCACCCGAATTGTTCTAAATTCTCATTGCCACAGAACCCAACCCCTGAACTTAGACATGTGTGTTAACCAAACACCGTGAGACACCGGTTACATTTTGGCGACCTTGCCAGGACCAGGCAATCTTCGAGGGTGTGGTCTCAGATGTTGAATTTGGGCAACCGCTACTAGTCATTTAGTGAGGAGGGTGTCTAGAAAAGATTGGAGTGACATTGGTGTCAGGTAGCACGTCGCCCCAGCACCAGACGAGCCCAATAGTGATGACGACCCAAACAGCACTAGAGGCCTTGGAGGCGGAGTTAAAGAAAGCAGTTTATGACCTATAACCAAAGAGCAGTTGGTCCGTGTGACAGAACATCTTCACATCCAAGAAGGAGCCACAGAGAAAGAACGACATGGCCTGATCAAACACATTAACAGGCATCTTGATGGGGAAGAAATAGAGACATCTGAAGATGGCGGGTTAAAGGTGATGAAAGACCTGAAGGTATTTACTGATTTATTGCATAATCCATCAAGCACCACCAACAGTGTGCCGCCAACACAGACAACCCCAGAGTCATCATCAGCCACCAACCTTGCCACCGCCTTCCTGTCCCGACGTGAATTGAAGATTTTCGGCAGATAGGCTCACCAGGGCAACCAGAAAAGCTCTCCTTCAATAGCCTTGCCAGGCAGTTAGAAGATGCTCTTCAGAAAGGCTATAAACCACGAGAGATCATCTCTGCTGTGACCAGAGCCATCAGCCCCGGATTAAGCCTGCGCAGCTATTTAGAAGGGAGAAGTGATATTACCTTGCCACAACTTCGTCGTGTATTGAGAGCACACTACAAAGAAAAAGATACCATCGACCTTTACACAGAATTAGCTGGTGCAGTGCAACAACCAAAAGAATCACCACATGATTTCTTCATGGGAGCGATGAGTCTCCGTCAAAAAGTTAGCTTCGCTTCACAGGAAGACAGTCTACCCTGAAGTATGACACAAATCTAGTACACAGTACATTCATCCAGACTTTGAGGACCGGCTTGGCAGGAAATTTGAAGGATGAAATGAGACAATATCTTCAACAGCCAAACATTGTTGATGAAGAATTACTGGAGAAGCTAAACTTGGTGGTAAGCCTGGAAGATCAAAGAGCTCAAAAAAGGGGCCCAAAGGTCAAGGTGAACACCATGACCATCAACGAGACAGAAAACATCCCAATGGCCCAGGATAATCAAATGAAAGCTGACATCCAGCGACTTACAGAAAACCTCCGTGACCTGACTGCATGTGTTGCTTCCCTGCAGGGGACAATGAAACAAAGCAAAACTCCATTCGGTGGTAAGCAACCAGGGAAAAGTATGCAGAGAGGCTGCTCATCCTGCCGTGAAAAGAAACGTGGGATGGATTGCCGTCATTGCTACAAATGTGGTGGAGACAACCATGTGGCCCGTGGTTGTCGGGCGGGAAACGGAACACGGTTGCCCCTGTGGGACAAGGAGTAGCCGACACCCGAGTCAAGTCCCAAAAGCCATCACCAAGCAAACCATCGTCTAATTCATCAATCAACCGAAGTATGATTTGCCACATCAGTCCAAATATGCATGAAAAACTGACACGACTGACCGGGAAACGATGTGATGGTGAATTGCACCATAGAGAAATGCTCCACACAGGTTTTGTGGGACACAGGTGCACAGGTGTCTCTGATGCCCAGACAGTGGTTAAGAGATAACCTGCCAGACGTGCCACTTTTGGAAATAGAGACGCTCATGACACCAGACCTTCAACTCACCGCTGCGAATGGAACATCTGTACCATTTGATGGATGGGTTGCGTTAGATGTGGAGTTCACAAGTCAGCACACTACCACGACACCTGCCCTGACTGTTCCATTCCTGGTAACATCTAACAAACTGACCGAACCGATCATCGGTTATAATGTCATTGATGAGGTCGTGCAACATGCGAAGGAGATTGATTTACATCAGCTGCTGACATCTACAATGCCAAATATAACGAAGAGCAATGCTGAGGCAGTGGTCAATCTGATTCGTAACAATACTTTTGATGACTTTGGCCCTTCAAAAACCGGAAGATCCCCTCTCACCATCCAAAAGGGAACGACGGTAGATGTCAAGTGCAGAATTCGTCTGGGTCCACTGAGAGAAAACTTAATCACTTTGTTTGAGCCATCAGAGCTAGGAGATCTACCAGATGGCCTGTTGCTAGAGGAATATGTCCTGGAATTACAGAGAGGTTCCTCATGTTGTGTCAAGATCCCTGTTAGAAACCGGACCAATAAAGATATCGACCTTGCACCACGCACTCTGATTGGCAATCCTCAACTCGTGCGATCTGTGTGTTCTAGCCGTTTAGCTCCTCCATCAGATCCAACCACCGAACACAAAGCCACAATCAACACCACACATGCAGAAGTGGTGAACAAACTCGATCAGACATCTAATCTTTCTTCAACCGAACCCTGGGATCCACCATTTGAGTTTCCAAACTTGACTCAGTCACAAAAGGAAACAGCTCTCCAGATGTTGCGAGAGAAGGCTGCTAGTTTTGCCAAGGATGAAAAAGATGTTGGATCAATCCCAAAGATTCGGTTGACCGACCACATACCTGTGCAGAGGACTTATCAATCGATACCAAGACCACTGTATGAGGAGGTAAAAGTGTATCTCCAGGGTATGATGGAAAGAGAATGGATTGTAAAATCGGATTCTCCTTATGCCTCTCCTGTTGAGTGTGTACGCAAAAAGTGTGGTGGTTTCAGGCTGTGCGTGGATTACAGAGAACTAAATAAAAAGACTATACCAGACCGCCATCCAATCCCACGTATACAGGATGTACTGGGTAATATGAGGTGGTTTAGCACTCTTGACCAAGGGAAGGCCTACCACCAGGGGTACATGAGCGAAGAAAGCAGGCACGTGACAGCATTCGTGACCCCCTGGGGCCTGCATGAATGGGTCAGGATACCATTCGGGTTAAAGAACGCCCCAGCCACGTACCAGCGCTGCATGGAGACGATACTGGATGGCCTAAATCGCAAGATCTGTGAGGTTCTATCTGGATGATGTAATTGTCTATAGTTCAACTTTCGAAGAGCATGTAAAAAACCTCACAACTGTTCTCCAACGGATGCAAGAACATGGGCTGAAATTAAAGGCAAGCAAATGTCATTTATTCAAGTCAGAGGTCCGCTACTTGGGGAAGATTATAACTACAGAAGGCGACAAACCTGATCCGAAAGAAACAGACGCGCTGCAGACGTTGAAACGAAAGATACCTGGAACGGTGGGAGATCTGCGTAAACTACTTGGCCTCACGGGATATTATCGTCGTTACTTGAGGGATTACGCAAAACGTGCGAAACCATTGTATGCTCTACTCACTCCTGTTGAACCACCAACCACTACTGCAACAAGCAAATCAAAGAGAAATCATAACAAGAAGCCGGGTTGGGCTAAAGGAGGACAGTTACCCTCCAGTACAGGCATTCGGTCCCACCAAGAAATTATAAATACCTTCATTGATGAGCTTTCAACTACCCCAGTGATGGCTTATCCCGATTTTGAGCTCCCCTTCGTGCTACACACTGACGCTTCCCAGGAAGGATTGGGCGCTTTCTTTACCAACAGCAGCGTGGACAAATGAGAGTAATAGCTTATGGATCGAGAGCCTTGACACCTGCTGAAAAGAATTATCACCTACATTCAGGAAAGTTAGAATTCCTGGCACTGAAGTGGGCGGTAGCTGACCATTTTCGTGACTATTTATACTATGCCAAATCCTTCACTGTTTTCACGGACAATAATCCTCTCACATATGTGTTAAGCACTGCAAAGCTGAATGCCATTGGTCACCGTTGGGTAGGAGAACTTGCAGACTTTAACTTTACCATAAAGTATCGACCAGGTAGAGAAAACGGTGATGCAGATGCTCTCTCCCGAATGCCCATGGACCCCAAAATGGTCGAGAAGGAATGCACGGAGGAAGTAACACCTGCCATGATGGAAGCTGCTTTTAACGGCATTCAGATACAGCAACACAAAGAGTTCGCATGGATCGAATCATTAGTGGTTGAACCTAAAGTGCTAGAAGAGAGCAACACCGAATCAGTGTCTAGCGGCCAAACATTTAGCCTGCATGATATATACAATGCCCAACATGAAGATACGGCTATAGCCCGATTCATGAAGTATAAACAGAAGGGCAGGCGGCCGTCCCGATGTGATCGTGAAGGAGAAGAGCCAGAGACAACTGCCCTAGTGCATGAGTGGGAGAAACTAGATGTTGACGCTCATGGTATTCTTCGACGGACAACAAAGACAAAGAAGCAACTTGTCATCCCAAAGAAATGGCGCTCCCTTGTCTGCACCGAATTCCACAATAAGATGGGACATCTTTCAACTGACCGAGTACTTCAACTTGCCCGAGATAGATTTTATTGGCCGCATATGGAAAGGTACATAGAAAAATATGTCACCAAACAGTGTCAATGCATAAAACAAAAGAGACCGGCACAACCAGCAAAAACTCCGATGCTCAGTATTACAACGACTGAACCATTTGAACTGGTGAGCATTGACTTTCTGCATCTAGAACAAAGCAGTGGAGGATACGAGTATATTCTAGTTGTCATAGACCACTTCACTAGATTTGCGCAAGTTTACCCCACTACCAACAAATCTGGTCGGACAGCAGCAGACAAATATTGTTCAATGATTACTTCCTGAGGTTTGGCTATCCAAAACGTCTCCACCACGACCAAGGGCGAGAGTTTGAAAATAATCTTTTCAAAAGACTCAAACAATTGTCTTCGGTCGATGGCTCTCATACCACTCCATATCACCCCTAGGGAATGGGCAGGTGGAGCGGTTCAACCGGACACTTCTCTCCATGCTCCGCACTCTCACTGATGAACAGAAACATGACTGGAAACAGCACATTAACAAAGTGGTTCATGCGTACAACAACACACGGCATGAAACCACAGGGTTTGCACCCCACTATCTTCTATTTCGAAGATCCCCAAGACTTCCAATTGGTCTAGCTTTTGGATTATCAGCATCACCACCCAGCTCAACTCAAGATCGAAACAAGCATCTAGCCAGATGGAAAGAGCACATGAGTGAGGCATATAATCGAGCAAGAGAACACGCTGAAAAGTCAGCACAGAAAAATAAGAAGTACTATGACAAACGAACCCTAAATACATCACTTCTCCCTAGTGATCGACTACTGGTGAAGAACTGTAAACAACCTGGTGGACCAGGAAAACTGAAGCCCTACTTTGAAGACAAAGTACATGTAGTGGTTCAGAAGAAAGGTGACTTACCAGTATATGAGTTAACCCCAGAAAACAGCAGTGGTCGTACACAAATTCTCCATCGCAACTTGCTACTGCCATGTGATTTCTTGTCAGAGGAGACAACTCAAGAAAAGAGGACCAAGAACAGCGGGAGAAAATCACATGTGAGAGATCCCATCAAAAACAAATCTCATCTTCCAATGAGATGAACAGAGATGAGTATGAAAGCTCTGATGAAGAGGAGGACTACCTCCATGAGTACATGCGCCTTGTGAACTCCCGTAAAGATTCAATTCCTACATCTCAAAGCACTGTTGATATGGGATCCAAATCACAAAATGAAAACCAAAGGGAAAGCCTTGTGGAGGAGAAACCCCATGACGCAGATATCGCTGAAAATCATGAGGGGCTCAGTGAGAGCATTGATGGAACTTCGCAAGAATCAACACCTGCTGCAAACAAACATTTTCCTTGGAAGAACCTCCCAACACTCCCTCTCAACCTTGTCCAAGTTTACAAGTACCAGAGTGTGAGGAAGGTGAAGTGGAACATGAAGCTCAAAGACGCTCCACGAGACAACGTCACCCACCAAATGTTTTTACCTATCCGCAGTTTGGCTCACCAGACCCCAGATGCATGTCCTTCAATGCAGGACAACGGGACCCTAACCCACCCTTGATGCCTGTCACTCAGTGCAACCAACGACAGTGGCAACCACTGCAAACACCAGGTGATGTCTGTGTACCCCAGCCGAACACATACTTCTACCCATGGGCATATGGTACATTGGGATACCCCATTCCAGCTGACCCACGGTGTGGACCACAACATGGCATATAAACTGTGTAAAAAAAATAATAAAAAAACCCTAATGCTCAGAGTTACGAACAGAAAAGTATTGCTAGTGATTTACTCGCTGCTCGCGAATACATGTATACACTTCTTGTACATACATGTGTGTGGACACTATGAGGACGGCTTGAGGAAAGATGACTGAGTGCTGCAGCAGGGACAAACGAGAACTTGGAGAATGTTCCTTCAGTCATAGTGAGGAGTGCCGTTGAACTGTTTTTATATCCATGGAACTGTGGTGTGTCTACTAAACAAACAAGACTGTTTTGTCTTCCCATGAATGATGTGTTAATAACACCAAGTACTGAACTGATGCAGGTTACGCGCGAAACCTGTTGTCAACCTGTACTTAATGATCGCTAGAATTTCGGAACTAATTCTAAAACTGATGATTGGAGTCGATTGATTCTCATAATGGGATCGCAATAGTTCCCAGTGGACATTCGCAGTTTATTGGACTTGTATGTCGAGGACGACATTTTCTTTTGGAGGGAAGTGTGAAACCCCCTTCCAGTATGCTAGTGTATCGATTTTTTTGTAGGAAGTTACAGCCCCCCCCCCAAACAAAACTTTGGATCACTGTGGCTTGCAGAGTAACAGAGGGCGCTGTCTAGAGGCAATGCACTTTATAATTGTTAAAGCATTGTTTCTGATTAAGCTGATTTAAGATTAAGCACCCGAATTGTTCTATATTCTCATTGCCACAGGTAGGTTGAAACTTCCAAATTTGGTTCTTGTTATAACCTATATATATTATTGATCTCACACAATGTTTTATTGTTGAGACTGGAATAATATTAAGGAGGATGATAGGAGATTCAAAGTTCACTTTTTATCCATATATTTAATTTGCTATTCTGTTTGTACACAAGGCATTACATTTACACAAGCCTCAAAACGGAGGTACATGTAGATTGTCAGATTGTTATGACAAAGTTTTAGAACAAAACATAATCAGTGGTGAGCACATTCTTACCTAGAGTACTGATTGTGATGTGCAGTGTTGGAAGAGAGTTCTGTACATCTACTCTGGTTGAAATTGGCCTTTGTAATTGTAGTTGTTTACAAAAACGATTTTTTGAGTATGTTTTCAATAAGTGAAAGTTGTTCTTTTTATGAGTGCAATTACACAGAGTGGAGAACTGTTGTACATTACAGTACATGAAATAGTGTTAAGTACATGAGTAGATATTTCTACTGAGGGATTGTCAGAGAAGCAGAAATAACTTTTGGCGGAATGATTATGAAGTCTAGAGTCAGAGACCATGACTGTTGGTTTATTATTTTTTTGAGATCCATCCATTCACTTCAGAACTGAGTATAAATTCTAAATGATTAGAATTACCAAATATTAGGACCCATACTGGTTTAGAAAGAGAAACTATAGGAACATATACAAAACTGGTATTTCATTCAGTAAATGTCAAGAATATGAAGTAGTGACAACTGTGACATTTTGGCAAGAGCAGTTTAGGCCACAACATGTTACAGTTACCTCTTGTACATAAATATGGTTACATGATTACACAATTTTGACCTCTATTACAAAACGACAGTTTTAGCTAAGGTTTAGGTTAGAGTTCCAGTTTAACTTACAAGTTGTTGTTGTGAAGTTTACTTGATGCACTTTATAATTATTAAAGCATTGTTTCTGTGTTAGAAGATTAAGCACCCGAATTGTTCTAAATTCTCATTGCCACAGAACCCAACCCCTGAACTTAGACATGTGTGTTAACCAAACACCGTGAGACACCGGTTACAGTATTATATATGTCATTCTTCAAGCCAACATGTCATTTTATTCCACAAAACTACCGCAGTGGCAAAGAAAACTACCGGAAGCCGACACACTCTATGCTGGCTAACTCATGCGACCATGCCCCGTATGAACGCAAGGCAAATTTTAGCCAAGTCTTTTTGTCTAGCGAACCCTAGACTTGTCTAAGCCTAAGTGAACCCCCGCTCGTGTGAACATATCCCATTTATCCTTCAAAGTATTATACCCAAGAAGGAAATGACTAATAACCCTTTGTCTTTGCCTTCTCCCTTTCCCCCACAGATATCCATATTTTTAGTCTGCCCTATTAACTAATTATTTACTTTTCTTCCAACCTTCCATTTTGTCCTTTGTGTTTCCAACTTCTTGAGGTCTAGCCATCCCCTTCCCTCCATCCCTCACCCTTTGTCTTCATAATCCCTGCTTACCCCCTGCTCTTTCTGAATGCTTCTTGCTTTTCTATCTCCACTCTCTCTATTCATGTTTTTCTACTTTGACTGCTTTTGTCCCCCTTGTATGCATGTATGTGTGTTGTCTTGTCATTTAGCCTTCGAGAAAGACTCTACTAGGGTCGAAACGTCAGGCCACTAACTAATTTTTTTTGCATTTATACTACAGGTCCTTTTGGTTGGTAAGCAGTTTGCAACAGCTAATTCTAAATTCTCAAAGTATTATACATAACGAATCGCTTTTCACAAATAATAGCTCAACCATGACGACACGCATAAAGGACATCTAACAGTATTGTTAATAACTTGTGACCCGTACACTAAGGCAGGGCCAGGCCAGACCAAACTACACTGTACAGTTTATGGTTTAATAAGTCCACATAGACTAAACCATGAACTCATGCATGAACCGTCCTTCAGATTTCTGAGGTTTGGTGTCCGTTCTCAATTAAGAAAATAATTTTTTGGGCCTTTTCACCCTTTCTCTATCAATTAAAAACTTTTTTTTTTGAGTGGTCTAAAGTATGTAAAATTTGTAATAATTGTTTGTATTTGGTCTGGTACCAAGAATATGTTGCGGGTACCATGCTATAGTTGTTGACACACGGACCGAAAATTCCAACACACAACGCACGCAGTTTTAATTAGCCTTGGTATCAAGGCTGTGTAGACAAGTACTCTAGCTAAAACCATAGAGCAAGGATACTAAAACCTCAGCCGCCCGAATGCGATACAACCCCAGTCCCCCGACTGATAGCACACCGCACTCTCACCATGCACACACACAGCGCCTCTATGATGTAATGTACGCAGCCCCACACACGCACACACGTGTGTAAACACCTGCAATCGGGGACCTCCTATTGTCCCTCTTTTGTTTGTACTCTAACCTTGGTATCAAGGCTGTGTAGACAAGTACTCTAGCTAAAACCATAGAGCAAGGATACTAAAACCTCAGCCGCCCGAATGCGATACAACCCCAGTCCCCCGACTGATAGCACACCGCACTCTCACCATGCACACACACACAGCGCCTCTATGATGTAATGTACGCAGCCCCACACACGCACACACGCGTGTAAACACCTGCAATCGGGGACCTCCTATTGTCCCTCTTTTGTTTGTACTCTAACTTTTTGGCACCAGCTCTCATTGGTTTTGTACACTTTTTCCAACTGGGGACCTTTCCCCAAACGGGGACACTATTGTCCTCTTTTGTTATAGGTCCCCGGTTTGAATGTGTATACCTACCCACACTATTCCACACACCGCTATCGCCCACAATCGTATGTGTGTGGAATAGCGGTGTGCGTGGGACTGAGTAAGCAAACTGTTACACAGCCTTGCAATCAAGGCTAAGTTTTAATACAACGACGCGGATGGATTCGACGCTCTTGTGAAAATACTGGGACAGTATTTTGCTGTTTGCTCAGTAAGTATAAACACTGTAAACAGCTGACACTTTCACATGTGACTTTTATTGATCTTTCTTCATAACTTTGCTTGTAAATCGGCATTACGTTGACAAAAACTAGTCGACCATAACCTACCAGTAGGTTTTTAAAAAAAAAAGGAAAGGCAAGCGAAAAATCGTGCTTCCTTGTGATTATAATCTAATCTGAGGACATTCTCACACTTTCTGTCTAGGCTGAGAAGAATGGGCGTGTCTACTGCTCCACCCGAAGGAGGCAACAGAGCAAATACAACGCAAGACGAACCCCCGAACTGGAGCACAACTGGGTGTGTCGCTGTGCTTAATATGTGGACGAGCATGTGCTTGTATACCATTTTACTGAAAGGACTCGGTGTTATGTTGCCCACTCTTCAAACTCAATTCGGCACGAAGACATGGGCCATCGGCTGGATGACTTCCACAATGCTGGCTATGACTGGTGTCGTAGGTGAATACAATTTTGTTTGAAATGAAAAATTAATAACCTTGTTTTCTCATCTATCCTCGCTTGTTTCCTTTGTAATGACTGTAAACCCCAAACCATGCATCCAATTTAAAATGGGCGGGGTCGACTTTGAACGTTGTTTTATTACACATTAAAAATTTATAATATAATTTGGATGACAGTGGCCTTAAAATAGTGGCCTGTTAGTTCTCAGTTCACTTTGGCTATACACCTTTTACTTGAGAAGAAACCGGCTGCACGTTCATCATTGCTTCACCTTTCCATGTGAATAGGTGAATTCACATCTCAGATAACTTATCTAGATAGTGAACCGGTGTCGTTGGGAAATCTGTCCCGGAGATTCGTTCCCCCATGAAAAATGAACATGGCCTGAAGGAGGTTGATTCAAAAGAGGGCGCTATCAGAAAAAATTGAACACGCTCAGTTTGCCGTTGGGGGGGGGGGGGGGGACAGATTCCAGGGGGGGGGGGCACAGAATTTCCTGCCACACCGGCAACTATCATTGCTGTCATGTTGCATCTTGAATGGTTCACCTAACATTACCCGATCACAATGTACACTCATATTCAGCATGAGTGATTCCAACTGGAGTGATTCCAACTTAGACCAGAAATAAACGATCACGATGTACATACTCAGAATGAGTGCTCCTAACTACAGACCAGAAATAAACGAAGCATTCAGATGTTTTGGACTCGTACACGAAACGTCATAATGTATGTCCGAATTACTGATATAGGTCCCTTTGCAAGCTTCGTCGGTCGACGTTTCGGCATAGGGGTAGTCATCATGGCGTCTGGCGTACTGGTTGGCGGAGGTTTCATCTTAGGATCGTTTGCAAACACACCCTTTCAACTGGCTGTCATTCTCAACTTCATGTCGGGTGAGTTAATTATAACAAAGGAAAAATTAATTGTGGAATATTTTACTGGATTTTTTCTCAATACAAAATTGAGTTAAAGTGTGGCTTACATTTTTACCAGTTACGTTAACAAAATGCAAATTGTTTGTTCTTACCACGGTTTACACGCATCTTTTTCAAAGTGTGGAACACAATTTTACACTCTAAAAACTTCCGGGTCAGAATTAATTACATAACATTAATAGTATAGTGGTCTAAATACGAGAGATTGTGTGCGTCGTGTCGTAAGGTCGCGTCGCACGTCGTCTGTCGCGTCGTGCCGTGCCGTAGTCCGTCGTGTCGTGCCGTCGTGCCGTGCCGTAGTCCGTCGTGTCGTGCCGTCGCGTCGTACCATTGCGTCGTCCATTTTCTAATCACTTTTTATTCTATTTTGTTCAACATTGTTTCTCACTCGACTCAGAGAGACGTTTTGCAACTGAAAACATCGTTGTTTCGTTCCTATTATTTTTTACTTTGCTTGTCCTTTAAAAAAACATATTTATGCTGCATTTAGACCCTATTAAATACCATCAAAATTATGGTCTCATCTCACGTAGCCTTGATTCAAGTCCCGTTCTCGTGTGAGAGGTCCCTAAGCATATCCCGCCAACTAGCAAACAACCCGTATGGCAGTGCGCGCTCGCTGTCAAAATGTGGTCCCGAGATGACTTGACGAGGTCGTTTCTTACTCTGCACGTTGTTATCGAGAAATCTCCCCGAATGGGGAGATGTACAAAACCAATGGGAGCGCGGAAGCGCTATAATACTCATTATACTCTGTGACATCACAGTACAAGACCCTGAGAGCGCACGCGTCTAAACGCGGCGACACGTGGGGGGCGGGCAAACTAATCAGCAGGCAAGGGGGTGTCAGTATTATAAGTCGTTCAATTGCACTTCCCAAAATTCAAATTTTGCAAACAAAACCGACCCCCCATGTACGTTACATCGTATTAACTTAAATTCAAATGAACATTTAGTCGTGCTTTCTTTTTATAATAATTGGTTATTCAAAAATGTATTTCAATCCTCAAGTACTTAACCCCCACAAATAACAAATGAACGAGTCTTCTTGTTGAATGCGTTTGATTGGACAACACGTATCACGCAGCAATTTTTATATATTTATAAGTGTTAAGTAATAAACCACAAGGGAAACTGACTGGGTAAATTTCAAATAGTATGGGGTTGAACAGAGAAAAATTGACTTGAGCGGGATTTGAACCAACGACCTCCGGATTAACGTACCGGCGCTCTACCAACTGAGCTATCTAGCCCTATATTGGCGGTCTCCCTATTTTGTCAATATCTTTGTTCGGGGGTGCCAGTCAGAAGCCATACAACCGTTAACTGCCGTGTAGCCAGGGATCACACCCAAGTTTACGATACAACCTGGGAAGCAGCAGCCACGGGATCACCTTGAGGGGATGCATATTCATAAGTTCATAAGTGACCCAGAATTTGTTCAGGACCCACAGGACACGGAATCCGGGTCAATTCTGACCCAGAAGTTTTTAGAGTTTATAGGTAATCCGCATTTACTTAATCCCCTAAGAATTTATCAGCAACAGCTCGTTATTAGTGTAAAAGGATCTACATGTACTCAGATGTTCACTCTGGTTCTTCTTAGAACCACCACTAAGAAATTAATTACATGTGGCTGTCACCCGCACCAGAGCCTTTTCACAATATAGAAAACCAACCAAATGAGCCTCGTGTGAAAGGACGGTTGTCCTTCATTCCTCAAACATTGAGAACATCATGTTGAATTACGTCCTGCCAATTATTTTACGACAAAGCTTGTAACGCTTATTTCTAAATCTCAACTTATAACTACATTTTGAAATTGGTTGTAGGTCCAGGCCTGGGTTTAATGGATATCCTGACGAAGGAGTGCGTTGGACGGTACTTCCAAACCAACTACGCAACTGCCACTGGTATCTCCAGAACAGGTGTTTCCTTTGCCCTGATCTGTGCAGCGCCTCTCATTCAGCTGTTCCTCAGCACCTACGGCTGGCGCGGAACCATGTTGCTCATGGGCGGAATCTCACTGCACTCTGTCGTGAGCGGCGCCCTGCTAGTGAGTGTCAATGCGAAGGGACGAGATGGAGACTACGATGCCGTGCCTCAAGACGAGTGCGTACAGCCTGTAGAATCCAAGGGCAGCTGTATATCCCGTTTTTACAGATTCTTAAAGATGCTCTTCAAGAACCTGGATCTAGAACTGCTTTCCATGTCTTCATTCTGGTTAGTCACTCTCATCGCATGCTGCAATAAGTTTTCCTTCGATATGTGGATCATATACTTCGTTTCCCAAGCCCACTCCACAGGGTTCACATTGAAAGATTCATCAACGTTCGTCACAGTGGCAGGCTTCGGGAACATCATTGCGAAGCTCGGCCAGGGGGTTATCGTGGACAAGGCGATCTTACCAGCCTGGGTACTGATGTGCATAAGCCTCCTGGTTAGTTCCTTTTTCTTGATGGCGTCTCCATTTCTCACTGCCTACTGGAGTATGATGACGGCATCGTTCTTCGTACTCCTATGCGACGGCATCCTTAGCTGTACCAACGACGTGCTGACTAAAGAAATACTTGGTGTAGAGTTACTGGCTGGGGCCTTCGCATGGTTCAGCGTCATTATGATCGGCATCAGAATTCTTGCTGGTTTTTTGCCAGGTACGTTTCCCTTTAGTTACTAATCTTGTGATTTATTCCCTGTGTACAAGGGTTTTGTTTACATAAATTCTCTTACGGTTCAATAAGACATAGACAATAAAATTCAAGAACACCTTTTACGTACTTCTTCGTACACGGATATTTTTCTGATTGGACGATCTGCATAAACGAATGGTCATTCTCCCATAGATCGTCTTCTTGGCCAGCAGTTTACAAGCTTAACCAGTTCCGATATGTTCTGTTCCAGGTTTGATGTACGATACTTTTGGGGATTACAGGGCAGCCTTCATCTTCATAGGGTCAGTTCAATTCTTCCCACTGTTTCTCGTCGTCATTCTGAAGTATAAACAATACATCCGGTAGACCACCACCTAACGGCTACAACCAACTTTATAACCTATTACAATAACGTTTAAGAAGTAGAGGTTATTTATAGTGATATTATGTTCTTATTTACCAGTTTACTTGGCCTTCCATGTTGATATATTTGAAATCGATGACGTCACGTTCTGTACATAAAACAAACAAAAAAAACTTGAAACAATAACGGTAACGCCTTTTAAATCAAGCTAGTGGATGCGTTTCCACTAAGATTCTCTTCGGGATTTGCGAATAGGAGCAAAACCATCAACGGGAAACTCCTCTGAGTTTTTGGAAGTATATTTATATTAATTTATGCAACTAACTCCGACGAGAAGCCTAAAACAAACAAAGTTTCCTCTGAGTAAACTCACCTCTGTATTGTACGCCCCGCAATGGCAATTGTGCGGGCCTGGTTATTGCTTGTATTTATGTAATACTATGGTAATACCCAATATAACTAGAAATGTACTTTTTGTTATTACAAAAACCAGGCATAAGTGGATAACGTCATCGTTTGTGAAACTTCCATATTATAATTGGTGTTATCAACTAATATACAGAATGTTTGATCAAGTTATTTGTAAAAAAAAAAATGAGTTTTTAATTAAACAAATTATCTGAAACTTTTTGTCAGAGATTAAAGTTAACTATTATGACTTCATCATTATTTAGAGTGTCAATTGTCATTTCATATACAGAAAACAATTCCATATGCCATTTCTTATTGAAATAATAGCTGCAGTCATGGCTTTTGATAGTTTTTTGCTATAACTTCCATTTTGAACCGGGAAGACAACGTCAAATGGGTCACATCTGTGTGAGATTTCTTCGGTTTTTGAACCAGCTTTCCTCATTAATTTTAACGGTGAAAAGCACAGTACTGCTCTCATAAATTTTACTAAAATTATCATGGTTTAATGTTATATAAAAAAATTGGTTTTGATTCATTCAATAGGAACGGCAAAAATAATTATTGTAAAACTAAAAGGATCATTAAACAAAGTCAAGAAGGACCTATAAGGCCCATAACAAAAGGTCCCCAGTATTAGAAAGTGTGTACAAAACCAGCGGGAGCTGTTGCTAAAAAATACAAACAAAAGATAGACAATAGGAGATCCCCGATTGCAGGTGTTTACACACTAATTCGAGTGCTGTGTGAAGTGAGGTCGCACGCTTTTTGGGACAGTTTTGAACTGGTAAGACAACGTGAAATGGGTCACAGCTGTGTGATATTTCTTTGGTTTTTGAACAGCTTTCCCCATTAGTTTTAACGGTGAAAAGAACAGTACTGCTCTCATGAACTTCACAAAAAGTATCATGGTTTAATGTTATATCAAAAAAAAAAAAACGATTTTCATTCATTTAATCGGGACGGCCAATTTCTTTTTTTTGGGAGGGGGGGGGGGGTAAAACTAAAAGGATCATTCCCTGCAATCTGTGAGGCAGTTCAAAAAACACTATGCATTAGGCGAGCTATGGAAATCATGGCACACTGTAACACACACTAATACACTACATACACGGGGATTTATTGCTGCATAGTGGACTCTGAGCATCCCCAACACCTTTGAGATGGTATAGAGATTGTAAAACGATTCCCCCATACCCCCCAGCGCCCTAAACGATTCTACTAGAGGCCAAATCCTTCACTGTTTTCACGGACAATAATCCTCTCACATATGTGTTAAGCACTGCAAAGCTGAATGCCATTGGTCACCGTTGGATAGGAGAACTTGCAGACTTTAACTTTACCATAAAGTATCGACCAGGTAGAGAAAACGGTGATGCAGATGCTCTCTCCCGAATGCCCATGGACCCCAAAATGGTCGAGAAGGAATACACGGAGGAAGTAACACCTGCCATGATGGAAGCTGCTTTTAACGGCATTCAGATACAGCAACACAAAGAGTTCGCATGGATCGAATCATTAGTGGTTGAACCTAAAGTGCTAGAAGAGAGCAACACCGAATCAGTGTCTAGCGGCCAAACATTTAGCCTGCATGAGATATACAATGCCCAACATGAAGATACGGCTATAGCCCGATTCATGAAGTATAAACAGAAGGGCAGGTGGCCGTCCCGATGTGATCGTGAAGGAGAAGAGCCAGAGACAACTGCCCTAGTGCATGAGTGGGAGAAACTAGATGTTGACGCTCATGGTATTCTTCGACGGACAACAAAGACAAAGAAGCAACTTGTCATCTCAAAGAAATGGCGCTCCCTTGTCTGCACCGAATTACACAATAAGATGGGACATCTTTCAACTGACCGAGTACTTCAACTTGCCCGAGATAGATTTTATTGGCCGCATATGGAAAGGTACATAGAAAAATATGTCACCAAACAGTGTCAATGCATAAAACAAAAGAGACCGGCACAACCAGCAAAAACTCCGATGCTCAGTATTACAACGACTGAACCATTTGAACTGGTGAGCATTGACTTTCTGCATCTAGAACAAAGCAGTGGAGGATACGAGTAAATTCTAGTTGTCATAGACCACTTCACTAGATTTGCGCAAGTTTACCCCACTACCAACAAATCTGGTCGGACAGCAGCAGACAAATATTGTTCAATGATTACTTCCTGAGGTTTGGCTATCCAAAACGTCTCCACCACGACCAAGGGCGAGAGTTTGAAAATAATCTTTTCAAAAGACTCAAACAATTGTCTTCGGTCGATGGCTCTCATACCACTCCATATCACCCCCAAGGGAATGGGCAGGTGGAGCGGTTCAACCGGACACTTCTCTCCATGCTCCGCACTCTCACTGATGAACAGAAACATGACTGGAAACAGCACATTAACAAAGTGGTTCATGCGTCCAACAACACACGGCATGAAACCACAGGGTTTGCACCCCACTATCTTCTATTTGGAAGATCCCCAAGACTTCCAATTGGTCTAGCTTTTGGATTATCAGCATCACCACCCAGCTCAACTCAAGATCGAAACAAGTATCTAGCCAGATGGAAAGAGCACATGAGTGAGGCATATAATCGAGCAAGAGAACACGCTGAAAAGTCAGCACAGAAAAATAAGAAGTACTATGACAAACGAACCCTAAATACATCACTTCTCCCTGGTGATCGAGTACTGGTGAAGAACTGTAAACAACCTGGTGGACCAGGAAAACTGAAGCCCTACTTTGAAGACAAAGTACATGTAGTGGTTCAGAAGAAAGGTGACTTACCAGTATATGAGTTAACCCCAGAAAACAGCAGTGGTCGTACACGAATTCTCCATCGCAACTTGCTACTGCCATGTGATTTCTTGTCAGAGGAGACAACTCAAGAAAAGAGGACCAAGAACAGCGGGAGAAAATCACATGTGAGAGATCCCATCAAAAACAAATCTCATCTTCCAATGAGATGAACAGAGATGAGTATGAAAGCTCTGATGAAGAGGAGGACTACCTCCATGAGTACATGCGCCTTGTGAACTCCCATAAAGATTCAATTCCTACATCTCAAAGCACTGTTGATATGGGATCCAAATCACAAAATGAAAACCAAAGGGAAAGCCTTGTGGAGGAGAAACCCCATGACGCAGATATCGCTGAAAATCATGAGGGGCTCAGTGAGAGCATTGATGGAACTTCGCAAGAATAAACACCTGCAGCAAACAAACATTTTCCTTGGAAGAACCTCCCAACACTCCCTCTCAACCATGTCCAAGTTTACAAGTACCAGAGTGTGAGGAAGGTGAAGTGGAACATGGAGCTGAAAGACGCTCCACGAGACAACGTCACCCACCAAATGTTTTTACCTATCCGCAGTTTGGCTCACCAGACCCCAGATGCATGTCCTTCAATGCAGGACAACGGGACCCTAACCCACCCTTGATGCCTGTCACTCAGTGCAACCAACGACAGTGGCAACCACTGCAAATACCAGGCTCAGTGATGTCTGTGTACCCCAGCCGAACACATACTTCTACCCATGGGCATATGGTACATTGGGATACCCCATTCCAGCTGACCCACGGTGTGGACCACAACAAGGCATATAAACTGTGTAAAAAAAATAATAAAAAAACCCTAATGCTCAGAGTTACGAACAGAAAAGTATTGCTAGTGATTTACTCGCTGCTCGCGAATACATGTATACACTTCTTGTACATACATGTGTGTGGACACTATGAGGACGGCTTGAGGAAAGATGACTGAGTGCTGCAGCAGGGACAAACGAGAACTTGGAGAATGTTCCTTCAGTCACAGTGAGGAGTGCCGTTGAACTGTTTTTATATCTATGGAACTGTGGTGTGTCTACTAAACAAACAAGACTGTTTTGTCTTCCCATGAATGATGTGTTAATAACACCAAGTACTGAACTGATGCAGGTTACGCGCGAAACCTGTTGTTTTTTTGTAGGAAGTTACAGCAGAGTAACAGAGGGCGCTGTCTAGAGGCAATGCACTTTATAATCGTTAAAGCATTGTTTCTGATTAAGCTGATTTAAGATTAAGCACCCGAATTGTTCTAAATTCTCATTACCAGAGGTAGGTTGAAACTTCAAAATTTGGTTCTTGTTATAACCTATATATATTATTGATCTCACACAATGTTTTATTGTTGAGACTGGAATAATATTAAGGAGGATGATAGGAGATTCAAAGTTCACTTTTTATCCATATATTTAATTTGCTATTCTGTTTGTACACAAGGCATTACATTTACACAAGCCTCAAAACGGAGGTACATGTAGATTGTCAGATTGTTATGACAAAGTTTTAGAACAAAACATGATCAGTGGTGAGCACATTCTTACCTAGAGTACTGATTGTGATGTGCAGTGTTGGAAGAGAGTTCTGTACATCTACTCTGGTTGAAATTGGCCTTTGTAATTGTAGTTGTTTACAAAAACGATTTTTTGAGTATGTTTTCAATAAGTGAAAGTTGTTCTTTTTATGAGTGCAATTACACAGAGTGGAGAACTGTTGTACATGTACAGTACATGAAATAGTGTTAAGTACATGAGTAGATATTTCTACTGAGGGATTGTCAGAGAAGCAGAAATAACTTTTGGCTGAATGATTATGAAGTCTAGAGTCAGAGACCATGACTGTTGGTTTATTAATTTTTTGAGATCCATCCATTCACTTCAGAACTGAGTATAAATTCTAAATGATTAGAATTTCCAAATATTAGGACCCATACTGGTTTAGAAAGAGAAACTATAGGAACATATACAAAACTGGTATTTCATTCAGTAAATGTCAAGAATATGAAGTAGTGACAACTGTGACATTTTGGCAAGAGCAGTTTAGGCCACAACATGTTACAGTTACCTCTTGTACATAAATATGGTTACATGATTGCACAATTTTGACCTCTATTACAAAACGACAGTCCTAGCTAAGATTTAGGTTAGAGTTCCAGTTTAACTTACAAGTTGTTGTTGTGAAGTTTACTTGATGCACTTTATAATTATTAAAGCATTGTTTCTGTGTTAGAAGATTAAGCACCCGAATTGTTCTAAATTCTCATTGCCACAGAACCCAACCCCTGAACTTAGACATGTGTGTTAACCAAACACCGTGAGACACCGGTTACAGTATTATATATGTCATTCTTCAAGCCAACATGTCATTTTATTCCACAAAACTACCGCAGTGGCAAAGAAAACTACCGGAAGCCGACACACTCTATGCTGGCTAACTCATGCGACCATGCCCCGTGTGAACGCAAGGCACATTTTAGCCAAGTCTTTTTGTCTAGCGAACCCTAGACTTGTCTAAGCCTAAGTGAACCCCTCTTTTGTTATAGGTCCCCGGTTTGAATGTGTATACCTACCCACACTATTCCACACACCGCTATCGCCCACAATCGTATGTGTGTGGAATAGCGGTGTGCGTGGGACTGAGTAAGCAAACTGTAACACAGCCTTGCAATCAAGGCTAAGTTTTAATACAACGACGCGGATGGATTCGACGCTCTTGTGAAAATACTGGGACAGTATTTTGCTGTTTGCTCAGTAAGTATAAACACTGTAAACAGCTGACACTTTCACATGTGACTTTATTGATCTTTCTTCATAACTTTGCTTGTAAATCGGCATTACGTTGACAAAAACTAGTCGACCCTAACCTACCAGTAGGTTTTTTTTAATAAGGAAAGGCAAGCGAAAAATCGTGCTTCCTTGTGATTATAATCTAATCCGAGGACATTCTCACACTCTCTGTCTAGGCTGAGAAGAATGGGCATGTCTACTGCTCCACCCGAAGGAGGCAACAGAGCAACTACAACGCAAGACGAACCCCCGAACTGGAGCAAAACTGGGTGTGTCGCTGTGCTTAGTATGTGGACGAGCATGTGCTTGTATACCATTTTACTGAAAGGACTCGGTGTTATGTTGCCCACTCTTCAAACTCAATTCGGCACGAAGACATGGGCCATCGGCTGGATGACTTCCTCAATGCTGGCTATGACTGGTGTCGTAGGTGAATACAATTTTGTTTGAAATGAAAAATTAATAACCTTGTTTTCTCATCTATCCTCGCTTGTTTTCTTTGTAATGACTGTAAACCCCAAACCATGCATCCAATTTAAAATGGGCGGGGTCGACTTTGAACGTTGTTTTATTACACATTAAAAATTTATAATATAATTTGGATGACAGTGGCCTTAAAAATAGTGGCCTGTTAGTTCTCAGTTCACTTTGGCTATACACCTTTTACTTGAGAAGAAACCGGCTGCACGTTCATCATTGCTTCACCTTTCCATGTGAATAGGTGAATTCACATCTCAGATAACTTATCTAGATAGTGAACCGGTGTCGTTGGGAAATCTGTCCCGGAGATTCGTTCCCCCATGAAAAATGAACATGGCCTGAAGGAGGTTGATTCAAAAGAGGGCGCTATCAGAAAAAATTGAACACGCTCAGTTTGCCGTTGGGGGGGGGGGGACAGATTCCAGGGGGGGGGGGGCACAGAATTTCCTGCCACACCGGCAACTATCATTGCTGTCATGTTGCATCTTGAATGGTTCACCTAACATTACCCGATCACAATGTACACTCATATTCAGCATGAGTGATTCCAACTGGAGTGATTCCAACTTAGACCAGAAATAAACGATCACGATGTACATACTCAGAATGAGTGCTCCTAACTACAGACCAGAAATAAACGAAGCATTCAGATGTTTTGGACTCGTACACGAAACGTCATAATGTATGTCCGAATTACTGATATAGGTCCCTTTGCAAGCTTCGTCGGTCGACGTTTCGGCATAGGGGTAGTCATCATGGCGTCTGGCGTACTGGTTGGCGGAGGTTTCATCTTAGGATCGTTTGCAAACACACCCTTTCAACTGGCTGTCATTCTCAACTTCATGTCGGGTGAGTTAATTATAACAAAGGAAAAATTAATTGTGGAATATTTTACTGGATTTTTTCTCAATACAAAATTGAGTTAAAGTGTGGCTTACATTTTTACCAGTTACGTTAACAAAATGCAAATTGTTTGTTCTTACCACGGTTTACACGCATCTTTTTCAAAGTGTGGAACACAATTTTACACTCTAAAAACTTCCGGGTCAGAATTAATTACATAACATTAATAGTATAGTGGTCTAAATACGAGAGATTGTGTGCGTCGTGTCGTAAGGTCGCGTCGCACGTCGTCTGTCGCGTCGTGCCGTGCCGTAGTCCGTCGTGTCGTGCCGTCGTGCCGTGCCGTAGTCCGTCGTGTCGTGCCGTCGCGTCGTACCATTGCGTCGTCCATTTTCTAATCACTTTTTATTCTATTTTGTTCAACATTGTTTCTCACTCGACTCAGAGAGACGTTTTGCAACTGAAAACATCGTTGTTTCGTTCCTATTATTTTTTACTTTGCTTGTCCTTTAAAAAAACATATTTATGCTGCATTTAGACCCTATTAAATACCATCAAAATTATGGTCTCATCTCACGTAGCCTTGATTCAAGTCCCGTTCTCGTGTGAGAGGTCCCTAAGCATATCCCGCCAACTAGCAAACAACCCGTATGGCAGTGCGCGCTCGCTGTCAAAATGTGGTCCCGAGATGACTTGACGAGGTCGTTTCTTACTCTGCACGTTGTTATCGAGAAATCTCCCCGAATGGGGAGATGTACAAAACCAATGGGAGCGCGGAAGCGCTATAATACTCATTATACTCTGTGACATCACAGTGCAAGACCCTGAGAGCGCACGCGTCTAAACGCGGCGACACGTGGGGGGCGGGCAAACTAATCAGCAGGCAAGGGGGTGTCAGTATTATAAGTCGTTCAATTGCACTTCCCAAAATTCAAATTTTGCAAACAAAACCGACCCCCCATGTACGTGACATCGTATTAACTTAAATTCAAATGAACATTTAGTCGTGCTTTCTTTTTATAATAATTGGTTATTCAAAAATGTATTTCAATCCTCAAGTACTTAACCCCCACAAATAACAAATGAACGAGTCTTCTTGTTGAATGCGTTTGATTGGACAACACGTATCACGCAGCAATTTTTATATATTTATAAGTGTTAAGTAATAAACCACAAGGGAAACTGACTGGGTAAATTTCAAATAGTATGGGGTTGAACAGAGAAAAATTGACTTGAGCGGGATTTGAACCAACGACCTCCGGATTAACGTACCGGCGCTCTACCAACTGAGCTATCTAGCCCTATATTGGCGGTCTCCCTATTTTGTCAATATCTTTGTTCGGGGGTGCCAGTCAGAAGCCATACAACCGTTAACTGCCGTGTAGCCAGGGATCACACCCAAGTTTACGATACAACCTGGGAAGCAGCAGCCACGGGATCACCTTGAGGGGATGCATATTCATAAGTTCATAAGTGACCCAGAATTTGTTCAGGACCCACAGGACACGGAATCCGGGTCAATTCTGACCCAGAAGTTTTTAGAGTTTATAGGTAATCCGCATTTACTTAATCCCCTAAGAATTTATCAGCAACAGCTCGTTATTAGTGTAAAAGGATCTACATGTACTCAGATGTTCACTCTGGTTCTTCTTAGAACCACCACTAAGAAATTAATTACATGTGGCTGTCACCCGCACCAGAGCCTTTTCACAATATAGAAAACCAACCAAATGAGCCTAATGTGAAAGGACGGATGTCCTTCATTCCTCAAACATTGAGAACATCATGTTGAATTACGTCCTGCCAATTATTTTACGACAAAGCTTGTAACGCTTATTTCTAAATCTCAACTTATAACTACATTTTGAAATTGGTTGTAGGTCCAGGCCTGGGTTTAATGGATATCCTGACGAAGGAGTGCGTTGGACGGTACTTCCAAACCAACTACGCAACTGCCACTGGTATCTCCAGAACAGGTGTTTCCTTTGCCATGATCTGTGCAGCGCCTCTCATTCAGCTGTTCCTCAGCACCTACGGCTGGCGCGGAACCATGTTGCTCATGGGCGGAATCTCACTGCACTCTGTCGTGAGCGGCGCCCTGCTAGTGAGTGTCAATGCGAAGGGACGAGATGGAGACTACGATGCCGTGCCTCAAGACGAGTGCGTACAGCCTGTAGAATCCAAGGGCAGCTGTATATCCCGTTTTTACAGATTCTTAAAGATGCTCTTCAAGAACCTGGATCTAGAACTGCTTTCCATGTCTTCATTCTGGTTAGTCACTCTCATCGCATGCTGCAATAAGTTTTCCTTCGATATGTGGATCATATACTTCGTTTCCCAAGCCCACTCCACAGGGTTCACATTGAAAGATTCATCAACGTTCGTCACAGTGGCAGGCTTCGGGAACATCATTGCGAAGCTCGGCCAGGGGGTTATCGTGGACAAGGCGATCTTACCAGCCTGGGTACTGATGTGCATAAGCCTCCTGGTTAGTTCCTTTTTCTTGATGGCGTCTCCATTTCTCACTGCCTACTGGAGTATGATGACGGCATCGTTCTTCGTACTCCTATGCGACGGCATCCTTAGCTGTACCAACGACGTGCTGACTAAAGAAATACTTGGTGTAGAGTTACTGGCTGGGGCCTTCGCATGGTTCAGCGTCATTATGATCGGCATCAGAATTCTTGCTGGTTTTTTGCCAGGTACGTTTCCCTTTAGTTACTAATCTTGTGATTTATTCCCTGTGTACAAGGGTTTTGTTTACATAAATTCTCTTACGGCTCAATAAGACATAGACAATAAAATTCAAGAACACCTTTTACGTACTTCTTCGTACACGGATATTTTTCTGATTGGACGATCTGCATAAACGAATGGTCATTCTCCCATAGATCGTCTTCTTGGCCAGCAGTTTACAAGCTTAACCAGTTCCGATATGTTCTGTTCCAGGTTTGATGTACGATACTTTTGGAGATTACAGGGCAGCCTTCATCTTCATAGGGTCAGTTCAATTCTTCCCACTGTTTCTCGTCGTCATTCTGAAGTATAAACAATACATCCGGTAGACCACCACCTAACGGCTACAACCAACTTTATAACCTATTACAATAACGTTTAAGAAGTAGAGGTTATTTATAGTGATATTATGTTCTTACTTACCAGTTTACTTGGCCTTCCATGTTGATATATTTGAAATCGATGACGTCACGTTCTGTACATAAAACAACAAAAAAAAACTTGAAACAATAACGGTAACGCCTTTTAAATCAAGCTAGTGGATGCGTTTCCACTAAGATTCTCTTCGGGATTTGCGAATAGGAGCAAAACCATCAACGGGAAACTCCTCTGAGTTTTTGGAAGTATATTTATATTAATTTATGCAACTAACTCCGACGAGAAGCCTAAAACAAACAAAGTTTCCTCTGAGTAAACTCACCTCTGTATTGTACGCCCCGCAATGGCAATTGTGCGGGCCTGGTTATTGCTTGTATTTATGTAATACTATGGTAATACCCAGTATAACTAGAAATGTACTTTTTGTTATTACAAAAACCAGGCATAAGTGGATAACGTCATCGTTTGTGAAACTTCCATATTATAATTGGTGTTATCAACTAATATACAGAATGTTTGATCAAGTTATTTGTAAAAAAAAAAGAGTTTTTAATTAAACAAATTATCTGAAACTTTTTGTCAGAGATTAAAGTTAACTATTATGACTTCATCATTATTTAGAGTGTCAATTGTCATTTCATATACAGAAAACAATTCCATATGCCATTTGTTATTGAAATAATAGCTGCAGTCATGGCTTTTGATAGTTTTTTGCTATAACTTCCATTTTGAACCGGGAAGACAACGTCAAATGGGTCACATCTGTGTGAGATTTCTTCGGTTTTTGAACCAGCTTTCCTCATTAATTTTAACGGTGAAAAGCACAGTACTGCTCTCATAAATTTTACTAAAATTATCACGGTTTAATGTTATATAAAAAAATTGGTTTTGATTCATTCAATAGGAACGGCAAAAATAATTATTGTAAAACTAAAAGGATCATTAAACAAAGTCAAGAAGGACCTATAAGGCCCAAAACAAAAGGTCCCCAGTATTAGAAAGTGTGTACAAAACCAGCGGGAGCTGTTGCTAAAAAATACAAACAAAAGATAGACAATAGGAGATCCCCGATTGCAGGTGTTTACACACTAATTCGAGTGCTGTGTGAAGTGAGGTCGCACGCTTTTTGGGACAGTTTTGAACTGGTAAGACAACGTGAAATGGGTCACAGCTGTGTGATATTTCTTTGGTTTTTGAACAGCTTTCCCCATTAGTTTTAACGGTGAAAAGAACAGTACTGCTCTCATGAACTTCACAAAAAGTATCATGGTTTAATGTTATATCAAAAAAAAAAAAAACGATTTTCATTCATTTAATCGGGACGGCCAATTTCTTTTTTTTGGGAGGGGGGGGTAAAACTAAAAGGATCATTCCCTGCAATCTGTGAGGCAGTTCAAAAAACACTATGCATTAGGCGAGCTATGAAAATCATGGCACACTGTAACACACACTAATACACTACATACACGGGGATTTATTGCTGCATAGTGGACTCTGAGCATCCCCAACACCTTTGAGATGGTATAGAGATTGTAAAACGATTCCCCCCATACCCCCCAGCGCCCTAAACGATTCTACTAGAGGCCAAATCCTTCACTGTTTTCACGGACAATAATCCTCTCACATATGTGTTAAGCACTGCAAAGCTGAATGCCATTGGTCACCGTTGGATAGGAGAACTTGCAGACTTTAACTTTACCATAAAGTATCGACCAGGTAGAGAAAACGGTGATGCAGATGCTCTCTCCCGAATGCCCATGGACCCCAAAATGGTCGAGAAGGAATACACGGAGGAAGTAACACCTGCCATGATGGAAGCTGCTTTTAACGGCATTCAGATACAGCAACACAAAGAGTTCGCATGGATCGAATCATTAGTGGTTGAACCTAAAGTGCTAGAAGAGAGCAACACCGAATCAGTGTCTAGCGGCCAAACATTTAGCCTGCATGAGATATACAATGCCCAACATGAAGATACGGCTATAGCCCGATTCATGAAGTATAAACAGAAGGGCAAGTGGCCGTCCCGATGTGATCGTGAAGGAGAAGAGCCAGAGACAACTGCCCTAGTGCATGAGTGGGAGAAACTAGATGTTGACGCTCATGGTATTCTTCGACGGACAACAAAGACAAAGAAGCAACTTGTCATCTCAAAGAAATGGCGCTCCCTTGTCTGCACCGAATTACACAATAAGATGGGACATCTTTCAACTGACCGAGTACTTCAACTTGCCCGAGATAGATTTTATTGGCCGCATATGGAAAGGTACATAGAAAAATATGTCACCAAACAGTGTCAATGCATAAAACAAAAGAGACCGGCACAACCAGCAAAAACTCCGATGCTCAGTATTACAACGACTGAACCATTTGAACTGGTGAGCATTGACTTTCTGCATCTAGAACAAAGCAGTGGAGGATACGAGTATATTCTAGTTGTCATAGACCACTTCACTAGATTTGCGCAAGTTTACCCCACTACCAACAAATCTGGTCGGACAGCAGCAGACAAATATTGTTCAATGATTACTTCCTGAGGTTTGGCTATCCAAAACGTCTCCACCACGACCAAGGGCGAGAGTTTGAAAATAATCTTTTCAAAAGACTCAAACAATTGTCTTCGGTCGATGGCTCTCATACCACTCCATATCACCCCAAGGGAATGGGCAGGTGGAGCGGTTCAACCGGACACTTCTCTCCATGCTCCGCACTCTCACTGATGAACAGAAACATGACTGGAAACAGCACATTAACAAAGTGGTTCATGCGTACAACAACACACGGCATGAAACCACAGGGTTTGCACCCCACTATCTTCTATTTGGAAGATCCCCAAGACTTCCAATTGGTCTAGCTTTTGGATTATCAGCATCACCACCCAGCTCAACCCAAGATCGAAACAAGTATCTAGCCAGATGGAAAGAGCACATGATTGAGGCATATAATCGAGCAAGAGAACACGCTGAAAAGTCAGCACAGAAAAATAAGAAGTACTATGACAAACGAACCCTAAATACATCACTTCTCCCTAGTGATCAAGTACTGGTGAAGAACTGTAAACAACCTGGTGGACCAGGAAAACTGAAGCCCTACTTTGAAGACAAAGTACATGTAGTGGTTCAGAAGAAAGGTGACTTACCAGTATATGAGTTAACCCCAGAAAACAGCAGTGGTCGTACACAAATTCTCCATCGCAACTTGCTACTGCCATGTGATTTCTTGTCAGAGGAGACAACTCAAGAAAAGAGGACCAAGAACAGCGGGAGAAAATCACATGTGAGAGATCCCATCAAAAACAATTCTCATCTTCCAATGAGATGAACAGAGATGAGTATGAAAGCTCTGATGAAGAGGAGGACTACCTCCATGAGTACATGCGCCTTGTGAACTCCCATAAAGATTCAATTCCTACATCTCAAAGCACTGTTGATATGGGATCCAAATCACAAAATGAAAACCAAAGGGAAAGCCTTGTGGAGGAGAAACCCCATGACGCAGATATCGCTGAACATCATGAGGGGCTCAGTGAGAGCATTGATGGAACTTCGCAAGAATCAACACCTGCTGCAAACAAACATTTTCCTTGGAAGAACCTCCCAACACTCCCTCTCAACCTTGTCCAAGTTTACAAGTACCAGAGTGTGAGGAAGGTGAAGTGGAACATGAAGCTGAAAGACGCTCCACGAGACAACGTCACCCACCAAATGTTTTTACCTATCCGCAGTTTGGCTCACCAGACCCCAGATGCATGTCCTTCAATGCAGGACAACGGGACCCTAACCCACCCTTGATGCCTGTCACTCAGTGCAACCAACGACAGTGGCAACCACTGCAAATACCAGGCTCAGTGATGTCTGTGTACCCCAGCCGAACACATACTTCTACCCATGGGCATATGGTACATTGGGATACCCCATTCCAGCTGACCCACGGTGTGGACCACAACAAGGCATATAAACTGTGTAAAAAAAATATAAAAAAAAACCTAATGCTCAGAGTTACGAACAGAAAAGTATTGCTAGTGATTTACTCGCTGCTCGCGAATACATGTATACACTTCTTGTACATACATGTGTGTGGACACTATGAGGACGGCTTGAGGAAAGATGACTGAGTGCTGCAGCAGTGACAAACGAGAACTTGGAGAATGTTCCTTCAGTCATAGTGAGGAGTGCCGTTGAACTGTTTTTATATCTATGGAACTGTGGTGTGTCTACTAAACAAACAAGACTGTTTTGTCTTCCCATGAATGATGTGTTAATAACACCAAGTACTGAACTGATGCAGGTTACGCGCGAAACCTGTTGTCAACCTGTACTTAATGATCGCTAGAATTTCGGAACTAATTCTAAAACTGATGATTGGAGTCGATTGATTCTCATAATGGGATCGCAATAGTTCCCAGTGGACATTCGCAGTTTATTGGACTTGTATGTCGAGGACGACATTTTCTTTTGGAGGGAAGTGTGAAACCCCCTTCCAGTATGCTAGTGTATCGATTTGTTTGTAGGAAGTTACAGCAGAGTAACAGAGGGCGCTGTCTAGAGGCAATGCACTTTATAATCGTTAAAGCATTGTTTCTGATTAAGCTGATTTAAGATTAAGCACCCGAATTGTTCTAAATTCTCATTGCCAGAGGTAGGTTGAAACTTCCAAATTTGGTTCTTGTTATAACCTATATATATTATTGATCTCACACAATGTTTTATTGTTGAGACTGGAATAATATTAAGGAGGATGATAGGAGATTCAAAGTTCACTTTTTATCCATATATTTAATTTGCTATTCTGTTTGTACACAAGGCATTACATTTACACAAGCCTCAAAACGGAGGTACATGTAGATTGTCAGATTGTTATGACAAAGTTTTAGAACAAAACATGATCAGTGGTGAGCACATTCTTACCTAGAGTACTGATTGTGATGTGCAGTGTTGGAAGAGAGTTCTGTACATCTACTCTGGTTGAAATTGGCCTTTGTAATTGTAGTTGTTTACAAAAACGATTTTTTGAGTATGTTTTCAATAAGTGAAAGTTGTTCTTTTTATGAGTGCAATTACACAGAGTGGAGAACTGTTGTACATGTACAGTACATGAAATAGTGTTAAGTACATGAGTAGATATTTCTACTGAGGGATTGTCAGAGAAGCAGAAATAACTTTTGGCTGAATGATAATGAAGTCTAGAGTCAGAGACCATGACTGTTGGTTTATTAATTTTTTGAGATCCATCCATTCAATTCAGAACTGAGTATAAATTCTAAATGATTAGAATTTCCAAATATTAGGACCCATACTGGTTTAGAAAGAGAAACTATAGGAACATATACAAAACTGGTATTTCATTCAGTAAATGTCAAGAATATGAAGTAGTGACAACTGTGACATTTTGGCAAGAGCAGTTTAGGCCACAACATGTTACAGTTACCTCTTGTACATAAATATGGTTACATGATTGCACAATTTTGACCTCTATTACAAAACGACAGTCCGAGCTAAGATTTAGGTTAGAGTTCCAGTTTAACTTACAAGTTGTTGTTGTGAAGTTTACTTGATGCACTTTATAATTATTAAAGCATTGTTTCTGTGTTAGAAGATTAAGCACCCGAATTATTCTAAATTCTCATTGCCACAGAACCCAACCCCTGAACTTAGACATGTGTGTTAACCAAACACCGTGAGACACCGGTTACAGTATTATATATGTCATTCTTCAAGCCAACATGTCATTTTATTCCACAAAACTACCGCAGTGGCAAAGAAAACTACCGGAAGCCGACACACTCTATGCTGGCTAACTCATGCGACCATGCCCCGTGTGAACGCAAGGCAAATTTTAGCCAAGTCTTTTTGTCTAGCGAACCCTAGACTTGTCTAAGCCTAAGTGAACCCCCGCTCGTGTGAACATATCCCATTTATCCTTCAAAGTATTAAACCCAATGGTTTGAACATCCAAGAAGGAAATGACTAATAACCCTTTGTCTTTGCCTTCTCCCTTTCCCCCACAGATATCAGTATTTTTAGTCTGCCCTATTAACTAATTATTTACTTTTCTTCCAACCTTCCATTTTGTCCTTTGTGTTTCCAACTTCTTGTGGTCTAGCCATCCCCTTCCCTCCATCCCCCACCCTTTGTCTTCATAATCCCTGCTTACCCCTTAGCTGTTGCAAACTGCTTACCAACCAAAAGGACCTGTAGTATAAATGCAAAAAAATTAGTTAGTGGCCTGACGTTTCGACCCTAGCAGAGTCTTTCTCGAAAGCTAAATGACAAGACAACACACATACATGCATACAAGGGGGACAAAAGCAGTCAAAGTAGAAAAACATGAATAGAGAGAGTGGAGATAGAAAAGCAAGAAGCTTTCAGAAAGAGCAGTTCTAAATTCTCAAAGTATTATACATAACGAATCGCTTTTCACAAATAATAGCTCAACCATGACGACACGCATAAAGGACATCTAACAGTATTGTTAATAACTTGTGACCCGTACACTAAGGCAGGGCCAGGCCAGACCAAACTACACTGTACAGTTTATGGTTTAATAAGTCCACATAGACTAAACCATGAACTCATGCATGAACCGTCCTTCAGATTTCTGAGGTTTGGTGTCCGTTCTCAATTAAGAAGATCATTTTTGGGGCCTTTTCACTCTTTCTCTATCAATTAAAAACTTTTTTTTTGAGTGGTCTAAAGTATGTAAAATTTGTAATAATTTTTTGTATTTGGTCTGGTACCAAGAATATGTTGCGGGTACCATGCTATAGTTGTTGACACACGGACACTCTCACCATGCACACACACAAAGCGCCTCTATGATGTAATGTACGCAGCCCCACACACGCACACTATTCCACACACCGCTATCGCCCACAATCGTATGTGTGTGGAATAGCGGTGTGCGTGGGACTGAGTAAGCAAACTGTTACACAGCCTTGCAATCAAGGCTAAGTTTTAATACAACGACGCGGATGGATTCGACGCTCTTGTGAAAATACTGGGACAGTATTTTGCTGTTTGCTCAGTAAGTATAAACACTGTAAACAGCTGACACTTTCACATGTGACTTTATTGATCTTTCTTCATAACTTTGCTTGTAAATCGGCATTACGTTGACAAAAACTAGTCGACCCTAACCTACCAGTAGGTTTTTTTTAATAAGGAAAGGCAAGCGAAAAATCGTGCTTCCTTGTGATTATAATCTGTCAGAACCAGATTCAAAGAATAACAGAAATAAGTCCCAAGTAAAACCAGAATCCTTTAGTTTTCTTATCCACTTAAACTGTACATAGTTTATTTAACATTCCAAATAATTCACCGGCATTTAAATCAAAATTAGAATTCAGCAAATAATAATTCACATTGTTTCTTTGTTTGAATTCAAGAAGCTTCTTATGAAATCAAGTTTTTTTCTTAGATATCTTTCTTGCTCAACTGTGGTGTAGCTTTCACCTCATTTGCTAACTTGCAATTAATGTTACAATTCTGTCCACGGGAACTTTAACATTTATAATCACTTTTACTAGCTTTGCAACAATACAGACCAATTCACTTCAGTGGCTGTCTCTCAATCTCTCTTTAAATACAAAATAAGTTTTGGTGTACCTTCCACCTGGTTTCTCACTATTAACTGTTCATATTAAAACAATATACATTAAACGACATGGTACTCGGGTTTGGTTGTTAAGGTGCTGTGTTGAGGACCTCTCTCTCTCTCTCTCTCTCTCTGCATTGGCTTTAGGAGTTTGGGAAGCCCCGTCCCACAGTCACACGGCGTCTTCAATAATGTCCTTCACTTTAGAACTCCAACCCGTACTAAAGGCCATCTGATATAAAAAACAGTCAACCAAAACTATCGAAACATGGGAACTAGACACATACATATTACTTTCCAATTATCTGCAATATCAACGAAACTATCACTTAGTCCCAACATGGTGAAGAGACTCAAATAACTAACAGTGATACTTTCCTAAAAGTTTTAGGAATTTCAATGTTAAAAGAAAACAGAGTTTACTTCAATTCTTTCTCTTGAACACTTCTTAAATAGTGGGCTAACCTGAATTAGGCTACATTCACAATTTAGTTATCAAAACATCTTAAGTTAGCAGTGTAGGATTTTGAGTAAATAGAATTTACAAACTTACGGATTTCAAATGCGTCGTACTCTTGGGTTGTGCTGGTTGGTTCTGCTAGCCCTCCTACATGTGGTGGCGGCCTGAATACCGCACTCAAGCATTATTTAGATTGATTTGCCTCAGTAGCTGCATCCACTGAGCTTTGGCTTTGGCATATATTTTTATGCCAACTGATGCACAAATCTGCTTGCAAGACTGTACTGGTTGGTGGCTAGAGTAGTACCTCACACACCCTCTCTATCTCAGGTTTTGATGTCAACTGACATTCACAATTTCCTATACTGCCTATGATTTTGACACAGGTTCCTTTTTCACTCACTCTCTTTGTACTCGACCACACCCATCCTCACTATTCCTATTATTATACTACTATTAAATCTACACATAAGCTGAAAGTGAAAGGACACAAACAATCTGAGTTATGTAATGTAGCTGAATGTTTGAGCTACAACTTTATTGACACATCTATATTACATTACCGCTACATTAAGCCTGATGAAACCCTGGCTAAAAGGTTTAAAGGAATGGTTCAGTATATGACCAAAGTAATTGCAGGTATACAACAAAGGCTAACTTCAACAAAAGAAACATACCACACTGTATAGTAGTGCATTTGACAATCCATGGCCTGATTGACTGGTGTACCTAAATTAGGTCGAGGTATGCTAATAAGACTGTTCCATTAAGTTTGTTAAAAAGGTAAGTTGAACTAAGGACTGAATCATTTTATCCACAGGTAAGTACAAATAAAAGCATATTTCAATCTACATTGTGACATTCACTCCATCTTCAGAAGAAAATGTTCCATTTTCTACTACATTACTTTCAGAAACTTGATCTACCACCCTGATCGACTGAGGTAATCAGCTCCAACATTGTTGGAACCTTTGATTGCTACAATATGGTACTGGTACGGTTGTAGGGAGAGAGCCCATCTCATGATCCTCGCATTTGCTACTTTAGCCTTTTGCATATAAGCCAACGGTTGGTGATCTGTCTCAATGTGAAATGGTTTTCCATACAAGTAGGGTTGATATTTTTGAACCCCCCAGACAAGTGCTAGACATTCCTTTTCGATGGTTGAGTAATTTCGTTCACGCTGTAATAATTTCCTGCTCGCATACGCAACTGGGTGTTTTTCATCTTCGTGTTCTTGGAGTAAGATTGCCCCTATTCCTAAGTCGGATGCATCAGTGCGCAACGTGAATGGAATATCTAAGTTTGGAAGATGAAGAACTGGGGCTGTAACTAGACTTTGTTTCAGCGCATCGAAGGCTAACTGTTGGCTGAGAAGAATGGGCATGTCTACTGCTCCACCCGAAGGAGGCAACAGAGCAACTACAACGCAAGACGAACCCCCGAACTGGAGCAAAACTGGGTGTGTCGCTGTGCTTAGTATGTGGACGAGCATGTGCTTGTATACCATTTTACTGAAAGGACTCGGTGTTATGTTGCCCACTCTTCAAACTCAATTCGGCACGAAGACATGGGCCATCGGCTGGATGACTTCCACAATGCTGGCTATGACTGGTGTCGTAGGTGAATACAATTTTGTTTGAAATGAAAAATTAATAACCTTGTTTTCTCATCTATCCTCGCTTGTTTTCTTTGTAATGACTGTAAACCCCAAACCATGCATCCAATTTAAAATGGGCGGGGTCGACTTTGAACGTTGTTTTATTACACATTAAAAATTTATGATATAATTTGGATGACAGTGGCCTTAAAATAGTGGCCTGTTAGTTCTCAGTTCACTTTGGCTATACACCTTTTACTTGAGAAGAAACCGGCTGCACGTTCATCATTGCTTCACCTTTCCATGTGAATAGGTGAATTCACATCTCAGATAACTTATCTAGATAGTGAACCGGTGTCGTTGGGAAATCTGTCCCGGAGATTCGTTCCCCCATGAAAAATGAACATGGCCTGAAGGAGGTTGATTCAAAAGAGGGCGCTATCAGAAAAAATTGAACACGCTCAGTTTGCCGTTGGGGGGGGGGGGGGGACAGATTCCAGGGGGGGGGGGCACAGAATTTCCTGCCACACCGGCAACTATCATTGCTGTCATGTTGCATCTTGAATGGTTCACCTAACATTACCCGATCACAATGTACACTCATATTCAGCATGAGTGATTCCAACTGGAGTGATTCCAACTTAGACCAGAAATAAACGATCACGATGTACATACTCAGAATGAGTGCTCCTAACTACAGACCAGAAATAAACGAAGCATTCAGATGTTTTGGACTCGTACACGAAACGTCATAATGTATGTCCGAATTACTGATATAGGTCCCTTTGCAAGCTTCGTCGGTCGACGTTTCGGCATAGGGGTAGTCATCATGGCGTCTGGCGTACTGGTTGGCGGAGGTTTCATCTTAGGATCGTTTGCAAACACACCCTTTCAACTGGCTGTCATTCTCAACTTCATGTCGGGTGAGTTAATTATAACAAAGGAAAAATTAATTGTGGAATATTTTACTGGATTTTTTCTCAATACAAAATTGAGTTAAAGTGTGGCTTACATTTTTACCAGTTACGTTAACAAAATGCAAATTGTTTGTTCTTACCACGGTTTACACGCATCTTTTTCAAAGTGTGGAACACAATTTTACACTCTAAAAACTTCCGGGTCAGAATTAATTACATAACATTAATAGTATAGTGGTCTAAATACGAGAGATTGTGTGCGTCGTGTCGTAAGGTCGCGTCGCACGTCGTCTGTCGCGTCGTGCCGTGCCGTAGTCCGTCGTGTCGTGCCGTCGTGCCGTGCCGTAGTCCGTCGTGTCGTGCCGTCGCGTCGTACCATTGCGTCGTCCATTTTCTAATCACTTTTTATTCTATTTTGTTCAACATTGTTTCTCACTCGACTCAGAGAGACGTTTTGCAACTGAAAACATCGTTGTTTCGTTCCTATTATTTTTTACTTTGCTTGTCCTTTAAAAAAACATATTTATGCTGCATTTAGACCCTATTAAATACCATCAAAATTATGGTCTCATCTCACGTAGCCTTGATTCAAGTCCCGTTCTCGTGTGAGAGGTCCCTAAGCATATCCCGCCAACTAGCAAACAACCCGTATGGCAGTGCGCGCTCGCTGTCAAAATGTGGCCCCGAGATGACTTGACGAGGTCGTTTCTTACTCTGCACGTTGTTATCGAGAAATCTCCCCGAATGGGGAGATGTACAAAACCAATGGGAGCGCGGAAGCGCTATAATACTCATTATACTCTGTGACATCACAGTGCAAGACACTGTAAGCGCACGCGTCTAAACGCGGCGACACGTGGGGGGCGGGCAAACTAATCAGCAGGCAAGGGGGTGTCAGTATTATAAGTCGTTCAATTGCACTTCCCAAAATTCAAATTTTGCAAACAAAACCGACCCCCCATGTACGTTACATCGTATTAACTTAAATTCAAATGAACATTTAGTCGTGCTCTCTTTTTATAATAATTGGTTATTCAAAAATGTATTTCAATCCTCAAGTACTTAACCCCCACAAATAACAAATGAACGAGTCTTCTTGTTGAATGCGTTTGATTGGACAACACGTATCACGCAGCAATTTTTATATATTTATAAGTGTTAAGTAATAAACCACAAGGGAAACTGACTGGGTAAATTTCAAATAGTATGGGGTTGAACAGAGAAAAATTGACTTGAGCGGGATTTGAACCAACGACCTCCGGATTAACGTACCGGCGCTCTACCAACTGAGCTATCTAGCCCTATATTGGCGGTCTCCCTATTTTGTCAATATCTTTGTTCGGGGGTGCCAGTCAGAAGCCATACAACCGTTAACTGCCGTGTAGCCAGGGATCACACCCAAGTTTACGATACAACCTGGGAAGCAGCAGCCACGGGATCACCTTGAGGGGATGCATATTCATAAGTTCATAAGTGACCCAGAATTTGTTCAGGACCCACAGGACACGGAATCCGGGTCAATTCTGACCCAGAAGTTTTTAGAGTTTATAGGTAATCCGCATTTACTTAATCCCCTAAGAATTTATCAGCAACAGCTCGTTATTAGTGTAAAAGGATCTACATGTACTCAGATGTTCACTCTGGTTCTTCTTAGAACCACCACTAAGAAATTAATTACATGTGGCTGTCACCCGCACCAGAGCCTTTTCACAATATAGAAAACCAACCAAATGAGCCTCGTGTGAAAGGACGGTTGTCCTTCATTCCTCAAACATTGAGAACATCATGTTGAATTACGTCCTGCCAATTATTTTACGACAAAGCTTGTAACGCTTATTTCTAAATCTCAACTTATAACTACATTTTGAAATTGGTTGTAGGTCCAGGCCTGGGTTTAATGGATATCCTGACGAAGGAGTGCGTTGGACGGTACTTCCAAACCAACTACGCAACTGCCACTGGTATCTCCAGAACAGGTGTTTCCTTTGCCCTGATCTGTGCAGCGCCTCTCATTCAGCTGTTCCTCAGCACCTACGGCTGGCGCGGAACCATGTTGCTCATGGGCGGAATCTCACTGCACTCTGTCGTGAGCGGCGCCCTGCTAGTGAGTGTCAATGCGAAGGGACGAGATGGAGACTACGATGCCGTGCCTCAAGACGAGTGCGTACAGCCTGTAGAATCCAAGGGCAGCTGTATATCCCGTTTTTACAGATTCTTAAAGATGCTCTTCAAGAACCTGGATCTAGAACTGCTTTCCATGTCTTCATTCTGGTTAGTCACTCTCATCGCATGCTGCAATAAGTTTTCCTTCGATATGTGGATCATATACTTCGTTTCCCAAGCCCACTCCACAGGGTTCACATTGAAAGATTCATCAACGTTCGTCACAGTGGCAGGCTTCGGGAACATCATTGCGAAGCTCGGCCAGGGGGTTATCGTGGACAAGGCGATCTTACCAGCCTGGGTACTGATGTGCATAAGCCTCCTGGTTAGTTCCTTTTTCTTGATGGCGTCTCCATTTCTCACTGCCTACTGGAGTATGATGACGGCATCGTTCTTCGTACTCCTATGCGACGGCATCCTTAGCTGTACCAACGACGTGCTGACTAAAGAAATACTTGGTGTAGAGTTACTGGCTGGGGCCTTCGCATGGTTCAGCGTCATTATGATCGGCATCAGAATTCTTGCTGGTTTTTTGCCAGGTACGTTTCCCTTTAGTTACTAATCTTGTGATTTATTCCCTGTGTACAAGGGTTTTGTTTACATAAATTCTCTTACGGTTCAATAAGACATAGACAATAAAATTCAAGAACACCTTTTACGTACTTCTTCGTACACGGATATTTTTCTGATTGGACGATCTGCATAAACGAATGGTCATTCTCCCATAGATCGTCTTCTTGGCCAGCAGTTTACAAGCTTAACCAGTTCCGATATGTTCTGTTCCAGGTTTGATGTACGATACTTTTGGAGATTACAGGGCAGCCTTCATCTTCATAGGGTCAGTTCAATTCTTCCCACTGTTTCTCGTCGTCATTCTGAAGTATAAACAATACATCCGGTAGACCACCACCTAACGGCTACAACCAACTTTATAACCTATTACAATAACGTTTAAGAAGTAGAGGTTATTTATAGTGATATTATGTTCTTACTTACCAGTTTACTTGGCCTTCCATGTTGATATATTTGAAATCGATGACGTCACGTTCTGTACATAAAACAAACAAAAAAAACTTGAAACAATAACGGTAACGCCTTTTAAATCAAGCTAGTGGATGCGTTTCCACTAAGATTCTCTTCGGGATTTGCGAATAGGAGCAAAACCATCAACGGGAAACTCCTCTGAGTTTTTGGAAGTATATTTATATTAATTTATGCAACTAACTCCGACGAGAAGCCTAAAACAAACAAAGTTTCCTCTGAGTAAACTCACCTCTGTATTGTACGCCCCGCAATGGCAATTGTGCGGGCCTGGTTATTGCTTGTATTTATGTAATACTATGGTAATACCCAGTATAACTAGAAATGTACTTTTTGTTATTACAAAAACCAGGCATAAGTGGATAACGTCATCGTTTGTGAAACTTCCATATTATAATTGGTGTTATCAACTAATATACAGAATGTTTGATCAAGTTATTTGTAAAAAAAAAAAAGAGTTTTTAATTAAACAAATTATCTGAAACTTTTTGTCAGAGATTAAAGTTAACTATTATGACTTCATCATTATTTAGAGTGTCAATTGTCATTTCATATACAGAAAACAATTCCATATGCCATTTGTTATTGAAATAATAGCTGCAGTCATGGCTTTTGATAGTTTTTTGCTATAACTTCCATTTTGAACCGGGAAGACAACGTCAAATGGGTCACATCTGTGTGAGATTTCTTCGGTTTTTGAACCAGCTTTCCTCATTAATTTTAACGGTGAAAAGCACAGTACTGCTCTCATAAATTTTACTAAAATTATCATGGTTTAATGTTATATAAAAAAATTGTTTTTTATTCATTCAATAGGAACGGCAAAAATAGTTATTGTAAAACTAAAAGGATCATTAAACAAAGTCAAGAAGGACCTATAAGGCCCATAACAAAAGGACCCCAGTATTAGAAAGTGTGTACAAAACCAATGGGAGCTGTTGCTAAAAAATACAAACACAAGATAGACAATAGGTGGTCCCCGATTGCAGGTGTTTACACACTAATTCGAGTGCTGTGTGAAGTGAGGTCGCACGCTTTTTGGGACAGTTTTGAACCGGTAAGACAACGTGAAATGGGTCACAGCTGCATGTGTGATATTTCTTTGGTTTTTGAACAGCTTTCCCCATTAGTTTTAACGGTGAAAAGAACAGTACTGCTCTCATGAACTTCACAAAAATTATCATGGTTTAATGTTATATTAAAAAAAAAAAAACGATTTTCATTCATTTAATCGGGACGGCCAATTTTCTTTTTTGGGGGGGGGGAACTAAAAGGATCATTCCCTGCAGTCTGTGAGGCAGTTCAAAAAACACTATGCATTAGGCGAGCTATGAAAATCATGGCACACTGTAACACACACTAATACACTACATACACGGGGATGTATTGCTGCATAGTGGACTCTGAGCATCCCCAACACCTTTGAGATGGTATAGAGATTGTAAAACGCTTCCCCCATACCCCCCAGCGCCCTAAACGATTCTTCTAGAGGCCTATCAGTATCACTAAGAAAAAAAAGAAAAAAAAAACTCCATTCACAAAGTCAAACAAAAGCACCCCACCCCTGACCACCATAGTAAATACCTCTTTGGAAGCTTTGGTGAAGCCCGCCAGCTGGCACCATCAAGTCCGGTAAGGTTATATGTTGACAGACAAGCCTGCCAGGCACTTTCAATTACGCAGCATGTACATGTATGCTAAGGCATTTTTTCAACACAAGTCTATTGGGAATTCCCCGTGAACCTTGGACCAGTGCCACTTGATTTGGATGTAGATGGTAAACCAGAAAAGCTAGGCCACTCAAATTCTCTATTATGTTTCTCAATCGTATAATAGAGGAAATCAAGAAAAAAAGGCTTTCTACTTTATTCATAACAGGTGTAATTAACAAAACATGCAAATTGTGCCTTGAAAACCGTGGCTCGAACTCTTACTGCAGGGTTTTAAACAAAGTCAGGGACCTATAACAAAATGTCCCCATATAGAAAGTGTGTACAAAACCAGCGGGAGCTGTTGCCAAAAATACAAACAAAAGATAGACAATAGGAGGTCCCCGATTGCAGGTGTTTACACACTAATTTGAGTGCTGTGTGAATCGAGGTCGCGCGTGTGGTAACCGTTTATAAGATCAGGAGGGACGCGCATGAGCCGTTAGGAGAGTTAGGCCTGCGCTAAACGTCGCACGTTTGTCGTGTCGAACTCAAACAGTTGTATAATTAGGAATTAATTTCGACAAAAGAGCGACGTTTAGCGCAAACCTTTTATTTAAGTTCGGCACTGCCGTGTAGCACGGCAAGCCCTGCCGTGCTACACGGTAGCGGCACGACACGGTGACAAACGTCGCGCTCTTGTCGTGTCGAATCGAACTGAAAACATTTGAGTTCGGCTCGGCAAAAGTGCGACGTTTAGCGCAGGCCTTAGTCCCCGGTGTGAGTGGCCCCCATACGGTAAATCAACTGAAGGAAGATGATTCAAAAGAGGGCGCTATCAAAAGAAATGTGTACACAACTCGCCGTATGAAGGTACAGAATCCGGGGTACAGATTCTCATGCCACCGTATTCGCAGCTTCACGTTTTTGCTAATACTACTACTAACCATTGCATTGTGATTAAAATATCATCACAATGGATTTTATATTCTTTTTATTCAACATCAGTTTCAGACTTGGCTACGTCTGGAATACCTCATTTAAATAAAACTATAGCTTGGACATATTTTTCCTCAAGGTACTAGAACAATGACCACAGCAAGAGCATTAATAATCTAAATAGAAATAATCCATATGTCTGGTTTTCAGCACATTGATTGCATGCATTCATGTATCAAAGAGTAAGCATTAATGGACATGTAACTTACATAACCATGTACGGTATACTAGAAAGACAAAGCATACTCGGAAAAATACCATTGCATGAGTATGGCAAGTAAAAAGCTATAAAAAGGTCACCCAAACTTAAATTTTGCTATACAAGAAAGAGAAGTATTTTAACTGTATTTTAACTGGCACTGTCGTCGTTATCATAGTCTGCTTGTGGCTAGACATGAAAACATGAACTCTCACCCAGTTACTGCACGTGCGCGCGTTGACCGTTACATCACAAACAAAAACTTTAGAGGGCGCCGTCATTATTGTCGCCCCTTTAAAGAAGGAATTCATTGTGTGGTAAAGAGGTTTTAAAGGAACATTACAGAATTGGTTTTTGCTAACAAAACAGTTGCTGGCAGTGTAAGCACTTTATGTAATCCACCATATACATAAACTGACAAACCTGTAGAAGTTTGAGATCGATCGGCCATCTGGGTCACGAGAAAATAGTGAAAAACCGATTACACATTTGCATGAAATCATATAGATTCAACAAATGAATAAAACGCTCACTGAGCGATAAAATCCAATCGGTAAATTAGTTTATTCATTTCTCATCAAATATGACATTTCAGACAGAAATATTTCAAGGGATGTTTTCTACTATCATCATCATTAGACCGTGTAAGTTTTGTGTAAGTCTGTGATCAAAAAGTATGTTTTACAAGTTTGTTTCTTACCAATTCTGCTATGTTCCTTTAAACTAGTGAGGAAGTTTAAACCACTATAGTTTAAAACCTCTTCACCACACATTGATTCCTATTCATAAATTCATAAATACCTTCCCTCGAAAAAAATATCCAAAAACCTCATGAAAGTTTAGAACAAATCTGACTGTTTAGCCTCAGCTCACCTCGACTCGACGTTGAATTTATTTGCGTGTAGAAAAACCGCGTCGCGCAAGTTCCAAACTATCGCACGGAAGTTTCAAACTTAGGCGACCTACCAAATTTTTGCGCCCTCTTTGACAAAAAGTTGACAGTCTATGTTTAAACACTTCTGACTGTGTTTGTATCACACGTTTAAACATGGCCATGTGATGACCTCTCGACCAATCAGAATGGAAAAACTGTCCCAGGTTTTTATGAATGAGAGTTTATGATCGCTTTAAAAGTGTTAATGCAGTATTTAAAACAATATTATGAGAGGGGTTTTGTTGACAAATCGATGGCACCCCGCCAATGTCATTTAGTCCTCAACCATTAGGAACACGACGGCTCCAATTCAGGGAATACGGCGCCCTCTATATGTCTCCAGTCCACAACTGGGGGGGGGGGACTACTCGTATTAGGGTGGTGAGACCAGACTATAAGGGACACGGACTGTAGCCGAGACTGATGACAGTGGTGATGCCGTGATCATTTGCAGTAGAAATCGGTAAGTGTACTTTTGCGAAACACAAACCTACGACAACAGTGCTGGCAATGGATTGTGTGCAATTTGGTTGAATATTTCCCGTAATACTGATGCAAATACCTGTTGAATTCGGTTTGCTATCTATGTCACAAGAGTAAAAGTAACTGATACCACAGTATGAACGAGCAAACTCAAGACAAGCAACAACAAAACCGCTCACCAAACGAAGAAACAACAAACCAGTCAAAAAAGACATAAACTTTCAGACAGGCAGGTAACCAAACAAAAATCAAACAATATCCCCACCCAGAGAGCCTCCGAACAACAAAAAGAATGGTTAAATAAATAAACAAACACCTTTTTCTGATAAATAAATGACGATGGGTTCATGCATAATCGAAACGTGTGTATTAATTTCAAAACCACAAGTTGTTAAAGTGCTTTAGTTCAGAACTTTGCAATTATGGTTAAATGTACTGATATAAAATTAATCTTGTTGAAAAAGTAGGGCCTACACTTCATTTGTGAAATGTATTAACGGTGGAATCCCACACACTGTACTGGTGCCAGGTCAAGCTGCCTTTGATACACCTAAATATCAGCTGCTAAATATACTTAATGATGTGTGAGCTCTTCATAAAAGAGTCTGGATGGGTTATCCTGCACAATCAGTTTATGTGTATACTCCTTTGCAATGTATACAGTTCCTCTTTGTGCTTGTCCATCTTACGGTCGACTAATTTTGTTGTCCTTTAAAGGCCCTGTACACTATTGGTAAGATCGAAAAACACAATGTTCACAGATTCACACATAACTTACATGATTTAAAGTAAGTAATGGTAGAAAGGGTTCCTTAAAATATTTCTGCCTAAAATGCTATCGTTTCTGAGAAACGAGTAAAACAATAGTAATTATCGCGCGTGATAATTTGAAAAAACAGAAAACACATAAGATCTCTTTTCACAATTTTCTCGTGACCTCGATGACCAATTGAGCCCAAACTTAACATGTTGAATCACACAAAATGTGGACACTGATTTTGAGCTGTTACCAAAAGTGTACGGTCTTTATATGCGGTGACCTTTCCTCGCGCACAGCCCCCCCCCAAAAAAAAAAAACTGTTTCGAGAAAAACGCGATTGAAGATGTACTATTTTTTAAACTGCTGTTTCGTTTCCTATTTTTGTTTAATTTCTTGAGATAAAAATAAAGCTTACTACTTTATTCGTAAAGAAATGTCAATTTGTTTTCATTCCTGCAACTGTTTTTAATTAGTAATTAATTCCTAAACATAAACGTCAATTTGTGAAAATGAAAAAAAAAACGGTTTTACTGTGTAAAAACACAATGCATATGACACCATCTCACGAAAATACAAAATGACACAGCCGCGCCTGAACTGCGGTGTAGCGCGTTGTGTATCGTTGGTAAAGTGACGTATCGAGATAGGTCACTTCCTGGAAATACAAAATGGCAAATTTAGTGATACGTCGTTCATACTAATTAGTGTTATTACGAAACCATTACGTATAAGGTACTGAAACTTGCTGAATGCTATATGCTTTATTTTGAAGGGAGCATGACTCTGATGCTCCGATTACTGTTTACGTGGGAGGAATAATGTCCTAGAGCTCTCTGTGAGAATTGTTTGTGTTTAAATCCTCTTTTTATCAGGGAAAATTTTGTAATTTTTAGGGCTAGTTGAATCGGTTATGGTAAACTTGTATGTATAAAGGCAGCATTGTGCTGGCCTTTTGTCCTTCAAATAAGTGACTGTGTTGTGCTGTTAATTTTGTATGGTGTGTGCTATTGATTTGAGAGTTTAAAAACCAATATAAGTGCAGAAGATCTATATAATTATAGGGGCCTATATATATTACGTCATTTTCTGGGTTTTTCTGTAGTATTTTAGTGAATGGCCCTTTTTACTTTATAGAGGGCCAGCCTTTGTGGGGATTGTGTTGATTTTTGATAAATCATAAATATATAATTATTTCATTAACCAAAAAAGGGTTCAGACTTTAAACTTACTTTGTTCTTATTTCTTAGCGTGCAGATGACACCGTAATTTGTTAAGGGTGATGACGTCATCGATGACGTCGTAAAATTAAATCAACGTTTGATATCTGGAAAAAAAATAATACCTGGAGAGCCACAATTTCCACAAACAAGACTTTTGCACCAAGTGACCCCGTGTGACCGTTACTTCTGTTCAAAACCGGGAGTTGAAGTGAAAGATTCCCGGGCCTCTTTTGTGGTCTTCAATCCATATGATCTAAAATTTGGACATGGTCTCTCTGTAGAATTAATTTTTACCCCCGGGCCTTCCAACTCAAGGAATAATGAAGTAATTATTTTTAACTGCGCACTCTCGTCACAAGTTTCTAAAAAGGGAACCATTTTGCTGAAAACCTGTAGAAGCACTAAAGTTGAAAGCTTAACACATACTTTATAAATTTCAATGTCTGGATAAGAAATAGGCTATGACGTCACGATGACGTCATCTGTTTTAAAATTAGGCTTTATCAAAGTTTCTTATTTCAAACTAATGCAAATCTTCAGAACCACAAATGCTTTCTCGTATATCAAAATTTCCTACAAAAATATGTCTACCATTTTTCACCAGCTCTGCTAATTTTGACATTTCTACCCTGAAAATCTTTGTTTTTTATTTTAACAAAAACCTATGCCTAGTTGTATCTTTCTTTGTAATTTTGTCTAAAAAATCAGCACTATCTTGTCAAATACTAACCTTTGACCCTACCTTTAAACCTGCTTCTCCGTACTGACTTTGCACAATGTATGGCGATAGGTCTTACAGTGGTTTTAATAATGATACATTATTCGATTAAAGACACTGGACACCTTTGGTAATTGTCTTCTCACTTGGTGTATCTCAACATATGCACAAAATAACAAACCTGTGAAAATTTGAACTCAATTGGTCGTCGAAGTTGCGAGATAATAACGGAAGAAAAAACACCCTTGTCAAAAGCTAGGTTACTTCAAAGGGAGCCGTTTCTCACAATGTTTTGAACTATCAACAGCTCTCCATTGCTCGTTACCAAGTAAGTTTTTATGCTATAACAATTATTTTGAGTAATTACCAATAGTGTCCAGTGCCTTTAAGGAAAGGCAAGTGAAAAATCGTGCTTCCTTGTGATTATAATCTAATCCGAGGACATTCTCACACTTTCTGTCTAGGCTGAGAAGAATGGGCGTGTCTACTGCTCCACCCGAAGGAGGCAACAGGGCAACTACACCGCAAGACGCACCCTCGAACTGGAGCAAAACTGGGTGTGTCGCTGTGCTTAATATGTGGACGAGCATGTGCCTGTTTACCGTTTTAATGAAAGGACTCGGTGTTATGTTGCCCACTCTTCAATCTCATTTCGGCACGAAGACATGGGTAATCGGCTGGACAACTGCATTAATGATGGCTATGCTTGGTGTCGTAGGTGAATACAACAATTGTTGTTTTGAATATAAGAATATTCTTGTCAATATTTACCCTGGCTTGTTCCCCATTTACATGACATGTTGCATCTTGGATGGTTCACCTAACATTACCCGATCACAATGTACACTCATACTCAGCATGAGTGCTTCTGACTAAAGACCAGAAATAAACAAAGCACTTGAAGTTTTGGACTCGTTCACGAAACGTCCTAATGTATGCCCGAATTCTGATATAGGTCCCTTTGCAAGCTTCGTCGGTCAACGTTTCGGCATAGGGGAAGTCACCATGGCGTCCGGCGTACTGATTGGAGGAGGTTTCATCTTAGGATCGTTTGCAAACACACCCTTTGAACTGGCTGTCATTCTCACCTTCATATCGGGTGAGTTGCTTATAACAGTGGAAGAATAAATTAATCGTGGAACATTTTACTGGATTTTTTTGCAATACAAAATTGAGTTAAAAATTGCTTCCATTTTTGCGATACATTGGTCTTGTCAAACTGACGCAGAATCCGAGTTAAAATCCCATTGTACAGGTATTAAACTAGGGTACAGGTCGGCCTGACCCAAAATTTGTTCAGGACCCACAGGACACGGAATCCGGGTCAATTCTGACCCAGAAGTTTTTAGAGTTTATAGGTAATCCGCATTTACTTAATCCCCTAAGAATTTATCAGCAACAGCTCGTTATTAGTGTGAAAGGATCTACATGTACTCAGATGTTCACTCTGGTTCTCCTTAGAACCACCACTAAGAAATTAATTACATGTGGCTGTCACCCGCACCAGAGCCTTTTCACAATATAGAAAACCAACCAAATGAGCCTCGTGTGAAAGGACGGTTGTCCTTCATTCCTCAAACATTGAGAACATCATGTTGAATTACGTCCTGCCAATTTTTTTACGACAAAGCTTGTAACGCTTATTTCTAAATCTCAACTTATAACTACATTTTGAAATTGGTTGTAGGTCCAGGCCTAGGTTTAATGGATATCCTGACGAAGGAGTGCGTTGGACGGTACTTCCAAACCAACTACGCAACTGCCACTGGTATCTCCAGAACAGGTGTTTCCTTTGCCCTGATCTGTGCAGCGCCTCTCATTCAGCTGTTCCTCAGCAACTACGGCTGGCGCGGAACCATGCTACTCATTGGCGGAATCTCATTGCACTCTGTCGTGAGCGGCGCCCTGCTAGTGAGTGTCAATGCGAAGGGACGAGATGACGACTACGATGCCGTGCCTCAAGACGAGTGCGTACAGCCTGTAGAATCCAAGGGCAGCTGTATATCCCGTTTTTACAGATTCTTAAAGAACCTGGATCTAGAACTGCTTTCCATGTCTCCATTCTGGTTAGTCACTCTCATCACATGCTGCACCAAGTTTTCCTTCGATATGTGGATCATATACTTCGTTTCCCAAGCCCACTCCACAGGGTTCACATTGAAAGATTCATCAACGTTCGTCGCAGTGGCAGGCTTCGGGAACATCATTGCGAAGCTCGGCCAGGGGGTTATTGTGGACAAGGCGATCTTACCAGCCTGGGTACTGATGTGCATAAGCCTCCTGGTTAGTTCCTTTTTCTTGATGGCGTCTCCATTTCTCACTGCCTACTGGAGTATGATGACGGCATCGTTCTTCGTACTCCTATGCGACGGAATCCTTAGCTGTACCAACGACGTGCTTACTAAAGAAATATTTGGTGTAGAGTTACTGGCTGGGGCCTTCGCATGGTTCAGCGTCATTATGATCGGCGTCAGAATTTTTACTGGTTTTTTGCCAGGTACGTTTCCCTTGTACTCCCTGTGTACAAGGGTTTTGTTTACATAAATTCTCTTAAGGTTCAATAAGACATAGAAAATAAAATTCAAGCACACCTTTTACGTACTTCTTCGTACACGGATATTTTTCTGATTGGACGATCTGCATAAACGAATGGTCATTCTCCCATAGATCGTCTTCTTGGCCGGCAGTTTACAAGCTTAACCAGTTCCGATATGTTCTGTTCCAGGTTTGATGTACGATACTTTTGGAGATTACAGGGCAGCCTTCATCTTCATAGGGTCAGTTCAATTCTTCCCACTGTTTGTCGTTGTCATTCTGAAGCATAAACAATACATCCGGTAGACCACCATCTAACGGCTACAACCAGTTTTGTCAAGTACCCTTCTTTACAAATAATAATTAGGGAATAGCAAAGTGGGGAGCCGTTCTTCCATGTGTGTTAATAATGACCGGGTTGGTGGCTGGCCGCTGTTAATGGACCAACCTTTGCGTGGCAACCTTATTCACTTACGTAGAACCATGTACTATTTTTATTGCCCAAGTTTTTACCAACCAACGTTGGAAACTATGGGAAGCCATCACGGCAAAACAAAACAAATATTATAGCCACAGTTTGTAACAACGTTGCACAAATATTCAAAAACAGTGTTGATTTTGTTGGAAACAAAGCAACCAATAACGAGATTTATTGAGGTGTTCGTGCAACAGCGCGAACAACCCATTGAGGTGTTCGTGCAGCAGCGCGAACAACTCATTGTTTATGTTCGTTTTTTGGGGTTTTTTTTTTTTGAGGTGTTCGTGCAGCAGCGCAAACAACTCATTGTTTTTGTTCGGTTTTTGTTTTGTTTTGAGGTGTTCGTGCAAAAGCACGAACAACTCATTGTTTTTGTTCGGTTTTTTTTAGGTGTTCGGAGCGAAGCTCGGAACAACTCTTTGTTTTTGTTCGTTTTTTTTTTTTTTTTTTTTTTAGGTGTTCGGAGCGAAGCTCGGAACAACTCTTTGTTTTTGTTCGTTTTTTTTTATTTTTTAGGTGTTCGGAGCGAAGCTCGGAACAACTCTTTTTTTTTTTTTTTTTTTTTTTTTTTTTGAGGTGTTCGTGCAACAGCACGAACAACTCATTGTTTTTGTTCGGTTTTTTGAGGTGTTCGTGCAGCAGCGCGAACAACTCTTTGTTTTTGTTCGGTTTTTTTTCTTTCTTCTTTTTAGTTTTTCTTATTCTTCCGAACGAGACTTGTCCGCAGGCAAAAGCATAGTTGCGAACTTTTGATCAACTTGAAACTTCATGTGAAGTTAGATCATAACTATCAGAAGGCAAGTAAGTTGTGACGTCACGATTACGTCATCAGGTGTTAATTTACAAGCACTTTAAGTTCAAAAAGTGACGTCATGCCAATGCCTGTATGTCTCTGAATATTACAGCTACGGTATTCATGTTTGGGCATATGATAGACCAAGACATGGGCAACATTTGAAAAGTTAACGCCAAAATCGTATGACCTTTACTTCCGGGTCGTTACCCTGGGTCGAAGTTTGCCTTTGGTTTTTTTTCTTGAAAAACATCACTTTTGGGCTTATTTACGGCATAACTCAAGATTGAAATTGAATTGAACATTGAAACTCATCAGACATTTGAACCTCAATATCAAGACGACACAAACTTGATGATGTCATGATGACGTCATCAGGTTTGGAATTACAATAAATCAAAGTTTAATATTTGTAAAAAATCGTGAACCGCATGTTGGATTTTTACAATCGACACATCATCGGACAGGTCGTTGAAAGTTCAACAAACCCTACACAAAACTTGACCCCATTTGACCTTAACTTCCGGTTCAAATCGGAAGTTGAAAATTTCAAAAATTCATATCTCGAAAACTACCGATTATTTTAGTTTATTTTTTGTACCACAGTGTAGAACGTTAAGCCTGCTAAAACTTTTGCACTCAGATGACAATATTTTGACCGTTACATCAGGTCGAACAAGGCGCACGTTTAAGTTGACCCACCGTGACAACGCACGATAGTGAAACTGAAAGAACACAGGTAGACATACGAACGTGCGCCTACACATTGCATGCATTGAAGGCTGTGCGTGTTTCTGTGCCCGTCGTTTGGACATGTACAGTTCATCGTACTTTTAACAATGGCGGCACAACAATGCAGAAATGAGTTTCTCTCAACTGTGCTATGTTTGGCGTCAAATTGTTCCCTCTTTGCCCTTCTGGTGGCTTGATGGTGATTATGGAATTGAAGACTTAGTTTCACTGAGATGTCCACCTGCTTCAGTGATTCGTATCACTTTTCTTATATGAGAAAATTCAAGCAGAAAAAGGATTAACATTTGTTATGTTTTGACCATACACCGAATGAAATGAACGGACGTGACATCAGCTTGTCAAGGGCGTTTCAGACCGGCACTCACGGCAGTGTTTATCGGCGCGACACGGTGAATACAACGGTAAGCTTGGTTTCAGCATAATCTCTTTTCAAAATGAATGTGTCAAGTAGTGACGTTTTTAAAACTAAGGGTCGTTTAATGATCATGGAGGAGGAAGAATTGGGCAATGGGGGATTGGTATGATTGTTGGCTCTGTCAATAGTGTCAGAAAATGGTAAGATTTGATGAATGTGTTCCATCAACTATAGAATTAATGTTATTATGCCATAGATAAGTTACAACCTTTCGATGAAGTTTCCCCAAAGGTTAAGATTTATAAGTTATTCATTTCCAAATCAGTATGGGCACTTTCCACGTATTAAATTATAATCTTGAAATGTTTTAAGTCTCGAATTTTGTTTATTTTACCAGTTAGTACAGTGTTCAAGGAACATATGGAACAGAGTCTGATGGCGGGATGAGAGGCTGATGACTGGGTCAGGACTGGTACACAGAAAGGAGTTGCAGCTGTTAACATGAGCCATCTTTAGTCTTCACTGCTCCTGTCAGTTGTCAACTATGGTTATACCTGGCCAAAACAATGATTATGGATGGTCTTTTCTTGAGAGGTAAATTTACAGTAGTTTATTGAAGGTTCAAAATGACACAAATTATGCAAGGTAAAACATGTCCAAAGGAATTGAAATAATACTTCTGGTTGAGCCCATTTACCTTGTAATTCATTGCATTTTTTGTTGGTATGGATAACATGACTTTGCGTAACTAATGCTGTGAGACTTTCTATTCAAAGAAGTTTACATATTTTTGAAACATTCTAAACATAAGTTATTGTAAATTTGTTCATGCATTTAAAATATTGTGCTATGATTTTTATTGTGTTATATGAATTTTTTTTTTTGAGACTTGGTAGGTTATGAAAAAATGTCTGAAGATTATTCATGAAGTCATACTCTGTTCATTGTTTTTTCTTCATCAGAATGCAGCACATCCAGTACCGGAATGGTCTACAGTGAAAATTGTGACACTTGCTGTTATGTTCCATTCCTTATTTCCCTGCCAAGTCACTGTATGATGCACCATGGAGGTAGAAATAGTATTTGACTCAGTTTTTTCAGTCTAACTTCAGTCTAAAAAACTTCACAAGAGGCTTAGACTTGCATCTTCATGATGTGCCTTTGTCTTGCATTCCAAACAAGTGTCTTCTACGGTTTAATTTTTCTTAAGTCAATTTTTTCTCAATTAACAATATCTAAAAATCAAGCGAGCCGTTTATAAATTGCAACTGAAAGCTTACACAATGCTTGACTCATTTGAAGGTTATCATCATCAAGTGTATTATGAACAATCATTTTTCATCCATCGATACTCAATGAGAATCCAAATTTATTTGAAATCCTTTGAACATTTCTAATAATTATATTTTAGCTTAATAATGTCAACTTGAACAACATAGCTTGAGTGAACTTGTGATTTATAATGAATCAATAAAGAGTAAGTTTTCATGAAGCAATAAATTAGCTTTTAATAGTGAATGGCATACTTGATATAGTTGGGTTGCTTGCTAGCTTATTACACGCTTGACATTTTATTCCTGAAGCATGACCCCACTCCCCTTTCCTTCCAGTCCAAACAGGAAGTTCTAACTATACAAAACTCTAGTCTCTGTTCAAGAGTCTCGTAACCTGATTTTGGCAATAGCTTTGTCAGTCTTTAAAACAGTCGTCCATGCAAACCTCGCTAACAATCAAACGCCAGGCTTTTAATCATGTGCTTTTTTTTAGATTTTTGCTAAAGTGTGTAGGTTGTTAGGCACGCCACAAAACAGTAATGGCACCAAATTCCACCCAATGCAATAGCTCTCGTTTTTTTTACGTGTTCGGAGCAAAGCTCGGAACAACTCTTTGTTTTTGTTCGGTTTTTTTTTAGGTGTTCGGAGCGAAGCTCGGAACTCTTTGTTTTTGTTCGTTTTTTTTTAGGTGTTCGGAGCGAAGCTCGGAACAACTCTTTGTTTTTGTTCGTTTTTTGAGGTGTTCGTGCAACAGCGCGAACAACTCATTGATTTTGTTCGTTTTTTGAGGTGTTCGTGCAACAGCGCGAACAACTCATTGTTTTTGTTCGTGTTTTTTTTTTTTTTTTTTTTTTTTTAGTTTTTATTCTTCTTCTCAGAGTTTTTTGTCCGCAGGCAAATGCATAGTTGTTAAACTTACATGATCTTGAAACTTTACATGTAGGTATACATTAACTTGTAGATGATTCTAAAAGTTGTGCCGTCATGATGACGTCATCGGGTGTCAAATTACAAGCAAATTTACGTTCAAAAAGTGACGTCATGCCAATGCCTGTATGTCTCTGAATATTTTAGCCACATTTTTTATATTTGGGCATATGATAGATCTAGACACGGGCAATCTTTAAAAAGTTAACACCAAAATCGTATGACCTTTACTTCCGGGTCGTTACCCTGGGTCGAAGTTTGCCTTTGGGTTTTTTTCTTGAAAAACATCACTTTCGGGCTTATTTACGGCATAACTCAAGATTGAAATTGAATTGAACATTGAAACTCATCAGACATTTGAACCTCAATATCAAGACGACACAAACTTGATGATGTCATGATGACGTCATCAGGTTTGGAATTACAATAAATCAAAGTTTAATATTTGTAAAAAATCAAAACTCGTGAACCGCATGTTGGATTTTTACAATCGACACATCATCGGACAGGTCGTTAAAAGTTCAACAAACCCTACACAAAACTTGACCCCATTTGACCTTAACTTCCGGCTCAAATCGGAAGTTGAAAATTTCAAAAATTCATATCTCAGAAACTACCGATAATTTTAGTTTATTTTTTGTACCACAGTGTAGAACGTTAAGCCTGCTCAAACTTTTGCACTGAGATGACAATATTTTGACCGTTACATCAGGTCGAAAAAGGCGCACGTTTAAGTTGACCCACCGTGACAACGCACGATAGTGAAACTGAAAGAACACAGGTAGACATACGAACGTGCGCCTACACATCGCATGCATTAAAGGCTGTGCGTGTTTCTGTGCCCGTCGTTTGGACATGTACAGTTCATCGTACTTTTAACAATGGCGGCACAACACTACAGAAATGAGTTTCTCTCAACCTGTGCTATGTTTGGCGTCAAATTGTTCCCTCTTTGCCCTTCTGGTGGCTTGATGGTGATTATGGAATTGAAGACTTAGTTTCACTGAGATGTCCACCTGCTTCAGTGATTCGTATCACTTTTCTTATATGAGAAAATTCAAGCAGAAAAAGGATTAACATTTGTTATGTTTTGACCATACACCGAATGAAATGAACGGACGTGACATCAGCTTGTCAAGGGCGTTTCAGACCGGCACTCACGGCAGTGTTTATCGGCGCGACACGGTGAATACAACGGTAAGCTTGGTTTCAGCATAATCTCTTTTCAAAATGAATGTGTCAAGTAGTGACGTTTTTAAAACTAAGGGTCGTTTAATGATCATGGAGGAGGAAGAATTGGGCAATGGGGGATTGGTATGACTGTTGGCTCTGTCAATAGTGTCAGAAAATGGTCAGATTTGATGAATGTGTTCCATCAACTATAGAATTAATATTATTATGCCATAGATAAGTTACAACCTTTCGATGAAGTTTCCCCAAAGGTTAAGATTTATAAGTTATTCATTTCCAAATCAGTATGGGCACTTTCCACGTATTAAATTATAATCTTGAAATGTTTTAAGTCTCGAATTTTGTTTATTTTACAAGTTTCTACAGTGATCAAGGAACATATGGAACAGAGTCTGATGGCGGGATGAGTTGAGAGTCTGATGACTGGGTCAGGACTGGTACACAGAAAAAGAGTTGCAGCTGTCAATATGAGCCATCTTTAGTCTTCACTGCTCCTGTCAGTTGTCAACTATGGTTATACCTGGCCAAAACAATGATTATGGATGGTCTTTTCTTGAGAGGTAAATTTACAGTAGTTTATTGAAAGTTCAAAATGACACAAATTATGCAAGGTAAAACATGTCCAAAGGAATTGAAATAATACTTCTGGTTGAGCCCATTTTCCTTGTGATTCATTGCATTTTTTGTTGGTATGGATAACAGACTTTGCGTAACTAATGCTGTGAGACTTTCTATTCAAAGAAGTTTACATATTTTTGAAACATTCTAAACATAAGTTATTGTAAATTTGTTCATGCATTTAAAATACTGTGCTATGATTTTTATTGTGTTATATTTGTTCCATCAACTATTAATATTATTATGCCATAAATGTGTTACAACCTTTCGATGAAGTTTCCCCAAAGGTTAAGATTTATAAGTTATTCATTTCCAAATCAGTATGGGCACTTTCCACGTATTAAATTATAATCTTGAAATGTTTTAAGTCTCGAATTTTGTTTATTTTACAAGTTTCTACAGTGATCAAGGAACATATGGAACAGAGTCTGATGGCGGGATGAGTTGAGAGTCTGATGACTGGGTCAGGACTGGTACACAGAAAAAGAGTTGCAGCTGTCAATATGAGCCATCTTTAGTCTTCACTGCTCCTGTCAGTTGTCAACTATATACCTGGCCAAAATCATGATTATGGATGGTCTTTTCTTGAGAGGTAAATTTACAGTAGTTTATTGAAAGTTCAAAATGACACAAATTATTTTGCAAGGTAAAACATTTCCAAAGGAATTGAAATAAAACTTCTGGTTGAGCGGTTTTGAGCCCATTTTCTTTGTAATTCATTGCATTTTTTGTTGGTATGGATAACATGACATTGCGTAACTAATACTGTGAGACTTTCTATTCAAAGAAATTTACATATTTTAGAAACATTCTAAACATTATTACAACGTCATTGTAAATTTGTTCATGCATTTAAAATATTGTGCTATGATTCTTATAGTGTTATATGATTTTTTTTTGAGACTTGATAGGTTATGAAAAAATGTCGGAAGATATTTTCATCAACTCATACTCTGTTTATTGTTTTTTCTACATCAGAATACAGCACATCCAGTACCGGAATGGTCTACAGTGATGTTCCATTCCTTATTTCCTTGCCAAGTCACTGTATCATGCACCATGGAGGTAGAAATAGTATTTGACTCAGTTTTTTAATAGTTAAACTTCACAATTGAGGCTTAGACTCGCATCTTCATGATGTGCCTTTGTATTGCACAACTATTCTAAACAAATGTCTTCTAAGGTTTAATTTTTTCTCAAGTCTAAATAAACAAAACGTTCTGTACAGAAACCAATATTTAAAAATCAAGCAAGCCATTTATAAAATGCAACTGAAAGCTTACACAATGCTTGACTTATTTGAAGGTTATCATCATCAAGTGTATTATGAACAATCATTTTTCATCCATCGATACTCAATGAGAATCCAAATTTATTTGAAATCCTTTGAACATTTCTAATAATTATAGCTTAATAATGTCAACTTGAACAACATAGCTTGTGTGAACTTGTGATAATTATGATGAATCAATAAAGAATAAGTTTTCATTAAACAATAAATTAGCTTTTAATAGTGAATGGCTTTATACTTAAAATAGTTGTGTGTGTATTTCAAAGCCTCTTATCGAGATCTGCATCCAAGATGAAAGGGAACTCACAAAATTTATGCTATTGTATTAAATGACAATATTAAACCTCTGCCCTTTCAAATATATGGCGACGTCGTCAATTTACACACCGCCCTCTTGTGACAAATATTGTTTCATAAAATCGTAACCCTTGTAATGGAAATAAACATGAAATCTTGCACTATTCTGGTTCAAACCGGCAGTTGAAGTTTTATATTGAATAAAACTCCTGAACCAGGCAATATAAAATTTGTCAGTAACAAAAACACGTTTTTTTCATCATGACGTCATCGGGTGTCAAGTTACAGTAATTCAAAGCTTAGTACACAAAAAATCATATCTCCTGAACCGCACGTCATAAAGTTGTATTGTTTGTTTTGTCTTGTAGCTTACAGCACTTGTGACATTTTGTTCATACGGAAGACCCAACCCTGACCTTTGTTTCCGGTCCAAACAGAAAGCTCAAAAATTTAAATAATCATATCTCCTGAATCATATGTCATAAAGTCTTAATCTTTGTGCTGCTTGCTAGGTTAAAACACATTGTGACATTTTATTTGAAGCATGACCCCACTTTGACCTTCCCTTTCGGTCAAAACAGCAAGTTCTAACTATACGAAACTCTAGTCTCTGTTCAAAGTTCTCTTTGTCAGTCTTTAAAACAGCCGTCCATGCAAACCTCGCTAACAATCAATTAACGTCAGGCTTTTAATCGTGTGCTTTTTTATAGACTTTTGCTAAAGTGTGTAGCTTGTTAGGCACCCCACAAAACAGTAATGGCACCAAATTCCACTCAATGCAATAGCTCTCGCGTTGACTACAACACTGACCCCATCGATAGCCGAACACCTCGTGTTTGTTTGGACAAACACTTGCGCTCTAGTTTTTTTTGTTCTTAGTTTTTATTCTTCTTCTCAGCTTCGTTTGTCCGCAAGCAAATGCATAGTTGTTAAACTTACATGAACTTGAAACTTAACATGTAGGTACACAATAACTTGTAGATGATTCTAAAAGTTGTGCCGTCATGATGACGTCATCAGGTGTCAAATTACAAGCAAAATTTAGGTTAAAAAAGTGACGTCACGCCAATGCCTGTATATCTCTGAATATTTTAGCTACAGTAGTTAAATTGGGGCATATGATAGATCTAGACATGGGCAATCTTTGAAAAGTTAACACCAAAATCGTATGACCTTTACTTCCGGGTCGTTACCCTGGGTCGAAGTTTGCCTTTGGTTTTTTTTCTTGAAAAACATCACTTTTGGGCTTATTTACGGCATAACTCAAGATTGAAATGGAATTGAACATTGAAACTCATCAGACATTTGAACCTCAATATCAAGACGACACAAACTTGATGATGTCATGATGACGTCATCAGGTTTTGAATTACAATAAATCAAAGTTTAATATTTGTAAAAAATCATAACTCGTGAACCGCATGTTGGATTTTTACAATCGACACATCATCGGACAGGTCGTTAAAAGTTCAACAAAACATTCACAAAACTTGACCCCATTTGACCTTAACTTCCGGTTCAAATTGGAAGTTGAAAATTTCAAAAATTCATATCTCAAAAACTACAAATTATTTTAGTTCATTTTTTTGTATCAAGGTGTAGAACGTTAAGCCTGCTCAAACTTTTGCACTCAGATGACAACATTTTTTCCTTTACATCAGGTCGAAAAAGGCGCACGTTTAAGTTGACCCACAGTGACAACGAACGATAGTGAAAGAACACAGGTACATGTACATGTACGTGTACACATATACGCACACTGTAGGCTTTGCGTAGTGGCGTGAATTTGGACATGTTTGGACATGTCACAGTTCATCGTACTTTTAACAATGGCGCTACGCAGCAGAAATGAGTTTCTCTCAACTGTGCTATGTTTGGCGTCAAATTGTTTCCTTTTTCGCCCTTCTGGTGGCTTGATGGTGATTATGGAATTGAAGACCTAGTTTCACTGAGATGTCTACCTGCTTCAGTGATTTGTATCACTTTTATTATGTGAGAAAATGCAAGCAGAAAAGGATTGACATTGGTTATGTTTTGATCCTACACCGAAATGAACGGACGTGACATCGTTTTGTCGAGGGCAATTCAGACCGGCACTCACGGCAGTGTTTATCGGCGCGACACGGTGAATACAACGGTAAGCTTCGTTTCAACATAATCACTTTTCAAAATGAATGTGTCAAGTAGTGACGTTTTTAAAACTAAGGATCGTTTAATGATCATGGAGGAGGAAGAATTGGGCAACGGGGGATTGGTATGATTGTTGGATTTGTCACTAGTGTCAGAAAATGGTCAGATTTGATGAATGTGTTCCATCAACTATCAATATTATTATGCCATAAATGTGTTACAACCTTTCGATGAAGTTTCCCCAAAGGTTAAGATTTATAAGTTATTCACTTCCAAAGCAGTATGGGCACTTTCCACGTATTAAATTATAATCTTGAAATGTTTTAAGTCTCGAATTTTGTTTATTTTACAAGTTAGTACAGTGATCAAGGAACATATGGAACAGAGTCTGATGGCGGGATGAGTTGAGAGTCTGATGACTGGGTCAGGACTGGTACACAGAAAAAGAGTTGCAGCTGTCAATATGAGCCATCTTTAGTCTTCACTGCTCCTGTCAGTTGTCAACTATATACCTGGCCAAAATCATGATTATGGATGGTCTTTTCTTGAGAGGTAAATTTACAGTAGTTTATTGAAAGTTCAAAATGACACAAATTATTTTGCAAGGTAAAACATTTCCAAAGGAATTGAAATAAAACTTCTGGATGAGCGGTTTTGAGCCCATTTTCCTTGTAATTCATTGCATTTTTTGTTGGTATGGATAACATGACTTTGCGTAACTAATGCTGTGAGACTTTCTATTCAAAGAAGTTTACATATTTTTGAAATATTCTAAACATAAGTTATTGTAAATTTGTTCATGCATTTAAAATATTGTGCTATGATTTTTATTGTGTTATATGAATTTTTTTTTTGAGACTTGGTAGGTTATGAAAAAATGTCTGAAGATTATTCATGAAGTCATACTCTGTTCATTGTTTTTTCTTTATCAGAATGCAGCACATCCAGTACCGGATTGGTCTACAGTGAAAATTGTGACACTTGCTGTTATGTTCCATTCCTTATTTCCCTGCCAAGTCACTGTATGATGCACCATGGAGGTAGAAATAGTAATTGACTCAGTTTTTTCAGTCTAACTTCAATCTAAAAAACTTCACAAGAGGCTTAGACTTGCATCTTCATGATGTGCCTTTGTCTTGCATTCCAAACAAGTGTCTTCTACGGTTTAATTTTTCTCAAGTCAATTTTTTCTCAAGTAACAATATCTTAAAATCAAGCAAGTCATTTATAAATTGCAACTGAAAGCTTACACAATGCTTGACTTATTTGAAGGTTATCATCATCAAGTGTATTATGAACAATCATTTTTCATCCATCGATACTCAATGAGAATCCAAATTTATTTGAAATCCTTTGAACATTTCTAATAATTATATTTTAGCTTAATAATGTCAACTTGAACAACATAGCTTGTGTGAACTTGTGGTTTATAATGAATCAATAAAGAATAAGTTTTCATGAAGCACTAAATAAGCTTTTAATAGTGAATGGCATACTTGATATAGTTGGGTTGCTTGCTAGCTTATTACACGTTTGACATTTTATTCCTGAAGCATGACCCCACTTTGACCTTTCCTTCCAGTCCAAACAGGAAGTTCTAACTATACAAAACTCTAGTCTCTGTTCAAGAGTCTCGTAACCTGATTTTGGCAATAGCTTTGTCAGTCTTTAAAACAGTCGTCCATGCAAACCTTGCTAACAATCAACGTCAGGCTTTTAATCATGTGCTTTTTTAGATTTTTGCTAAAGTGTGTAGGTTGTAAGGCACGCCACAAAACAGTAATGGCACCAAATTCCACTCAATGCAATAGCTCTCGCGTTGACTACAACACTGACCCCATTGATAGCCGAACACCTCGTGTTTGTTTGGACAAACACTTGCGCTCTATTTTTTTTTAATTTTTTTTTATAGTTTTTCTTATTCTTCCGAACGAGCCTTGTCCGCAGGCAAACGCATAGTTGCGAACTTTTGATCAACTTGAAACTTCATGTGAAGTTAGAACATAACTATCAGAAGGTAAGTAAGTTGTGACGTCACGTTTTGTCACTTGATATTTCCCTTCGGTTAGATCTAGTCTCTTCTATAACAGTCGCCAGTAATTCATAAATTCATATCTCTTTAACTACACAAGCCATTTCGACCATCTACACCATATGCAAGGGCTCCACATACTTCACTAACTTAAATGAATATGTTCGTGACCTTGTCTTGACCTTTTGACCTGTCTAAACTTGAAGTTCTGTAAAACGCTCAGAAAAAAATCCATACTTAGCTATTCATTTTGTTTTTACAATAACAAACAGCACAGCTCACGATCACTCCAGTCAGTTTTACTTAAAAACTAATGACTCGTTAATTCAGGCCAAAAAACACGAACACCTCGAATTTGTTATCAAACAAATTCTTATGTCTAGTGTATTTTTATTTTAGTTCGTAACCCAAACGTTGTCCGCTAACAAAGAGACACTTCCCAAGGTCATATCAACTTGAAACTTCACATATAGTTAGATATTCATGGGGAGATGAAACAGAAGTTGTGACAAGATAATGACGTCATCTGATGATTTATTATAATATTAGGTAATTAAACACAACTAATTTTACTAAAGTTTGAACCCTTTTCATTCCACAAACGTAGCTCAAAAACTACGGAGTTTCAATTCTTCTTTCTTCTTTGAAACCAACAAATAAAAGATACTTATCATTTCGAATGTGGAAACGAATCAATTTTAAGATAGATTTCTAGGTGAAAACGAGCGTTAAAATGTTGAAATCTAAGCCAATACCTAGCGCACTGTGTGACATACCACTGTTATCACTAATCCCGTGTACGGAGTGGTGGTTAGCCTTTGATCTAATAGAACTGCAGTACATGCACAGAACCACACAACCAATGCAACGACAAAGGCTATTGCGGTGGCCTGACTTGTGTGCAACGGTGGCCATGCATTGTGTACAAGTTTGGACATGTCAAAGTTCATTGAACATTACTACGGTTTGTATCGACAACACGACGTTCAGCACATACAATCTCAAAGTTGAGTGTCAATTTATTTCCGTTTTACTCGTCTGATGGCTAAATGATAGGCAAAGAGTAGAAGAGGAGGCTTCACTGAGATGTCCACCTGCTTTAGTGATTCGCACGACTTTTAATAACTGACTAAAATTCAATATGAAAAAGATCGACAAAGGTTTGCGTGTCATCAAACACCGAGACCGATGTCACGTTGATCGCCCAGACCATGCCCGCGTAAAGCGTTGTAGGCCCGCTGAGTACATCCGTCAGACACGGTGATTAAAATGGTAAGCTTTCGTTCAATACATCGTTTGAATAGAATGGTATGCTTTCCTCATCTTGTGCACAGGCATGTTCATAAACTGTATCCATTAATTGCCAAGTGTTTTTGTTTGTTTGTCTTTTAAAGTACGACTATTTGATCACGTGTGTGGGCCCTTTACTTTAGTACTATCATGGAGGAAGAAGTGTCCTCCATGGGGTAGGCCTGAGAATGACCAAGATAGTATTGATTTGTTGACTGTCACGTTGTTTGCCTAGATGTATGTATAGCGACATATATAATTAGGGCATTGAAACAATTTTGGTTTTTACGTAAACAATTTCAACCCTACGGATATGATGAAGTTTTGTCACATTTCTCCTAAATCATGTTATTCAATTCTTCAGAGGTAGTTTACTACATTGAAAATTCAAATTAAACCAAACTTAATTTGCAAGGGAAACAATTTTTGCATGAGCTAATCAAAAGTTGACGGTGTTTTTTAAGCTGTTCTCCATTCAATTCAAGGCACTCTGTCTGTATAGATAAAATTAACCCCAAAATCTCTTTTGCAGTGGAGACATTTTGGAAATAATTCTTAACATGTACCGTAAATGCTTTTACACGAACGATTGTCTTTAAGGTTACTAATTTTATTTAATTTTTAATATTTGTATGTCCCTTCTTTAGATTGTGGGTTTCACAGCACATCAAGTACCGCAACCCAGGCTCCATATGGTGGCAGCAACAGAAGACATACTGTTAAAGCAAGTTTTCTTATTTGACTTTTGCCCAGTGTATATAAACATCTCAGAGGTAGAAATTGCACTTAAATCGTTTCACTTAAATATCCCAAATCATGAAGGGCCTATGCTTGCATCATTACGATGTGCCTTTTTCTTGTTTATTAGAGAGGTTTTGCAAGCGTACAGATTTGGATACAGTGACGTTAACCCTATAGGTGGATTGCAATAGACGTCATCGGCCGCCATCTTTGATGAATTGTGCACGCGAAAGAGCTATCATTGGCTGAGAGTCGTGCGTACATGTAGCGCGTACACGCGTGCACTTTTCCATTGTTTTACATCAAAGATGGCGGTCAATGACGTGTAATGCAATCCATCTATTTGTTCCTGTTGGATTTGTTTACGCACATGTATGAGCTCACATATCTGATTTCAACGCACATGCAAAACACGGAAGCCGCTGTTACGCGTCACGTGAACACAACAAGTGTTGACGTATCTGTATCAGTAGACTTGCGAAACCTCTCTTAGACTTACATTTTAAAAAACAGAAACAATTTTACCGATTTCTGTTGAATTTTTTCCCTAGATTGAAAACATTTCCCCTGGTATTGCTTTTAAAGGTGTCATGATAGATAGAGATGTGTTTGTAAGCAAACAAATTAGAAAATGTAGTTTAGACCTGACACATAACTCTATGATTGCGAAACGAAATCTGACGCGCATCCCAGTCATCGTATCTGTATCTGTATCCGTATCCATACACTTGCAAAACTTCTGTAAAACTTAAATAAAGGAGACTTTTACAGTTATTTACTTCTTATCAAAACCCAACTGTTTTTCAGATCCTGTCAACACTTTAAAGGAAGTATGACTTAATAAATTTAGCATGAATTGCAAAGCTTGTGTAAGCATGTGTTTTATTGTCTTTAGAGCTTTTTCTTAATAAATACAAAAATGTTGCTTCAGTGATTGGAATCCTGGATAGAACAATTTTGAACTACAAATTACAAGCAAATCAAATTACCAACATTACAGGTCACAAACCCTTCAAACTTCGCACATAGTTAGCTCTTCGCAAGTAAAAGACACCGCTTTAATGACACGATAATGATGTCACAAGGTGTTGAATTGAAAGTTTATTATTTGAAAAAATCTTAACTCTTGAGTCGTGCTTTGTTTTAGAAACCAATATTTAAAAATCAAGCAAGCCATTTATAAATTGAAACTGAAAGCTTACACAATGCTTGACTTATTTGAAGGTTTTCATCATCAGGTGTAATGGGCAATCATTGTTCATCCACCGATACTTAATGAGAATCCAAATTTCTTTGAAATCCTTTGAACATTTCTAATAATTATAGCTTAATAATGTCAACTTGAACAACATAGCTCGTGTAAACTTGTGATGTGTGATGAATGGCAAATAATAGTGAATGGCATACTTGATATAGTTGGGTTGCTAGCTTAATACACGTTTGACATTTTATTCCCGAAGCATGACCCCACTTTGACCTTTCCTACCGGTCCAAACAGGAAGTTCGAACTATACAAAACTCTAGTCTCTGTTCAAGGTTCTCGTATGATTTTGACAAAAGCTTTGTCAATCTTTAAAACAGCCGTCCATGCATACCTAGCTAACAATCAAACGTCGGGATTTTCATCGTGTTTTTTTTTAAATAGACCTTTGCTAAAGTGTGTAGCTTGTTAGACATGCCAAAACTATGGTGGCCCTGAAGGGACATCGCATATCGCAAACGTGTGCGCATACGTATGCAATGTCGTGAAACAAATCGCGAATATGTGCGCAAACGTATGCAATGTCGTGAAACAATTCGCGAATATGTGCGCACACGTATGCAATGTCGTGAAACAAATCGTGAATGTGTGCGCACACGTATGCAATGTCGTGAAACAATTCGCGAATATGTGCGCACACGGTATGCAATGTCGTGAAACAATTCGCGAATATGTGCGCACACGTATGCAATGTCGTGAAACAATTCGCGAATATGTGCGCACACGTCTGCGAATATATTTGCGATGTCGTGAATTTTATTGCATACCATGTTGCATACCTTTGAATAAAATGTCTAATGATCTGGGTGGTTTCTTGCCTACAGTGAGATAAGCGGTAGTCATTTGCAGCGGTAGCCATTGTTGTTAGGCAGGCAAGGCGGGTGGTCTTCCGGTATGGCAAGACTTGGCCTGGTGCCAAGTTCCTGGGTACATGCTTACAGGGAGCCTGACCTGACTGTAGCGCCACGTACTCCCTAGGTTACTAACAAATTGTCCGCAACTATGAAATCACCCCAAAGGTATGCAACATGGTATGCAATAAAATTCACGACATCGCAAATATATTCGCAGACGTGTGCGCACACATTCGCGATTTGTTTCACGACATTGCATACGTATGCGCACACGTTTGCGATATGCGATGTCCCTTCAGGGCCACCATACAAAACTATTAGCACCAAATTCAACTAAATGCAATAGCTCACGCATTGATACAACACTGACCCGATAGCCGAACACCTCGGTGTTTGTTTCTACGTACACTAAATTCTAGTTTTTTTAAAGTTTTTCTTCTTCTTCTCAGAGTCGTTTGTCCACAAAAAATAGCATAGTTGCGATGCCTATATCAACTTGAAACTTTACATATAGGTATATTGCAACTAGCAGATGAAACAGAAGTTGTGGCGTCATGATGACGTCATTGGGTGTCAAATTACAAGCAATTTAAGTTCAAAAAGTGACGTCATGCCAATGCATGTATGTCTCTGAATATATCAGCTACAGTATTCATATTTGGGCATATGATAGACCAAGTTATGGGCAACATTTGAAAAGTAACTTCAAAATCGTATGACCTTTACTTCCGGGTCGTTACTCTGGGTCGAAGTTTGCCTTTGTTTTTTTCTTGAAAAATATCACTTTCGGGCTTATTTACGGCATAACTCAAGATTGAAATTGAATTGAACATTGAAACTCATCAGACATTTGAACCTCAATATCAAGACGACACGAACTGGATGATGTCATGATGACATCATCAGGTTTTGAATTACAATAAATCAAAGTTTAATATTTGTAAAAAATCATAACTCATGAACCGCATGTTGGATTTTTACGATCGACACATCATCGGACAGGTCGTTTAAAGTTCAACAAAACCTACACAAAACTTGACCCCATTTGACCTTAACTTCCGGTTCAAATCGGAAGTTGAAAATTTCAAAAATTCATATTTCAAAAACTGCCAATTATTTTAGTTTATTTTTTGTATCTAGGTGTAGAACGTTAAGCCTGCTCAAACTTTTGCACTCAGATGACAACATTTTTACCTTTACATCAGGTCGAACAAGGCGCACGTTTAAGTTGACCCACAGTGACAACGAACGATAGTGATAGAACACAGGTACATGTACATGTACATGTACATGTACACATAATTATACGCACACTGTAGGCTATGCGTAGTGGCGTGAATTTTGTGCATTTTGGACATGTCACAGTTCATCGTACTTTTAACAATGGCGCTACGCAGCAGAAATGAGTTTCTCTCAACCTGTGCTATGTTTGGCGTCAAATTGTTCCTTTTTCGCCCTTCTGGTGGCTTGATGGTGATTATGGAATTGAAGACCTAGTTTCACTGAGATGTCTACCTGCTTCAGTGATTTGTATCACTTTTATTATGTGAGAAAATGCAAGCAGAAAAGGATTGACATTGGTTATGTTTTGATCCTACACCGAAATGAACGGACGTGACATCTTTTTGTCGAGGGCAATTCAGACCGGCACTCACGGCAGTGTTTATCGGCGCGACACGGTGAATACAACGGTAAGCTTCGTTTCAACATAATCACTTTTCAAAATGAATGTGTCAAGTAGTGACGTTTTTAAAACTAAGGATCGTTTAATGATCATGGAGGAGGAAGAATTGGGCAACGGGGGATTGGTATGATTGTTGGATTGGTCACTGTGTCAGAAAATGGTCAGATTTGATGAATTTGTTCCATCAACTATTAATATTATTATGCCATAAATGTGTTACAACCTTTCGATGAAGTTTCCCCAAAGATTAAGATTGATAAGTTGTTCATTTCCAAATCAGTATGGGCACTTTCCACGTACTAAATTATAATCTTGAAATGTTTTAAGTCTCGAATTTTGTTAATTTTACCAGTTAGTACAGTGATCAAGGAACATATGGAACAGAGTCTGATGGCGGGATGAGTTGGGAGTCTGATGACTGGGTCAGGACTGGTACACAGAAAAAGAGTTGCAGCTGTCAATATGAGCCATCTTTAGTCTTCACTGCTCCTGTCAGTTGTCAACTATATACCTGGCCAAAATCATGATTATGGATGGTCTTTTCTCGAGAGGTAAATTTACAGTAGTTTATTGAAAGTTCAAAATGACACAAATTATTTTGCAAGGTAAAACAATTCCAAAGGAATTGAAATAAAACTTCTGGTTGAGCGGTTTTGAGCCCATTTTCCTTGTAATTCATTGCATTTTTTGTTGGTATGGATAACATGACTTTGCGTAACTAATACTGTGAGACTTTCTATTCAAAGAAATTTACATATTTTAGAAACATTCTAAACATTATTACAACGTTATTGTAAATTTGTTCATGCATTTAAAATATTGTGCTATGATTCTTATAGTGTTATATGATTTTTTATTATTTTTTTTGAGACTTGATAGGTTATGAAAAAATGTCTGAAGATATTTTCATCAACTCATACTCTGTTTATTGTTTTTTCTTCATCAGAATACAGCACATCCAGTACCGGAATGGTCTACAGTGATGTTCCATTCCTTATTTCCCTGCCGAGTCACTGTATGATGCACCATGGAGGTAGAAATAGTATTTGACTCAGTTTTTTAATAGTCTAACTTCACAATTGAGGCTTAGACTCGCATCTTCATGACGTGCCTTTGTATTGCATAACTATTCCAAACAAGTGTCTTCTAAGGTTAATTTTTTTCTCAAGTCTAAATAAACAAAACGTTATGTACAGAAACCAATGTTTAAAAATCAAGCAAGCCATTTATAAATTGCAACTGAAATCTTACACAATGCTTGACTTATTTGAAGGTTATCATCATCAAGTGTAATGAACAATCATTGTTCATCCACCGACACGTAATGAGAATCTAAATTTATTTGAAATCCTTTGAACATTTCTAATAATTATAGCTTAATAATGTCAACTTGAACAACATAGCTTGTGTGAACTTGTGATTTATGATGAATCAATAAAGAATAAGTTTTCATTAAACAATAAATTAGCTTTTAATAGTGAATGGCTTTATACTTAAAATAGTTGTGTGTGTATTTCAAAGCCTCTTATCGAGATCTGCATCCAATATGAAAGGGAACTCACAATATTTATGCTATTGTATTAAATGACAATATTAAACCTCTGCCCTTTCAAATATATGGCGACGTCGTCAATTTACACAACGCCCTCTTGTGACAAATATTGTTTCATAAAATCGTAACCCTTGTAATGGAAATAAACATGAAATCTTGCACTCTTCTGGTTCAAACCGGCAGTTGAAGTTTTATATTGAATAAAACTCCTGAACCAGGCAATATACAATTGGTTAGTAACAAAAACACGTTTTTTTCATCATGACGTCATCGGGTGTCAAGTTACAGTAATTCAAAGCTTAGTACTCAAAAAATCATATCTCCCGAACCGCACGTCATAAAGTTGTATTGTTTGTTTTGTCTTGTAGCTTACAGCACTTGTGACATTTTGTTCATATGGAAGACCCAACCCTGACCTTTACTTCCGATCCAAACAGAAAGCTCAAAAATTCAAATAATCATATCTCCTGAATCATATGTCATAAAGTCTTAATCTTTGTGCTGCTTGCTAGGTTAAAACACATTGTGACATTTTATTTGAAGCATGACCCCACTTTCACCTTCCTTTTCGGTCAAATTTATTTGAAATCCTTTAAACATTTCTAATAATTATATTTTAGCTTAATAATGTCAATTTGAACAACATAGCTTGTGTGAACTTGTGATTTATAATGAATCAATAAAGAATAAGTTTTCATGAAGCAATAAATTAGCTTTTAATAGTGAATGGCATACTTGATATAGTTGGGTTGCTTGCTAGCTTATTACACGTTTGACATTTTATTCCGAAGCATGACCCCACTTTGACCTTTCCTTCCAGTCCAAACAGGATGTTCTAACTATACAAAACTCTAGTCTCTGTTCAAGAGTCTCGTAACCTGATTTTGGCAATAGCTTTGTCAGTCTTTAAAACAGTCGTCCATGCAAACCTCGCTAACAATCAAACGTCAGGCTTTAAATCATGTGCTTTTTTAGATTTTTGCTAAAGTGTGTAGGTTGTTAGGCACGCCACAAAACAGTAATGGCACCAAATTCCACTCAATGCAATAGCTCTCGCGTTGACTACAACACTGACCCCATTGATAGCCGAACACCTCGTGTTTGTTTGGACAAACACTTGCGCTCTAGTTGAGGTGTTCGTGCAGCAGCGCGAACAACTCATTGATTTTGTTCGTTTTTTTTATTTTTTTGTTTAGTTTTTCTTATTCTTCCGAACGAGACTTGTCGGCAGGCAAACGCAAAGTTGAGAACTTTTGATCAACTTGAAACTTCTTGTGAAGTCAGAACATAACTAGCAGAAGGCAAGTAAGTTGTGACGTCACGATTGTGTCATCAGGTGTCAAATTACATGCAATTAAAGTTCAAAAAGTGACGTCATGCCAATGCCTGTATGTCTCTGAATATATCACCGATATATTCTTCATATTTGGGCATATGATAGACCAAGACATTGGCAACATTTGAAAAGTTAACGCCAAAATCGTATGACCTTTACCTTCGGGTCGTTACTCTGGATCGAAGTTTGCCTTTGTTTTTTTCTTGAAAAACATCACTTTCGGGCTTATTTACGGCATAACTCAAGATTGAAATTGAATTGAACATTGAAACTCATCAGACAATTGAACCTCAATATCAAGACAATACAAACTTGATGATGTAATGATGACGTCATCAGGTTTTGAACTACAATAAATCAAAGTTTAATATTTGTAAAAAATCATAACTCATGAACCGCATGTTGGATTTTTACGATCGACACATCATCGGACAGGTCGTTAAAAGTTCAACAAAACCTACACAAAACTTGACCCCATTTGACCTTAACTTCCAGTTCAAATCGGAAGTTGAAAATTTCAAAAATTCATATCTCAAAAACTACCAATTATTTTAGTTTATTTTTTGTATCTAGGTGTAGAACGTTAAGCCTGCTCAAACTTTTGCACTCAGATGACAACATTTTTACCTTTACATCAGGTCGAACAAGGCGCACGTTTAAGTTGACCCACAGTGACAACGAACGATAGTGATAGAACACAGGTACATGTACATGTACATGTACATGTACATGTACACATAATTATACGCACACTGTAGGCTATGCGTAGTGGCGTGAATTTTGTGCATTTTGGACATGTCACAGTTCATCGTACTTTTAACAATGGCGCTACGCAGCAGAAATGAGTTTCTCTCAACCTGTGCTATGTTTGGCGTCAAATTGTTCCTTTTTCGCCCTTCTGGTGGCTTGATGGTGATTATGGAATTGAAGACCTAGTTTCACTGAGTTGCTACCTGCTTCAGTGATTTGTATCACTTTTATTATGTGAGAAAATGCAAGCAGAAAAGGATTGACATTGGTTATGTTTTGATCCTACACCGAAATGAACGGACGTGACATCTTTTTGTCGAGGGCAATTCAGACCGGCACTCACGGCAGTGTTTATCGGCGCGACACGGTGAATACAACGGTAAGCTTCGTTTCAACATAATCACTTTTCAAAATGAATGTGTCAAGTAGTGACGTTTTTAAAACTAAGGATCGTTTAATGATCATGGAGGAGGAAGAATTGGGCAACGGGGGATTGGTATGATTGTTGGATTGGTCACTGTGTCAGAAAATGGTCAGATTTGATGAATTTGTTCCATCAACTATTAATATTATTATGCCATAAATGTGTTTCAACCTTTCGATGAAGTTTCCCCAAAGGTTAAGATTGATAAGTTATTCATTTCCAAATCAGTATGGGCACTTTCCACGTACTAAATTATAATCTTGAAATGTTTTAAGTCTCGAATTTTGTTAATTTTACCAGTTAGTACAGTGATCAAGGAACATATGGAACAGAGTCTGATGGCGGGATGAGTTGGGAGTCTGATGACTGGGTCAAGACTGGTACACAGAAAAAGAGTTGCAGCTGTCAATATGAGCCATCTTTAGTCTTCACTGCTCCTGTCAGTTGTCAACTATATACCTGGCCAAAATCATGATTATGGATGGTCTTTTCTCGAGAGGTAAATTTACAGTAGTTTATTGAAAGTTCAAAATGACACAAATTATTTTGCAAGGTAAAACAATTCCAAAGGAATTGAAATAAAACTTCTGGTTGAGCGGTTTTGAGCCGATTTTCCTTGTAATTCATTGCATTTTATGTTGGTATGGATAACATGACTTTGCGTAACTAATACTGTGAGACTTTCTATTCAAAGAAATTTACATATTTTAGAAACATTCTAAACGTTATTACAACGTTATTGTAAATTTGTTCATGCATTTAAAATATTGTGCTATGATTCTTATAGTGTTATATGATTTTTTTTTTTTTTTTTTGAGACTTGATAGGTTATGAAAAAATGTCTGAAGATATTTTCATCAACTCATACTCTGTTTATTGTTTTTTCTTCATCAGAATACAGCACATCCAGTACCGGAATGGTCTACAGTGATGTTCCATTCCTTATTTCCCTGCCGAGTCACTGTATGATGCACCATGGAGGTAGAAATAGTATTTGACTCAGTTTTTTAATAGTCTAACTTCACAATTGAGGCTTAGACTCGCATCTTCATGACGTGCCTTTGTATTGCATAACTATTCCAAACAAGTGTCTTCTAAGGTTAATTTTTTTCTCAAGTCTAAATAAACAAAACGTTCTGTACAGAAACCAATGTTTAAAAATCAAGCAAGCCATTTATAAATTGCAACTGAAATCTTACACAATGCTTGACTTATTTGAAGGTTATCATCATCAAGTGTAATGAACAATCATTGTTCATCCACCGATACGTAATGAGAATCTAAATTTATTTGAAATCCTTTGAACATTTCTAATAATTATAGCTTAATAATGTCAACTTGAACAACATAGCTTGTGTGAACTTGTGATTTATGATGAATCAATAAAGAATAAGTTTTCATTAAACAATAAATTAGCTTTTAATAGTGAATGGCTTTATACTTAAAATAGTTGTGTGTGTATTTCAAAGCCTCTTATCGAGATCTGCATCCAAGATGAAAGGGAACTCACAATATTTATGCTATTGTATTAAATGACAATATTAAACCTCTGCCCTTTCAAATATATGGCGACGTCGTCAATTTACACACCGCCCTCTTGTGACAAATATTGTTTCATAAAATCGTAACCCTTGTAATGGAAATAAACATGAAATCTTGCACTCTTCTGGTTCAAACCGGCAGTTGAAGTTTTATATTGAATAAAACTCCTGAACCAGGCAATATAAAATTGGTTAGTAACAAAAACACGTTTTTTTCATCATGACGTCATCGGGTGTCAAGTTACAGTAATTCAAAGCTTAGTACTCAAAAAATCATATCTCCCGAACCGCACGTCATAAAGTTGTATTGTTTGTTTTGTCTTGTAGCTTACAGCACTTGTGACATTTTGTTCATATGGAAGACCCAACCCTGACCTTTACTTCCGATCCAAACAGAAAGCTCAAAAATTCAAATAATCATATCTCCTGAATCATATGTCATAAAGTCTTAATCTTTGTGCTGCTTGCTAGGTTAAAACACATTGTGACATTTTATTTGAAGCATGACCCCACTTTGACCTTCCTTTTCGGTCAAATTTATTTGAAATCCTTTAAACATTTCTAATAATTATATTTTAGCTTAATAATGTCAATTTGAACAACATAGCTTGTGTGAACTTGTGATTTATAATGAATCAATAAAGAATAAGTTTTCATGAAGCAATAAATTAGCTTTTAATAGTGAATGGCATACTTGATATAGTTGGGTTGCTTGCTAGCTTATTACACGTTTGACATTTTATTCCGAAGCATGACCCCACTTTGACCTTTCCTTCCAGTCCAAACAGGATGTTCTAACTCTACAAAACTCTAGTCTCTGTTCAAGAGTCTCGTAACCTGATTTTGGCAATAGCTTTGTCAGTCTTTAAAACAGTCGTCCATGCAAACCTCGCTAACAATCAAACGTCAGGCTTTTAATCATGTGCTTTTTTAGATTTTTGCTAAAGTGTGTAGGTTGTTAGGCACGCCACAAAACAGTAATGACACCAAATTCCACTCAATGCAATAGCTCTCGCGTTGACTACAACACTGACCCCATTGATAGCCGAACACCTCGTGTTTGTTTGGACAAACACTTGCGCTCTAGTTGAGGTGTTCGTGCAGCAGCGCGAACAACTCATTGATTTTGTTCGTTTTTTTTTTTATTTTTTTTTTTTTATAGTTTTTCTTATTCTTCCGAACGAGACTTGTCGGCAGGCAAACGCAAAGTTGAGAACTTTTGATCAACTTGAAACTTCTTATGAAGTTAGAACATAACTAGCAGAAGGCAAGTAAGTTGTGACGTCACGATTGCGTCATCAGGTGTCAAATTACATGCAATTAGAGTTCAAAAAGTGACGTCATGCCAATGCCTGTATGTCTCTGAATATATCACCGATATATTCTTCATATTTGGGCATATGATAGACCAAGACATTGGCAACATTTGAAAAGTTAACGCCAAAATCGTATGACCTTTACTTCCGGGTCGTTACTCTGGATCGAAGTTTGCCTTTGTTTTTTTCTTGAAAAACATCACTTTCGGGCTTATTTACGGCATAACTCAAGATTGAAATTGAATTGAACATTGAAACTCATCAGACAATTGAACCTCAATATCAAGACAATAAAAACTTGATGATGTAATGATGACGTCATCAGGTTTTGAACTACAATAAATCAAAGTTTAATATTTGTAAAAAATCATAACTCGTGAACCGCATGTTGGATTTTTACAATCGACACGTCATCGGACAGGTCGTTAAAAGTTCAACAAAACCTACACAAAACTTGACCCCATTTGACCTTAACTTCCAGTTCAAATAGGAAGTTGAAAATTTCAAAAATTCATATCTCAAAAACTACCAATTATTTTAGTTTTTTTTTTTTTTATCTAGGTGTAGAACGTTAAGCCTGCTCAAACTTTTGCACTCAGATGACAACATTTTTACCTTTACATCAGGTCGAAAAAGGCGCACGTTTAAGTTGACCCACAGTGACGACGAACGATAGTGAAAGAACACAGGTACATGTACATGTACATGTACATGTACATGTACATGTACATGTACACATAATTATACGCACACTGTAGGCTATGCGTAGTGGCGTGAATTTTGTGCACGTTTGGACATGTCACAGTTCATCGTACTTCTAACAATGGCGCTACGCAGCAGAAATGAGTTTCTCTCAACCTGTGCTATGTTTGGCGTCAAATTGTTTCCTTTTTCGCCCTTCTGGTGGCTTGATGGTGATTATGGAATTGAAGACCTAGTTTTACTGAGATGTCTACCTGCTTCAGTGATTTGTATCACTTTTATTATGTGAGAAAATGCAAGCAGAAAAGGATTGACATTGGTTATGTTTTGATCCTACACCGAAATGAACGGACGTGACATCTTTTTGTCAAGGGCGTTTCAGACCGGCACTCACGGCAGTGTTTATCGGCGCGACACGGTGAATACAACGGTAAGCTTCGTTTCAACATAATCACTTCTCAAAATGAATGTGTCAAGTAGTGACGTTTTTAAAACTAAGGATCGTTTAATGATCATGGAGGAGGAAGAATTGGGCAACGGGGGATTGGTATGATTGTTGGCTTGGTCACTAGTGTCCGAAAATGGTCAGATTTGATGAATGTGTTCCATCAACTATTAATATTATTATGCCATAAATGTGTTACAACCTTTCGATGAAGTTTCCCCAAAGGTTAAGATTTATAAGTTATTCACTTCCAAAGCAGTATGGGCACTTTCCACTTAATAAATTATAATCTTGAAATGTTTTAAGTCTTGAATTTTGTTTATTTTACAAGTTAGTACAGTGATCAAGGAACATATGGAACAGAGTCTGATGGCGGGATGAGAGGCTGATGACTGGGTCAGGACTGAAGGAGTTGCAGCTGTCAACATGAGCCATCTTTAGTCTTCACTGCTCCTGTCAGTTGTCAACTATGGTTATACCTGGCCAAAACAATGATTATGGATGGTCTTTTCTCGAGAGGTAAATTTACAGTAGTTTATTGAAGGTTCAAAATGACACAAATTATGCAAGGTAAAACATGTCCAAAGGAATTAAAATAATACTTCTGGTTGAGCCCATTTTCCTTGTAATTCATTGCATTTTTTGTTGGTATGGATAATATGACTTTGCTTAACTAATGCTGTGAGACTTTCTATTCAAAGAAGTTTTTAAACATTCTAAACATAAGTTATTGTAAATTTGTTCATGCATTTAAAATATTGTGCTATGATTTTGATTGTGTTATATGAATTTTTTTTTTTTGAGACTTGGTAGGTTATGAAAAAATGTCTGAAGATTATTCATGAAGTCATACTCTGTTCATTGTTTTTTCTTCATCAGAATGCAGCACATCCAGTACCGGAATGGTCTACAGTGAAAATTGTGACACTTGCTGTTATGTTCCATTCCTTATTTCCCTGCCAAGTCACTTCAGTCTAAAAAACTTCACAAGATTCTTAGACTTGCATCTTCATGATGTGCCTTTGTCTTGCATTCCAAACAAGTGTCTTCTACGGTTTAATTTTTCTCAAGTCAATTTTTTCTCAAGTAACAATATCTAAAAATCAAGCAAGACATTTTGCAACTGAAAGCTTACACAATGCTTGACTTATTTGAAGGTTATCATCATCAAGTGTATTATGAACAATCATTTTTCTGAAAGAAACACAGGTAGACATACAAACGTGCGCCTACACATCGCATGCATTGAAGGCTATGCGTATCTCAAAAACTACCAATTATTTTAGTTTATTTTTTGTATCAAGGTGTGGAACGTTAAGCCTGCTCAAACTTTTGCACTCAGATGACAATATTTTGACCTTTACATGAGGTCGAAAAAGGCCCACGTTTAAGTTGACCCACCGTGACAACGCACGATAGTGAATCTGAAAGAACACAGGTAGACATACGAACGTGCGCCTACACATCGCATGCATTGAAGGCTATGCGTACCGTGGCGTGTTCTGCTCGACTGATCACAGGGGGCAAAGTCCATTTGGCATAGGTTATGCATAGAGCAAGGCTGTATGGGCTGTTAGTCTAATCCAAGTGTGAGCATTTTTGTCAGATAACAAAAGACACACTTCCAAAGATCACACAACCTTCAAACTTCGCACATAGTTAGCTCTTCAATTGTAGAAGACACCGCTTCCTTTACGTCATAATGACGTAATCAGGTGTTCAATTAAAAAAAATTTTTTATATATATTTGAAAAATTAATAACTTATGAACCGTGCATCGGAATTTTACAATCTATACATCATCGGAGAGGTCTTCGAAAAATATACAAACGCTACACAGAGTGTGGACTCAATTGACCTTGTCTTTCGGTTGAAAGCGGAAGGTAAGTAGTAACCTTAGCATTTATTTCCTGTGTAACAATTCAAAAGCTATCAACAATCTTTTCATCGATTTAATTAAACTTTGACCCAATTGATAGCCGAACACCTCGGTGTTTGTTCGTACAAACACTAAATTCTAGTGAATTTTTGAGTTTGTTTCATCTCAAAAATACACACAAATCGTTGTCTGCAGACTTTGACCTCCTTCCCAAGATCGTACGGTCATGAAACTTAGCAACAGTGTTACACCTGATAAATAGATGAAACAGACGTTTTTACAACATAATGACGTCATCCAATGGTTAATTGGGTAATTAAATGTATTTAATTTTAATCAAATTTTGAGGTGTTGGTTTAACAACCAGAACTCACAAACTAAGAACAATAAATTCGCTGTTATTTCTTGAAAATAAACCTCTGTAAGCAGCCATGCAACAATTCATGCATGTTTACTTTCGAGACACATTTTTATATGTAACTGTGAATCTATCAAATGCACAATGGGTTAATGTACACAATAGTATCTAGACTCCGAAGTTTAATTTAGTACATTCAGTATGTCAGACAATAAACCATTGCAAGTAGCCACGTGAGAAGTCACGAATGTCTACTTTCGAGACACATTTGTGAAGGTAACTGTTAAGCAATCAAATCGTCACCCACCGATTTCACAAACACACACGTGTACAGTTAAAGGTAACAATTGTATAAAACGGCATTTAATGTTGAAGGCTTTTATAAAATCCCGCTTTCCTTCAAAACGTCACTAGTTTTCTTACAGTGAAGACTTGTTGCTTTGAACTTCATATATAAAATGGTGCTTATGACTGCTTTTCGTCCTAAATTAATAAGCAATAAAGTAAAACGTTTTGTGTTAGTACGTGAAATCAAAAATTGATGCAAAATGTTTTCGAGCTTGAAACATGAGTACCGTAGCTCACAGTATTCCGGGATGGGATGGGAAACAACTTCTGACTCGATCAAGCATATTCTGTAGATTTCAAAATTAAACTTATTTTGTTTGACACTCTTGAAAAATAGACGATTGATAGAGCGTGCTCTAACACGTGGTGACTTCATAACTCCTTACATCATAACATAAGAGAACACATAAAGTAGCATACCGCGCCACACAGTCTTATGGAGGTGTTTTCTTACCACACAGGCCATAGGACATGAATTGTGGCGAGCGAAATGTATTGACTTTACGCTGGGTACTGGTGACGTCATGATGACGTCGCACAATGTTTTAGCCCAACAAATACATCTACAGTACCCCAAAGGTACACAATCGAAAACAGTTGATCGGACTTATTCTTTTTGAGATATGGTGGTCTCAAGATTTGCTAATTATATTCATGTCATAATGTATCATACAATAAATGTCAATGTACTGTGAAACTAACAAATGTACAAATATGTGTACTGGTAAATGTACAAAATAGTGCCCCGACTCCAAAGTTTTATGTAGCGTTTAAATTGTATCAGTCAATAAACCATTGCAAGCAGTGATACGACACAAAAATGACCTATAACTTTTAAAATATCAAATGTGCAAATAAATGCAATGGATGTACACAATAGTGTCTAGACTCCTAAGTTTCGTGTCGTGTATACATTGTATGAGACAATTAACCATTGCAAGCAGTCATGCGACAAGTCGAGACACATTTTGTCAATGTTGGAACAATCAAATAGTCACCGACGCCACACACACGTAGATCCCAGTGAAAAGTAACAATCGGAGAAAGCGGCGTTCAATGTTCAAAGCTTTTTTTAAATCCCGCTTTCCTTCATGGGTATTTTTACTGGTTTTCTTACAGCGGAGACTTTAGCTTTGATTTTCATTTAAATGGTGCTTTTGACTGCTTAAATGATACTCTTTACAATGTCAACCGCGTGTATTGAAAAAATGCTCATCATTCCCCCACCATGGGAACCGCACACCTTGAGTTTGTGGTATGACAAACTCTGAATCTCTATTTTTTGAGGTGTTCGTGCAGCAGCGCGAACAACTCAAGTTTTTGTTCGGTTTTTTTTTAGGTGTTCGTGCAGCAGCGCGAACAACTCATTGTTTTTGTTCGTTTTTTTTTTTTTTTTTTTTTTTTTTTGAGGTGTTCGTGCAACAGCGCGTCAAAGTTTCCCTTTGTCTAATTCTTTAAAAAAAACACTTTCCCGGTAAAAACATTATCTTCTGTATATCAGATCAACTTCAAATTAACACCATGTTAGGACCGTACTACAACCACCATCAGGTAGTCTTGACGTCATGATGACGTCATCAGGTGTCGAAATGCAGTAAATCAAAGTTTAATACTTCAAAAATTCATAACTCGAGAAGTACTTTAGCTATTATTTCAATCTATACATCATCGGAGAGGTCTTGAAAAATGTAGCAATTACTACGCAAAGTGTTACACCATTTGACCTTGACTTCCTGTTCAAACCGGAAGTTGAACATTTCAAATGTCATACTTTGAGAAATATTCATACTTTTTACACATACACTACTCACAAATGTTACACCATGTTGTAGATCTATAAGCGGTCTCTAACTGTGCCACAGAGATGTTACCTATTTGACCTTCACTTCCGGTTGAAATCGGGTACGCATTGACCCGCTGTTAAATCGCGGGAAAATAACTAAATCGTAAACACACACATTGCGTGATCTATACCAGTTGCATTGTGAGCGGCTTTTCGCTATTTTGACCGCAAAATCCAAAGTCCAAACATGCTTTGTACTCTAGTCTCTGTTCAAGGTTCACGCAACCTGATTTTGGCAATAGCTTTGTTAGTCTCTAAAACAGCCGTCCATGCAAACCTCGCTAACAATCAAACGTCAGGCTTTTAATCGTGTGCTTTTTAGACTTTTGCTAAAGTGTGTAGCCACAAAACAGTAATGGCACCAAATTTAACTAAACGCAATAGCTCATGCGTTGACAGAACCCATTAATAGCCGAACACCTCAGTGTTTGTTCGTACAAACACTTAAGTTCTAGTTTTTTTTAGTTTTTCTTCTTCTTCTCAGAGTCGTTTGTCCACAAAAAATAGCATTGTTGCGAGGCCTATATTAACTTGAAACTTTACATGTAGGTAGATTGCAACTAGCAGATGATACAGAAGTTGTGGCGTCATGATGACGTCATCGGGTGTCAAATTACAAGCAAATTTAAGTTCAAAAAGTGACGTTAGGCCAATGCCTGTATGTCTCTGAATATTATAGCCACAATATTCATATTTGGGCATATGATAGATCTAGACATTGGCAATCTTTGAAAAGTTAACACCAAAATCGTATGACCTTTACTTCCGGGTCGTTACCCTAGGTCGCAGTTTGCCTTTGGGTTTTTTTCTTGAAAAACATCACTTTCGGGCTTATTTGCGGCATAACTCAAGATTGAAATTGAATTGAACATTGAAACTCATCAGGCATTTGAACCCTAACATCAAGACAACACAAACTTGATGATGTTATGATGACGTCATCAGGTTTTAAATTACAATAAATCAAAGTTTAATATTTGTAAAAAATCATAACTCGTGAACCGCATGTTTGATTTTTACAATCGACACATCATCAGACAGATCGTTAAACGTTTAACAAACCTTACACAAAACTTGACCCCATTTGACCTTAACTTCCGGTTCAAATCGGAAGTTGAAAATTTCAAAAATTCATATCTCAAAAACTACTTTTACTTTAGTCACAATTTTTACATCAGGTTGTAGGTCCTTGAGCTTTCTCAAACTTTTGCACAGAAATGATATCAATTTGACATTTACTTCCGGTCGAAATCATACGTTAAAGCCCACGAGTGTGATTGCCCGCGTTTAAACTGTGTATAGTGCTGAAGCACTGTGGCTGGCTGTTCCGCTCTACTGATCACAGGGGCAAAGTCCATTTGGCATTAGGCTATGCATAGAGCAAGACTGTATGGGCTGTGTTGGTCAAATCCAAATGTGACCATTTTTGCCAGATAACAAAAGACACACTTCGCAAGATCACGCAACCTTCAAACTCCGCACCTAGTTAGCTCTTCAATTGTAGAAGACACCGCTTTCTTGGCGTCATAATGACGTCATTATGTGTTCAATTAAATTGAATAAAGTTTAATATTTGAAAAATTCTTAACTTATGAACCGTGCATGGATTTTTACAATCCGTACATCATCGGAGAGGTCTTCCAAAAATAAACAAACGCTACACAAAGTGCGACCTCAATTGACCTTGACTTCCGTTTGAAAGCGGAAGTTAAGTATTAATGTTTGCATTTATTTCCTGTGTAATAAATGTAATTTCCGTGAAATTTCAAAAGCTATCAACAATCTTTTAAACGATTTAATTAAACACTGACCCCTTTGATAGCCGAACACCTCAGTGTTTGTTTGTACAAACACTTAAGCTCTAGTTGAGGTGTTCGTGCAGCAGCGCGAACAACTCATTGTTTTTGTTCGTTTTTTTAAATAGTTTTTCTTCTTCTTCTCAGAGTCGTTTGTCCACAAAAAGGCATAGTTGCGAGGCTTATATCAAGTTGAAATTTCACATGTAGGTTAATCGTAACTAGGAGAACTTAAGGCGTCATGATGACGTCATCGGGTGTCAAATTACAAGCCATTTAAGGTCAAAAAGTGACCTCATGCCACTGCCTGTATATCTCTGAAAATGTTCGCTACAGCATTCATATTTGGGCATATGAAAGATCAAGACACTGCCAACATTTGAAAAGTTAACGTCAAATTCACATGATCTTTACTTCCGGTCGTACCGGAAGGTCAAAGTTTGCCTCCGTGTAATTCTTTAAAAAACCACTTTCCCGGTAAAAACATTAATTTCTGTATATCAGATCAACTTCAAATTAACACCATGTTAGGACCGTAATACAACCTCCATCAAGTAGTTGTGACGTCATGATGACGTCATCAGGTGTCAAAATACAGTAAAACAAAGTTTAATACTTCATAAAATTTATAACTCGAGAAGTACGTTAGCTATTAATTCAATCTATATATCATCGGAGAGGTCTTGAAAAATGTAGCAATTACTACACAAAGTGTTACACCATTTAACCTTGACTTCCTGTTTAAACCGGAAGTTGAAAATTTCAAATTTCATACTTTAACAAATATTCATACTTTTTACACACACACTCCTCACAGATTTTACATCATGTTGTAGGTCCAAAGGCGTTCTCAAACTTTGCCACAGAGATGTTACCTATTTGACCTACACTTCCGGTTGAAATCGGGTATGCTTTGACCCCCTGTTAAACCGCGGGAAAATAGCTGCCCCGTAAACACACACATTTCGTGATCTATACCAGTTGCATTGTGAGCGGCTTTTCGCTATTTTGACCGCAAAGTCCAAAGTCCAAACATGCTTTGTACTCTAGTCTCTGTTCAAGGTTCACGCAACCTGATTTTGGCAATAGTTTTGTTAGTCTCTAAAACAGCCGTCCATGCAAACCTCGCTAACAATCAAACGTCAGGCTTTTAATCGTGTGCTTTTTTAGACTTTTGCTAAAGTGTGTAGCTTGTTAGGCACGCCACAAAACAGTAATGGCACCAAATTTCACTCAATGCAATAGCTCTCACGTTGACTACAACACTGACCCCATTGATAGCCGAACACCTCGTGTTTGTTTGGACAAACACTTGCGCTCTAGTTTTTATTTATTTTTTTAATGTGAAAATGAACAGAAAAGTGTGGAATTGAGCCACAACATCATTTAACAATGAATGTTTTACTAACATTCGGCTGTCCATGACAACCAGCGCGGTTTGTTTTTCAACAAAAGTAAGGTCTTTAGAAATATTTTCCATTATGTTGGTTTCGTGTGGGTACCAGCTACCTTTGTCTGCGCGTTCATGCTTATGCGTGGTATGCGTGTCGGCCATTTTGTGGAGACCGTTTTAGTTCACGATGTAAAAGGTAAACCACGCAATTTCGAGGCATATTTTCTGTGAGTCATTGTATTCTACTTTTAAAACATCTTTCTAACCATATGCATTACATAACAAACGGTTACAAACGCTTTTTATAGACCTACTCGCCCGATCCAAGGCAACGTGTACCTTTAACCAAACCGTTTTTTTCCAAATTCAAAACCAACTTTTGTTAAAGTACAACACTGACCTTTTGAATGATACAAAACATTGAGGCCTAGCCACAAAAAAAAATTGCAAAGTAAGTTGAGGTTCATAATCTTGCTTTACTAAAACTTTATAACCTATTACCATTAACGTTTAAGAAGTAGAGGTTATTTATAGTGATATTATGTTCTTACTTACCAGTTTACTTGGCCTTCCATGTTGATATATTTGAAATCGATGACGTCACGTTCTGTACATAAAAAACAAAAAAACAAATTGGAAACAATAACGGTAACGCATTTTAAATCAAGCTAGTGGATGCGTTTCCACTAAGATTCTCTTCGGGATTTGCAAAACCATCAACGGGAAACTCCTCTGAGTTTTTGGAAGTATATTTAGATTAATTTATGCAACTAACTCCGACGAGAAGCCTAAAACAAACAAAGTTTCCTCTGAGTAAACTCACCCCTGTATTGTACGCCCCGCAATGGCAATTGTGCGGGCCTGGTTACTGCATGTATTTATGTAATACTATGGTAATACCCAGTATAACTAGAAATGTACTTTTTGTTATTACAAAAACCAGGCATAAGTGGATAACGTCATCGTTTGTGAAACTTCCATATTATAATTGGTGTTATTAACTAATGTACAGAATGTTTGATCAAGTTATTTGTAAAAAAAAAAAAAAAAAGAGTTTTTAATTAAACAAATTATCTGAAACTTTTTGTCAGAGATTAAAGTTAACTATTATGACTTCATCATTATTTAAAGTGTCAATTGTCATTTCATATACAGAAAACAATTCCATATGCCATTTCTTATTGAAATAATAGCTGCAGTCATGGCTTTTGATAGTTTTTTGCTATAACTTCCATTTTGAACCGGGAAGACAACGTCAAATGGGTCACATCTGTGTGAAATTTCTTCGGTTTTTGAACCAGCTTTCCTCATTAATTTTAACGGTGAAAAGCACAGTACTGCTCTCATTAATTTTACTAAAATTATCATGGTTTAATGTTATTTAAGAAAAAAAAGGGTTTTTATTCATTCAATAGGAACGGCAAAAATAATTATTGTAACACTAAAAGGATCATTAAACAAAGTCAAGAAGGACCTATAAGGCCCATAACAAAAGGTCCCCAGTGTTAGAAAGTGTATACAAAACCAATGGGAGCTGTTGCTAAAAAATACAAACAAAAGATAGACAATAGGAAGTCCCCGATTGCAGGTGTTGAGTGCTGTGTGAAGCGAGGTCGCGCGCTTTTTGTGTTAAGTTGTTACCGTTTACAATAATAAGATCAGGAGGGACGCGCAAGAGCCGTAGAAGAGTCGGTGTGAGTGGCCCCCCATACGGTAAATTAACTGAAGGAAGATGATTAAAAAGAGGGCGCTATCAAAAGAAATGTGTACACAATTTGCCGTATGAAGGTACAGAATCCAGGGTACAGATTCTCATGCCACCGTATTCGCAGCTTCACGTTTTTGCTAATACTACTACTCCCATTACATTGTGATTAAAATATCAACACAATGGATTATATATTCTTTTTATTAAAACAATAGTTTCAGACGTGGCTATGTCTGGAATACCTAATTTAACTAAAACTATATACCGTGGCCAATGTCCGGCTTGCAAGCATTAGATGCTTCCTCAAGGTACTAGAAAAATGATCTTAGCAAGAACACTAACTATGTAACGACCGCAACGTAGTTACAACTCGTGGTCACATGAGTTAAACAATCAGGTAATAAAATCGTTGGGTATTATGCCAAAATCATGTCAATTTTCTAAATTTATCTTTTTCATTGTAAGGATTGCCTTTTTTAAAGCAATTTTATAGGTCAATAATCTAAATAGAAATAAATAATACGTCTTTTCAGCACAATGATTGTATGCATTCGTGTATCAAAGAGTAAGCATTAATGGACATAACTTACACAACCATGTACATGTACGGTACTCAAGAAAGACAAAGCAAACTCTTAACCAGTTACTGCACGTGCGCGCACGTTGACCGTCACATCACAAACAAAAACTTAAAAGGGCGCCGTCATTATTGTCCCCCTTTAAATAAGGGATTCAATGTGTGGTAAAGAGGGTTTAAACTAGTGACGAAGTTTAAACCACTAGTTTAAAACCTCTTCACCGCACATTGATTCCCATTCATAAATACCTTCCCTTAAAAAAAATATCCAAAAACCTCATGAAAGTTTAGAACAAACCTGACTGTTTAGCCTCAGCTCACCTCGACTCGGCGTTGAATTTCTGTGCGCGTAGAAAAACCGCGTCGCGCAAGTTTCAAACTATTGCACGCAAGTTTCAAACTTTCAAACTACCGAATTTGCGGGCCCTTTATGACAAAAATTTGCCATTCTATGTTTCAACACTTCTGTCTGTGTTTATATCACACGTTTAAACATGGCCATGTGATGACCTCTCGACCGATCAGAATGGATATAAAACTGTCCAGGTATTTATGAATGAGAGTTTATGATCGCTTTAAAAGTGTTAATGCAGTATTTAAAAAAAATTACGAGAGGGGTTTCTTGACAAATCGATAGCAATGTCATTATTTTAGTCTTCAACAATTCGGAACACGACTGCTCCAATTAATGTGCCGTAGGCGCCCTCTATAATGATAAAGTCTCCATTCCACATCTTGCCAGCTCGATCTTCCAGCGTATAGGGTGGCGAGACCAGACCATTATAAGGGCCACGGACTGTAGTCGAGACTGATGGCAGTGTGGTAATGCTGTGATCATTTGCAATAGAAATCGGTAAGTTTACTTTTGCTTAACACAAACTCACGACAATAATTCTGGCAATGGATTTTGTGCAATTTGTTTGAATTTATCCCTACTGGTGCAAATACCTGTTGAATTCGGTGTCCTATCTGTGTCGATGGATTGGAACTCACTGATAACCAGTATGAACGAGCTTACTAGTGACAAGCAAAAAAAAACTCTCACAAAACGAAGAAACACCAAACCAATCAAAAAAGACATAAACTTTCCGACAGGCAGGCAACCACAAAAATCAACAATGTCCGAAGAAAATAAATTAAATAAACATGCATCTTTTCAGATAAATAATTGACGATGGGTTCGTGCATAATCGAAACATGTCTATTAATTTTCAAAATCAAACTTCGGTAAAATTATTTTGTTAGAACTTTGCAATTATAGTTAGTTATACTGATATAAAATAAATTTTGCTTAAAAGGTAGGGCCTACCCTTCATTTGTGAAATGTATTAACAGTGGAATCCCGCACTGGACGAAAGCACCTTGAGACTGTTCATGTGATAGCGCCCTCTCTCGAATCAACATGACCAATGATTTCCATGATCATACCAGTCGCCATTTTCTGAACAACGATTCCAAACTAACCCCGTCAATTCTCCAAATAATTCCTAAATATCCAGGTCAATTTAATCCTCGAATCCTTTCCCATAATCACTAATGTCCCATGCTTACATCATAACAGTGAGTATTGTTTTAATTATTGTAAAAGGTGATTCTTAGGAGATTTGTTATTCCATGTAATTCACGTTCAGATTTCGTTACATGCAAACATTGTTGCCAATACATATAGGCTATTATAAACCTTAGTTAATGTAGGCCCTATTATTGTTTATAAACATGCTTATTGTTACATGCCCAATATGTATAACTGATTGGGGTTAATTTGCATTTCTCTTTGTAGAACCACGGGTATATGATCAACAGTACAGCCCATAGCCTTGATTGCAAGGCTGTGTAATAGTTTGCTTACTATAAAGCTAAACAGTCAGTGCGCAGCGTTCGGAAAAGTGCTTCCTTTCATTTGTAGCGTATGCACGGCAGTCGCAGTTTTGCATATATAATGAGCTAGGAGGGCACATTTTCAAAAAATCATATCGTGAAAATTCAGCCATGTAAAAATACAAAAACGTAATATTATGAACGAGGAATGCTTCATTGTAATAATAAAAATCATGGAAGAATTTTTAATTGTTCAGAATTGAGAAATATTCGACTAGAAAAATTATCATCGTTGTACAAAAATAACGGTTTCCGAAAAAGTCCCTTTTCTAGCATTTAACGAAATTGTGCAGAAAAACCTGAATCATGGGTGTTTAGGTACATTATTAATCTACTCATACGCTATAGTCGTTATTTCTGAAGCCACTCGAAACAGTCGGGGCACCCTAAGTATCCGTCGCCGTCAGCGTTAACATTCTCGGTAGAAAAATCCGCCATTACTCATTGGTCTAATGGGAGCCCGAATGTGATTGGTCAGGATGTGCAGCGTGCCAAGCGGTCAAGCGTGCCAACTGACTAATCAGCTACTACGTAACAAAACGCAAGGCAACCATGGTTTTGGCACGATCCCCTGCTCCGGTCATGCAATCTACGAGGGCTTGTGTTGACAAGAAACCGGTGCCCGACTATTATTCGTTGTTATGGTGTTTGGCCGGGTTTAGCTTCAGTTCTTTGGAAGGATCTGTATCTTTACGTCGCAGAAACCAAAACTGGCATAAACGAAATATAATTTTCATAACAAAATTTCATCATTTTTGTCACGAAGATCATAAAAAACATGACAAAATAAATAGCGTCGCAAGAACAAGTAAAAACCGCAAGGCCTTTTTCTCCCGCCATTTGATGATGACGTCACGTAAGCTAAAACGATACGGCACAAATAACGTTTTTTGCAAAAGTTTTTGCACCGAAAAAACATTAACGACTAAACCTGCAGAAGTGTATGCGGTACGTATCGAAAGAACGATCCTTCGTTTATCAGAATATGGACTCCGTTTGTCTCAATCGTGCTCGAAACAGTCAGGGGCACCCTAAATGTAAAGCTTATCAACAAAAAGTGTGAAACTTTAATCAAATTTCAGACGAAGATTGACATGTTTTTGGTACCTAAAATCTGGGAAAAATGGGTTTATTTTACGACGAAAATGTTCAAAGAAACTTATCACTCCATCTTGACCCAACACTACCCTCCAGTGGGCACTTGTAGCCAATCTTACAGGGTCGCCTCCGAACGCTCGCGCATTCACGCGAAATCTCAAAGGGTCCGAGACCGCCGTGCAGCTGCAAATGAAATCAGGTGTTCGGCCTCATTATCTAACACCCTGCGCACTGACTGTAAAAATGTTAAAACCACAGCCGCACGAATGCGATGCCCGAATGCAATGCCCGAATGCAATGCCCGAATGCAATGCAACTCCTGTTCTGGTCCCCCCGACTGTCTTTAAACTGCACACCACGCTCTCACCTAAGGAAGCACACACACGCTCGTTTCCACAGTCCCACACACACACACACCGCTATTCCACACACCGCTATCGCCCACAATCCTAGCCCGTGAGCCGTTAGCCCTTACCCAATAAAATGCCCTTCTTTTTCCTAGGACCAAGTAAAATGCCTGAGTGAAAAATCTAAAATAATTTTTGTATATTCTTTGTGTAGGCCTACAGGTTAACACAAAGTAGGCCTGTAATTTAAAAGGCAACTTTGTAGGGTTTTTGCTATTATGATTGAATCTGTGTGGCCATTGCAACCTTCCAAGTGTCAACCTTTGTTGAGTCACTTTATAAATTTGAAGGTCATTGCACATGTCAAGGGTACTTGAATGATCCAGTTATTTTGATATACAATAGTACTTGGCTATGCATTCATTTGTTTAAGACGTGCATAAATAAACTCCTTGGCAATAGCACCTTGATAAAATGTAAGCCCCAGATTATAGAATTGCAAACCAAACAAAATGTGACCCTTTCCTGTAAATACTGACATTATTTTGTATTCTTGTAATTGTTTTCTCATCCAAACAAATACACGTAACTTGTGTTTTCATAGAATTTTGCAACTTTTGTTTCATCTTTGGGGTTTACTATCTACCTTTAAAACGCACGTTTTGCTCCCAATGCCACACAGTCAATGCTTTGCCCGGCAGTTCCACACCCCACCCCTGGTTTTAGAGTTACATGTACAGAGTACATACATACTGCACATGTATTTTGTTTTTTGATCACAAGTAAATTAATAACAACACATTCTGAAGGATCAACAAGTATGTACAAAATATGTGAAATAATTATTTACACTTGTTTATTCATCATTTTCTTTTCAATGTTCAAGCATTTAAACATACTGTACAGTACTTCCAAAAAAATTAGGTTCAAAAAAATGATGCTGAGCAGCGTTCTTTTGGTTCCATGGCAAAGGGCATTTTAAAACAGCAAAGGACCAGTCAAAATTCACCCAAAGAAGTCCATGGCTAGGTCAGTGTTGAAAAGCATCCATATTTAATACAGCATAGGGCCTAGTGAACTAAAGCCGTTGATTTTCAAGTACTGTACATTGTACTCTTAACTGAGCCAATAGTTACAGGCTACATACTTTGTTGTTAACATCATAAAAACACCTTAACAAAAACTTAGTTTTTAAACTATATGGCTATAAGTATGGTAGATCTTGAAGAGGAGACGATCAGACGATAAATGATTAAACTATCGAGTAGTATGCCTAATGGTTCATATCAGTCAGCATCAACTCAAAATGCACGGAACTCATCAAAAGTTTGATGTAAAATTGTAATGGAAACATTTTGAAATTAATATCATAAAAACGAAATGTTTCATTAAAACAGGACATGATTTCCTTAGATCTCAATGACCAGTATTCATTAGGTGTATTGCAACATACAAATAAAATTACCAAAACACCATGATGCCTGAAAAAGGCTTCATGCCTGAAGACTTTCTCAGATTTAAATCGTTTGGTGAAAAATTACCTTATTTCTTTAAAACTACACTACTTTCAGGGTTGTCATTTCTGAAAATGTATAATATCAACAGCTTTCCACTGCCATTAACCAAGTAAACATTAATAACATGTTTTGTGGGGAAAAAGTATCTCAACTTATTGTATAAAGGATATTGAACTTGATACAATTAATGTTTTAATATTCATTATGGATAATGACAATGTTTACATGTAAAAAGATTGTTATCTGACCTCCCTCAATAATGCATTTTTGATGACATAAACACAATAAATCTGTAGTGTTTACATCACCTACTTTACAAAACTCAACAGGTAATCATTCATTTACTGTACCTTGAATTTTACTTGGACTTGTGTTATTTCAGAAAGAATTTCAAGAACACTCCTGTTTGGAATGTCAAGTGAAAAGTGATGAAAATTTAATTAAATTCAAAAATTAGTTAGTGGCCTGAACAGAACCCGCAATTACGTCTCTCTGTACTCCCTCCTCGGTATTTGTGTGATACATATTAAAGTACTTGTGAAGTTCATGTGGCAGCAGTGAGCAAAACAGTGCATACAGTTGGCCGACCTGCTTCCGTGACTGGCAACAAATGATGACCCTTTCAGTTGACCTTTGTTTGTCCTTGACTTCTGCATGGTGAGAGTGCGGCGTGCTATTTTTTTAGAGTCAGTCGGGGGACTGGGGTTGTATCGCATTCGGGCGGCTGAGGTTTTAGTATCCTTGCTCTATGGTTTTAGCTAGAGTACTTGTCTACACAGCCTTGATATCAAGGCTATACAGTCCACAAATAAAACCAGTAAAACCAGTTCAGAATAAACACCTTGCACCTTCTTTACACGCACACTACTGGTGCCAGCTCAAGCTACCTCCATGGTTTCACTTAATCATATGGGATGGGAAAGATTATGTGTGGTTGTACATCTAAATTTGTTCCTTACGAACGTGTAGTGACGGGCATATTGTGTTCCTAATGATGCTTAGTGCAGTATTGGTGTCAGCAGTTTTCCAAATCGTTGCGCTCGCCAATTTATCGGATATTTTTATATAATTTTTAGAGTGAGATCTGTGTGTCTACAACTTGTATTTTGTTCTTCATTTTCAGGAAATGTTTGTTTTGTATTAAATTCCCTACACCTGTTGTTGTCGCCCTAAGTACAGAGTGATAGGTTTTTTGCTCATTGATAGGTTTAGATGTTATTTGTTTGCATAATTGAAATAGTTGTTTTGTGCTTAAATTCATCTTTTTATCAGAGATATATTGCAACTTTTAGGGCTAGTTGAATCGGGTATTGTAAACTTGTATGAATATAGGCAGCATTGTGTTGGCTTTTTGTCTTTCAAATAAGTGACTGTGTTGCGCTGTTAATTTTGTATTGTGTGCTACTGATTGGAGAATTTTAAAAACCAATTCAAGTGCAGGAAATCTATTTATATTTTAGACGTCATTTTGTTGGTTTTGCTGTAGTATTTTAGTGAATGGCCATCCTCTATATTTAGAGGGCCAACCTGGGTGGGGATGTTGTTGATTTTGGATAAATAAAAAAATGTATATTTCATTAACCAAAAAGGGTTCAGACTTTACACTTACTTTCTTCACATTTCTCAGCGTGCAGATGACACAGTAATTTGTTGAGGGTGATGACGTCATCGATGACGTCGTAATATGAAATCAACGTTTGATATCTAAAAAATTAATACATGGAGAACTACAATTGCTTCAAACAAGAATTTTGCACAAAGTGTGACCCCGTGTGACCGTAACTTCTGTTAAAAACCGGAAGTTGAAGTGGCATATTCCGGGCCTCTTTTTGAGTCTTCAATCCATTATGATATAAAATTTGGACATGGTCTGTAAAATGAATTTTGACCCCCGGGCCTTCCTATTAAAGGAATAATGACGTTAACATTTTCAACAGCGCACTCTCGCAATTTTTTTTTAAAGGAATCATTTTGCTGAAAACCTGTTGCAAATACAAAAGTTTAAAACTTAGCACATACTTAATATAAGTTTCAATGTCTGGATAAGAAATAAGCTACGACGTCACGATGACGTAATCTGTTTTCAATTTAGGCTTTACCAAAGTTTCTTTATTCAAACTAATGCAAATCTTTAGAGCCACAATTAACTTCTCGAATATCAAAATTTCCTAGAAATACATGTCTACAATTTTCCCCTTACTTTTCACCAGCTCTTCTAATTTGAACATTTCTACCTTGAACATCTTTGTTTTGTTTAAATAAAAACCTATGTATAGTTGTATCTTTCTTTGAAATTTTGCCTAAAAGTCAGCAATATCTTATCAAATACTAATCTTGATCCTACTCTTAAACTTGCTTCTCCGTACTGACTTTGCACACTGTATGGCGATAGGTCTCACAGTATGCAGACCTATTGACCACACTGTGGTTTTAATAATGTTCCATTTCGAAAAAATCGTGCTTCCTTGTGATTATGATCTAATTCTGAATACACCCAAAAACATTCTCACACTTTCTGTCTAGGCTGAGAAGAATGGGCGTGTCTACTGCTCCACCCGAAGGAGGCAACAGAGCAACTACAACGCCAGACGAAACCTCGAACTGGAGCAAAACTGGGTGTGTCGCTGTGCTTAGTATGTGGACGAGCATGTGCTTCCTTACCACTTTAACGAAAGGACTCGGCATTATGTTGCCCACTCTTCAATCTCAATTCAACACGAAGACCTGGGTAATCGGCTGGATGGCTCCCTTAATGATGGCTATGCTTGGTGTCGTAGGTGAATACAACAATTTATTGTTTTGAATCTAAGAATATTCTTGTCAATATTTACCCTGGCTTGTTTACTTTTTACATGACTGTTAAATAAAATATTTCATTCGGATATCCAAATTAAAATGGGTGGGGTAAATTGAGGACATGCAATAGTTTTAACTTAGTTATTTTTTAGCGACGTCCCCATTGGTTTTGTGAACGCAACAAACCGAGGACTGTTCCCGATATGTCATTTTCCATGATCGCTTTTGTTAAAGTCCTCGGTTTTAACGGGTAGACACGCTCACGAACACAACCTTACAGGTTCTGCTCTTGTTGTTAGATTATTCTCTTTTCTAAAAAATAAATTCCCCCGTGAGGCCATTGTTCCATTGTGTAAAAGACCCCTCAATGTCCGAATTACTGATATAGGTCCCTTTGCAAGCTTCGTCGGTCGACGTTTCGGCATAGGGGTAGTCACCATGGCGTCTGGCCTAATGATTGGAGGAGGTTTCATCTTAGGATCGTTTGCAAACACACCCTTTCAACTGGCTGTCATTCTCACCTTCATATCGGGTGAGTTATTTATAACAAAGGAAGAATTAATTGTGGAACATTTTACTGGATTTTTTAAAAGATTCAAAAAATTGCTTCCATATTTGCGATACATTGGTCTCGTCAAACTGACGCAGAATCCGAGTTAAAATCCCATTATACAGGTCGGCCTGACCCAGAATTTGTTCAGGACCCACAGGACACGGAATCCGGGTCAATTCTGAACCAGGAGTTTTTAGGTAATCCGCGTTTACTAATTCTCTAAGAAATATCAGCAACAGCTCGTTATTAGTGTAAAGGGATCTAATCAGAAGTCCACTCTGGTTCTTCTTAGAACCACCACTAAGAGATTCATTACATGTGGCTGTTACCCGCACCAGAGCCCCTTTCACAATATGGACAGAAAAAAATGAGCTTCGTGTAAAAGGACGATGGTTTGCACATGTCCTTCACTCCATGTCAAATTTTCTCAAACATTGAGAACTTTTTGCGTTAGGTCCTGCCTATTTTAGGACAAAGATTATATTGCTTATTTCTAAATCTCAACTTCTAACTACATTTTGAAATTGGTTGCAGGTCCAGGCCTGGGTTTAACGGATATTCTGACGAAGGAGTGCGTTGGACGGTACTTCAAAACCAACTACGCAACTGCCATTGGTATCTCCAGGACAGGTGTTTCCTTTGCCCTGATCTGTGCAGCGCCTCTCATTCAGCTGTTCCTCAGCACCTACGGCTGGCGCGGAACCATGTTGCTCATTGGCGGAATCTCACTGCACTCTGTCGTGAGCGGCGCCCTGCTAGTTAGTGTCAATGCGAAGGGACGAGATGGAGACTACGATGCCGTGCCTCAAGACGAGTGCGTACAGCCTGTAGAATCCAAGGGCAGCTGTATATCCCGTTTTTACAGATTCTTAAAGATGCTTTTCAAGAACCTGGATCTAGAACTGCTTTCCATGTCCCGATTTTGGATAGTCACTCTCATGTCCAGTTGCATTAAATTTACCTTTGGTATGTGGTTAATATACTTCGTTTCCCAAGCATACTCCACAGGGTTCACATTGGAAGATTCTTCGACCTTCGTCTCAGTGGCAGGCTTCGGGAACATCATTGGAAAGGTCAGCCAGGGGTTTATTTTGGACAAGTCGATCTTACCAGTCTGGGTACTGATGTGCATAAGCATCCTGGTTAGTTCCTTTTTCTTGATGGCGTCTCCATTTCTCACTGCCTACTGGAGTATGATGACGGCATCGTTCTTCGTACTCCTATGCGACGGCATCCTTAGCTGTACCAACGACGTGATTACTAAAGAGCTACTTGGTGTAGAGTTACTGGCGGGTGCATTCGCATGGGCCAGCGTCTTTATGATTGGCGTCAGAATTCTTACTGGTTTTCTACCAGGTACGTTTCCCAAAGTTAGTAATCTTGTGTTTTATTCCCTGTGTTCAAGGGTTTTGTTTCCATAACTTCTCTAAAGGTTTAATAAGACATAGAAAATAAAATTCAAGCACACTTTTTACGTACTTCTTCAAACACGGAGATATTTCTGATTGGACGAATTGCATAAACGAATGATCATTCTCTCATAGATCGTCATCTTGGCCAGCAGTTTACAAGCTTAGCCAGTTCCGATATGTTCTGTTCCAGGTTTGATGTACGATACTTTGGGAGATTACAGGGCAGCCTTCATCTTAATTGGGTCAGTTCAATTGATTCCACTGGTACTCGTCGTCATTCTGAAGTATAAACAATACATTCGGTAGACCACCATCTAACGGCTACAACCAGTTTTGTCAATACAGTTCATCAAGATATCGGCTACTTCATTAGCAATATTTGGCACACAATCCTACCACCCTACTCTATCCCACCGTATACTGACACGCCCCACTACACAGGGCACTCTCACACAATGGGCAACCCACACAATAACTCTGAGCCCTCCAATCACAGTTCTCCTTTCAGAAGAACCAATCAGAGCAGTGACTGACTCTACACTGAAACCTCTGTTTCCTTAGTCCAGTATGTCTTACACGCTTCAGTCTCCTGACGATGACTAAAGCAAGCTAGTCGAAACGTTGAGACCAAAAAGAACTCACTCCGCCCCATTGTACGCCCCACAATGGTGATTGTGCGGGCCTGGTTAGTGCATGTAGTTATGTAACACTATGGTAATACATGTACCCAGTATAACTAGAAATTTACTATTTTTCACTACAAACACAAGGCGTAAGTGGATAACGTCATCGTTTGCAAAGCTTCCATATTATAATTGTTGTTATCAACTACTGTATAGAATGTTTGATCAAGTTATTTGTAAAAAATGTTAAGTTTTGAACAAAAACATAAACTGGAACTTTTTGCCAAAGGTATAAGTTAACTTTTATGACTTCATCGATATTCCAAGTGTCAAAATGTCATTTCATATACAGAAAAACATTTCAAAATGCCATTTCTTATTGACATAATAGCTGCAATCATGGCTTTTGATTGTATTTCGCTTTAACTTCCAGTTTGAACCGGTAAGACAACGTACAAAAATGGGTCACATCTGTGTGATGTTTCTTCGGTTTTTGAAAAGCTTTCCCCATTTAATTGTAAAAATGAAAAGCAAAATATTGCTCTTATGAACTTTATTAAAACTATTATGGTTTAGTTTATATTTATTTTAATTTTTTATTAATTCAAACGGAACAGCCAAAATAATTATTGTACAACTAAAATGATCATTAAACAAAGTCAAGATGGAGCAAAAAAATCAGGGACCTATAACAACAGGTCCCCAGTTACAAAGTGTGTACAAAACCAATGGGAGCTGTTGCCAAAAAGACAATAGGAGGTCCCCGATTGCAGCCCAGGTAGCAAGCCCATATTGAACCCATATGGGAAATATCTGGGAGATATCTGGGCCATATAGGCGGGGGCCAACCCATATGATACCCATATGGGGCCCTTATGGGTTTAGATTATGGGGATCATTCCCATATGGGTCCCATATGGGAAAACATGGGCTAACCCATGTGGGCAAAATATGCAGTGTCCCATATGGGTATCATATGGGGAAAACACGGGCAATCCCATATGGGCAGAATATGCAGTGGCCCATATGGGTATCATATGGGGAGAATATGGGCAATCCCATATGGGCAAAATATGCAGTGTCCCATATGGGTATCATGTGGGGAAAACATGGGCAATCCCATATGGGCAGAATATGCAAAGGCCCATATGGGTCTCATATGGGGAAAACATGGGCAATCCCATATGGGCAAAATATGCAAAGGCCCATATGGGTTTCATATGGGGAAAACATGGGCAATCCCATATGGGCAAAATATGCAAAGGCCGATATGGGTTTCAGATGGGCTAAATGAGGGCAATCTCATATGGGCAGAATATGCAGTGGCCCATATGGGTTTCAGATGGGGAAAACATGGGCAATCCCATATGGGCAAAATATGCAAAGGCCCATATGGGTTTCATTTGGGGAAAACATGGGCAATCCCATATGGCCAAAATATGCAAAGGCCCATATGGGTTTCAGATGGGCTAAATGAGGGCAATCCCATATGGGCAGAATATGCAGTGGCCCATATGGGTATCATATGGGGAAAACATGGGCAATGGGAAGAATGTGCAAAGGCCCATATGGGTAGCAAACGGGGAAAATATGGGCACTCCCAAATGGGCAGACTATGCAAAGGCCCACATGGGTTTCATATGTTTAAATGTGGGCAATCCTATGTGCAGAATGTGCAGGGGCCCATATTCAGTTCAATTCAATTCAATAAACATTTATTTCGGTATTGCCCTCACATGACATAATACATCTTTGGTGTTTCATAATTATTAACAGTGACAGTTATAAACAGTAGCCAAAGTTATTAACAAGTCAGAAGGGCAAAACTTAGGATTGGGTGAAGCCTTGGCTTTTGTACCCAAACCTATTGACAGACTAACACAGCATAAGACTCACAAAGACAAGGGACTACTAGGACAGAGGAACCAATGTAGGTGTACCAACAATATACCAAAAAGCAAGCTATAAAATAATTATAATGAATATGCATTGAGTAGTAATTGTTTTAGTTTTTTGAAAATATAGGTAGAGTGATTGCAGATTTAACAGAACCATCCAAATTATTCCAGTATGTAACACCACGTTGAACAATGCTGTTTTTATACATTGAGGTTCGGTTACGAGAAACAAAGAGATTTTTCTTTGTAGTGCTTCAAGTTTTGTATGAATGAATGCTAGTAGTTAGAGTAAAAAATGAGCTAAAACAAGGTGGTAATGCATTACTCATGTACTTGTACATAAATTTACCTAATTTCAAATGATAAAGATCATTAAATTTTAATAATTTAAGATTACAAAATAATGCAGCAGTATGATCAAGAAAACCAGCGTTACAAATTATTCTAACAGCTCGCTTTTGTAAAGTAAGAAGCCTATTACATTGTGTAAATAAACCACCCAAGTAAGAATTGAGTAACTTAAATAGGGAAGAACAAAACAATTATATAAGTTAATAAGACATGGCTTGGTAAAAATTTCTTTTGATGATTAATTATACCAATATTCTTTGATATTTTACTCGCAACATCATTGTTATGACTTTTCCAAGACAAATTTTTATCAATTCTTATACCAAAGAATTGAGCACTTGTTACTCTTTCACTATGAAACACTTCGTCTTGAAAATGGAGCGAAATCCCTTTTTCTCCTTGAAATTGCAAATTATTCCTGTTCACCTTGTTTTCATGGAGTTCTTTTCTAACTAGCCAGAGCCTGTAAGTGTTCCCATTTCGTTTTCACTTTGCTGTACTGCTCAAAACAGCCCAAGGCTCTTTGGGTGTCTGTTTAAAGTGTGGTTTAATTCAAGGAGTGTTCACCAAGTTTTCAAGGTGTCCTTGGTATGAACATGGAGGTATGAATACAACTGGATAGATAACTGTTGAATGAGGGGAATTCAACCTGATAGATGGTTTAATGGTCAGCCATTAAGGTTCACCTTGTTTCAGGTCACCAGTACACTGGTTAGCACAGTGTGGATAGACATTTGGAGTAGAACAAGATAGCATGGCTAATCACCCCAATGAGACTATGGAGTGGGGGAAAGTGGGAAATGACATTCCAGAGAATAATCTACCAATTAAAGATTTCTAGGCTGGGATGCAGAGCACTCCCTGAAATCAGGGTGAAATTCATTCAGGCCAGTAATGGTCTGGAGACTCTTTTTTCAATTCCCTTAAGGATTAAAGCATTTCACTAAGATTTCACGGTGGTTTCTCAGCAAAGACTTTCATAGTGTTTGTAGGTCAGTTCCATTGAAGACTAAAGACACAGATTGGATATATTTACGTTGTCTTGGACAACATATCATATAATTTGTTTTGAGTAGATTAATACGCAGTTTTTTTAGCAACAAGCCACGTACTTATTTCAGCTTTAAGGTTAAGAATAGCTGTATCTACATTTCTGTGGCTGTACACTAAACTTGTTTCATCGGCAAAAAGACAAAATGATATAATTTTTGATCTGTTACAGATATAATTAATATAAATAATAAAAAGAAGAGGACCCCAAAACAGAATCCTGAGGTACTCAACAAGAAATAGGTTTTTCAGATGAATGGACAGAATTATATGAAATAAACTGTTTTCTATTTATAGATAAATAGCTTTTGAACCACTCCAAGGTTACTCCACGGATTTCATAATGCTCTAGTTTACGTATCAAAATATCATGATTAATTTGTTTTTGTTATATATTTGGTGTTATAATTTCGTTTTACTTAATATGTTTATTTTTATAATCTTTGTTTAATAAAATATGTACTGAGGGCCCCCATGGAAAGCAGTGCTGAGCACTGATTGGAGTCTACCCTCATTAAAGATGACATAAATAAATAAATAAATAAATAAATTGTAATTCTCTGGACAACCTCGGGTAAAACAATAATGGAAAAGCCCCAAAAGGAATAAGAAATCCTTATACGCAATACCTTGTGGGCAGGTTCATAAAAAGATTCATTTGGTTATCCTATATGGGAACGACCTAAGTAAGCTTTGTGGGTAGAATATGCAAATACCCATATGGGTACGATATGGGCAAGACCTGGGCAAACCCATATTGGAAATATGCAAATTTGTGGGACAGGGCATTGAGGTAGTGTGTTTTCATTGATAATTATGATAACAATTTAGTGAAATTTAGGTCTGTAGAGTTGTTTTTGTATTTTTTTGTAAGATATTCATCTATAAGAAAAATACATACATAAACTTTACAGTTAAGCGCTTTCATTGAAAACATGCTAATTAAAATATTTGCATTTTTGATTTAAAAACTGGTAACCATGATTGTATTCAGTCTTCAGTTTCTGGAATATATATATAATACATGCCATGTAGATAGGTATATACTTACATGTATACGTCATATCGTAACTGACTAATATTATATAGTTTGTATTTAGCTAATGTAATGTATATTAGTTCACATGTAATTGTTCATATAATTAGACTATTCAATAACATTGATTAATTACTTAATTAATAAGGTTATCTGGGCCATCCCATATGGGCCCCATATGAATCCCGGGTGCAGGATCTGATGGGGCCCATATGGGATTACCCATATTCTGCCCATATATTAGTGGCCCACATTTCCCCCAGATAAATCCCATGTAAAACCCATATGGGACGGCCCATATTTTACCCAGCTGTTTTTTGCCCAGATGGCACCGGCTGGCCCCATATGGGTTATCTGGGCCATCCCATTTGGGCCCCATATGAATCTTGGGTGCAGGATCCACAGGGCCCAAATGGTTACCCCATATGGGTCCCATATGTTGGCCCATATGGGACCCTTATGGAACCCAGCTGGGCCCCATATGGGTTATCTGGGCCATCCCATTTGGGCCCATATGGATCTTGGGTGCAGGATCCACAGGGGCCCAAATGGGTTACCCCATATGGGTCCCATATGTTGGCCTATATGGTCCCATATGGGACCCATATGGGCTTGCTACCTGGGAGGTGTTATACGCACAATATTTGTGCGGTGTGAAGCGAAGTCGCGCACCTTTTCGAATTTCGGACAGTTTCACTTCGGTAAGAGGTTACCGTTTACCATAATAAGATCAGGAGGGACGCGCAGGACAGTTAGTCCCCGGCGGTGATTTTTTTTCTCATACCACACGCTGGCTATTGTATACACGCATAAGGTATGGGCACCTCCCCGGATCCCTTCAAAGTTGACCCCGTAGTAAGTGTGTGGTACTAAAAAAAATGACCCCCCCCCCCGGTGTGTGTGGCCCCCACACGGTAAATTAATTGAAGGAAGATGATTCAAAAGAGGGCGCTATCAAAAGAAATGTGTACACAATTCGCCTTATGGAGGTACAGAATTTGGGGTAGATTTTCATGCCACCGTATTCGCAGTTGCACACTTTTGCTAATACCACCACCCATTGCATTGTAAAAACAATATTATCACAATAGATTATATATTTATTTTATTTAAATTATTTTCAAGTTTCAAGGTACTAGAACAATGATCACAACAAGAACATTAACAATGAAAAGATCACAACGTAGTTACAACTCGTGGTCACATTAGCTGAACAATCAGGTAACGAAATCGTTTGCAAATCATGCAAAAATCATGTAAATTTTATTAATTTATCTTTCTCATTGCATGGAATGCCCTTTTTAAAAGCAATTTTAAATAAGTCCAAAATATATATTTTTTAAACCATAATCTTATGTCTCAGGTTTTCAGCATATTGATAAGTTTCGAACTTCTGCGCTTAAGTTTCAATCTATCGCACGCAAGTTTCAAACTTGATAGCGCCCTCTTTGACAAAAAGTTGCCATTCTATGCTTAAACACTTCCGAATGTGTTTATATCACACGTTTAAACATGGCCATGTGATGACCCCTCGACCAATCAGAATGGATTAACTGTCAGGTATTTATGAATGAGAGTTTATGATCGCTTTAAAAGTGTCAATGCAGTATTTCAAAAAAAAAATTATGAGAGGGGTTTCTTGACAAATCGATGGCACCCCACCAATGTCATTTAGTCCTGAACAATTCGGAACACAGCTGCTCCAATTCAGGGAAGACGGCGCCCTCTATTATGATAGAGTCTCCATTCCACAACTTTGCCAGCTCGATCTTCCAGCGGGCTCTGGTGACTACTCGTATAGGGTGGCGAGACCAGACCATAAGGGACACGGACTGTAGTCGAGCATGATGAAAGTGGTGATGCTGTGATCATTTGCAATAGAAATCGGTAAGTTTACTTTCGCTAAACACAAACCTACGACAATAGTTTTGGCAATGGATTTTGTGCAATTTGTTTGAAAGTTTCTCTTAATACTGATGCAAATACCTGTTGATTTCGATGTCATATCTGTGTTATAGGAGTTGAAGCAGGCCCGCCGGAAGGTATTTTAAGGGGGGGGACAGGGGCGGATCCAGGATTTTTTAAACCGGGGGGGGGCACAACGGTGATAAGAGGGCAAACAAAAAATGGGTGGGGTCCAGGGGCGAAGCCCTGGTGGGGGTTTAGGGGGCAAAGCCCCCTGAAGCTCTGAGCCTTTGGCGTTCTGTGTGGTTAAAAATCAAGCCTCCATGTGCTTGAAACAGAGAAATAGGCACACTTTTATAGGAAATCAGATCCATATAAATCTTCTAAATTTACTGGAAAATTTACTGGAACATCGATGGTAAGGGTCCAGGGGTGAAGCCCCCCGGAAGCTCTGAGCTTTTGGCTTTTTGAGGGGTGAAAAATCAACCCTCCATGTGCCTAAAAGGGGGAAAAGACACCACGCACACTTGTGGCCAATTTTTGAGCAGGCAGATAGTAAAAAAAATAATAATAATAAATAAATAAAATTTAAAAAAAATTTAAAAAAAAAGTGGGGTGGGCCGGGCCCCCCGGCTCCGGCGGCCATGGTTGAAGTCACTGATACCACTATGAACGAGCAAGCTAACGACAAGCAAAAAAAAACTCTCACAAAACGAAGAAACAACAGACCAATAAAAAAACACATAAACTTTCAGACAGGCAGGTAACCACAAAAATCAAACAATATCCCCACCTAGAGAGCATCTGAGCAAAAAGAATTGTATGAACAATAACTAAACATACACCTTTTAAGATAAATAAATGATGATGGGTTCATGCATGATCGAAACATGTCTATTAATTCTGCAATTATAGATAAATATACTGATCAAATATATTTTGCTTAAAGGCCCTGTACACTATTGGTAAGATCGAAAAACACAAATGTCCACAGATTCACACATAACTTACGTGATTTAAAGTAAGTAATGGTAGAAAGGGTTCCTTAAAATATTTCTGTCTAAAATGCTATCGCCTCTGAGAAATGAATAAAACAATAGCTTTTATCGCGCGCGCGATAATAAACTCGGTGTTTGAAAAACAGAAAACACATAAGGTCTCTTTTCACTATTTTCTCCTTACCTCGATGACCAATTGAGCTCAAATTTTCACAGGTTTGTTATTTCATGGATATGGTTAATCACACAAAACATGAACTTCGTTTGCGACTGTTTTGTCAGCTCTACCAATCCTGTATAATACCTTTAAAAGGTAGGGCCTGCACTTCATTTGTGAAATGTGTTAACAGTGGAATCCCACACAGTTCAAGCTACCTTTGATACACCTAAATATACATAATGGTGTCAGCTAGCTCTTCATGAAAGATTATGGATGTGTTTTTTTTCCGCACCATCAGTTTTACTAATTAACAATATAAAGTGTAAAATTTCCTTTGTGTGCTTGTCCCTTTACCGGTTGATTAAACTTGTTGCCATTCAAATAGTGTACAACATATAGTTGTACAACTATTCCATGGCATTGGAACTGTTGCATAAGGTTTGTGCATGAATGATGTGTACCATGACCTGTGGAGCTCTATAATTTCATGATTGTGCGGTTGCTTTTATTCGGGCTTAACATTATTCTGACTTGTCAAGGTTTGGTACATGGAGAATATTGTGATATGCTTGTGTATCAACATTCGTTTCACTTAATACATGGGTTGGGGGGAAATGAGGTTTGATTGCTCTTTTAAATGTGTTCCTTACGAACGTGTAGTGACTGGCATTCGGGTTCCTCATGCAGGGATGTCAGGCGCAGATCCTAACTGCCTGCTTAAAAATTAGCCACAAGTGTGTGTTGTGTCTTTTCCCCCAGCGGCAGGACGGATTTCTTTTTCATCCTATGCCTATCAAATTTGTTTCTTTCTGCCGAAATGAATCTTTCATGATATGTCACTTGTAATTGCTTAGATTTCCACGATAACATAAGCGTTTGAAACCTGACGTGCCAATTTGTCCTGGATAAATATATTTCATGTCGTTCTGGCATTCAAGTGTAAAGACTACACTTAGCTTGAACTATACATTTTGAATAAATGAATATGCATAAAACCAGATAATGCAGCGACTATATCCAAACGCAAGATTTGTGGGATTGAAATTTTATTTCAGTAAAGTTAGAAGATTGGTATGGATCAGAAGTGCTTAAAAAGTGTGTCTATTTCTCGGTTTCAGGCACACAGAGGTTTGATTTTTCACCCCTCAAATTGCCAAAAGCTCAGAGCTTCCGGTGGCTTTGCCCCGTGGACCCCCAGCGGAGCCTCACCCTGGACCCCACCATCGATGTTCGAAGTTTTTCCAGTGAACTTAGTAGATTTATATGGATCTGATTTCTCTGTTTTAGGCATATGGAGGCTTGATTTTTCACCCCTCAAAAACAAAAAAAAGCTCAGGGCTTCCGGGGGCTTCGCCTCTGGACCCTCACCGGGGCTTCACCCCTGGTCCCCCACTATCGATGTTACAGACAATTTCCAGTAAATTTAAAAGGTTTATATGGATCTGATTTCCTATAAAAGTGTGTCTATTTCTCAGTTTTAGGCACATGGAGGCTTGATTTTTAACCCCACAAAGGCTCAGAGCTTCAGGGGCTTCGCACCCTAAACCCCGACCGGGGCTTCGCCCCTGGACCCGGACCCCACCATGAGCCGTAAGGCCGGTGTCAGATGCAATTGTGTCCGCCATGCAATACTGTCCGCTCCGGACACTTTTGCATATGCAATCGTGTCCGGGGCTATGCAAAACCGTCCGGCGGACATGTACATGTACATGTATGGGCGTAGGCGAGCGTGCATGCACTGAACGTACGTATGCACATGTGCAGCATATTCACGTGTTGCAGCGAATACCCAACGGCCGAAAATTTTGCCATAGCCTACGGGCGGGGGGGGGGGTCCTCTGAGGGCGCTACTTTTTGTTGTGGTCTGGCTGTATTTCCTTCCTCCATGGGCTGACACACGTTCACGAGTTGTTTTCCATGCAAGTTTTACGTCACAAGATCATACCCAGTTGTTGAAAATTACAACCACACTACGTATTGTTGTCACCAAAAAGTAGAAGCACGTACAACAGTAGAAGACAGATTCATGTGCAGTCTTATTGCAGCAACGCGTTAGACTATTTTCGATTTCATCACAATCTGTTTTATTTTTTTCGCGGGGAAGGGGGGAGGTTGTTTGCGTAGCGCCTTGTCGCATTGACCTTTCAGAATTTTGTTTCATAAAAAGTGATTTCGATAAAGTGAAATTTGGGTCTCATGGAAGCATTTTTTTGTAGGGCGTTTAATTTACTGCAAGGACGGTTTTGCACGGGGGCGGACACGATTGCATACGCAAATGTGTCCGGGCGGACACAATTGCATTATGCAGCAGTGTCCGGGCGGACACGATTGCATATGCAAAACCGTCCGGCGGACACTATTGCATATGCAATAATGTCCTACGGATAGTATTGCATAGAGGACATAATTGCATGCGACACCGGCCGGCGTTTGGACCCAACCTATTGTTGTTTACCCTCTAATACAAAATCATGGTTGCACCGTTGTGCCCCCCGGTTTAACAAAATCCTGGGTCCGCCCCTGGATTTGATAGACTGTTGAAAGCGCAAAATTTTGCGATTGCGAAGCGTATAAATGCGGCGTGTGGTCAAGGACCCGCTGGAGGGCCCGGATTATTTTTTTGAGTATACATGCTCTGTGATGCACTTTAGGGCTTCTTTTGGTCTGTTAAAATATAAAGTTTTTGGAAATTCCTACATGTTTTTAACGTTAACTTTGTTACCATACAACGGTTTGAGACTGCATGTAATAAATAACTAGTTCAAACTATAGTGTAAAAAATAAACTGCAGTTACGTACACGTAGGCTACATGTAGAAAGCAAAGTCTTTGGCTTTTTTTTACGTGGTGTTTATCTTGGGTTTTAAAAGCTCAACTCTGCAATCTGGGGCGTTATATGGTTTTATCTTCCTGTTTTTGTGAACTTGATCTCGAGTTTAAAAAAAGAAGAAATCGTCTTGGGCGCGATTTGCGCGCATCGGCACGATACAGTAGCTTGTGCATGTTGACAGAGAACCCTGGTTAGATAATTTTAATCCATAAAAATGTACATTCAAGATATTTTGTTGCTGACTACAGTCGACACAACTAGCGACAGTATGATTGTTGCAACAGCTTTACACAACACAAGCTTAACAGAGCACAGCAAAACTATTGTGCCTTTTTATACGTGCCAAGCGGGCTGTCACGGACACTTTCCTCCCACCAGTTCCATGGGAACCTGTTCTTGAATTCCTTTGTCTATAGACCCCTTGCACAACGTGCAGTGCAGTGTACTCACATGTGCCCAGTAGACGCCATCTTTACGGGCAAAGTGCATTTTGGCTTGCAGATGCGTCAAGCGCTCAACTTAATAACGCAGCCGCGTTGTTCACTAACCAATCGTGCAGTGAGTTTTGTAAAATGTGCGCGTGCTGCACGTCGTTCTCTTACGAAACGCATGACTGTTTGTTCCAAACTGCCCGTAAAGATGGCCATCTTTCTAAACAAGCCAGAAATTACTGTCTTTGCCTCCTTTTTGGGGCATATCGATGACACATGTATTGTTAAACACTTCAAGACTTTCTTGCAAAAGGTGTTGTATTATAATTATTAAAATCATTATTATTATTATACACCGTTTTCAAGTTTTTCACAAAGTTATTTTTTCCTTGTGTATAAGTAAAGGGAAATGTGTCACTTCGTGGAACATTACTCTCTATGGTGTGATCCATTCTGTCACTTCTATAAATCTCACACATGCAAACAATTCATTGTGTGACATGGGGTCACACCCACACAAAGATGAAACCGTGCGTCACTTTGGAAAAGCCAGTCCTAATTCATGTACTTTCATGCCAAATGAAAGTAGGTATCAGTGAATAAACCTGCTAAATATTTACATAACTAAAAAGCTTCAGAAAAATCATATTTCAACCATTGTGTCACTCCGTGATTTATTTCTCAAGTAATTACTCAAATGAACATAAGTAAATCCTTACAATTAATTAACATCAAGTTCAAAACCCCCAGGAGACAGAATATGTATTTTTTTGTGATTTTGGGTTAAACAAAGATTTCTATCTTTGCCTCCTTTTTGCATATTGTTGATACTCGTGCATTTTCAGGATTGCAAAAGTCGATCTATTAATCAAATGTCGTGTGCAAATATTGCTATTAAAAATCGAAGGTTTATTTTGTGCGCAGCCAAAGTAAAAAATACAATAAAATAAACACAAAATAACTAAAATTCTATATGGAAAATTTGGTGTGAGAGTTTGTTGATGTTTACTTCGTGCGTTTACTGCTAGAGGAAGTTTCTTCCTCTTGATGGTTTCAGCATGCCTTTTCTTTCAACCGCTGCTCTTCTTATTCTTCTTCTTCTTACCAACATCAATTGGCATCATCTCAAAACACTGTTTTTTCGTCAAGTATGAAACTTTGTAAAAACTGCAAGGAAGTTGATGACAGTTAATTTACAAATCAGGTCTGGGTATATTATGAACCTTTCATAGTTGCCCTGGGTAATTGACTCCACTGCAAATTAGACTTGTTACCAGTCCATCCATTGTCGAAGGTTTTAGCGCCAACCAAATCGTTCGCGACCGCGCTCTATTTATTCTAACCCCCCCCCCCCCTATTTTCTAACCGGATCTACACGATTCACACCACTCAACTTTGGGGGAAAAAAAAAAAAAAAAAAAAGATTTCCGGTAAAAAACGGAGCAATCACATCCCAGCGGGGTTAATGTTAATGTTAGTTGCTGAGTGAAATATTGGTGTCAGCTGTTTTGTAGTTTGGAGTAATGAAATATTTTCATAAAACTTTCAGAGTGGGATTTGTGTGTCTACCACTTGTTTGTAGGACCATTTTCAGGAATAGTTTGTTTTGTATTAAATTCCCTACACCTGTTGTTGTCGCCCTAAGTACTAATAGCGATGGGCTTGTTTTGCTCATTGATATGTGTATACGCTGTTGGCATAACTGAAATAAGTTTGCCACTGAGACTGTTATGGTGTGTATGTATGGTATATTTTATTCACATTGTAACCCAAAGGTCAAATTGCATGATAATTTACAAAATTAAAAAACATCAAAAAATGTAGGTTGGGTTTTGACGTTGGTTCTGTGTCCAATTTTTTTTTTTTTTTTGTTCTCACAGTGCGAGTGAGACTTTTTATAATCTACTGTGATGTTTGCCTTGGGATGCACTTACTTTATTAGTGATTGAACTGATAATTGATTTGCCTTTCTGCACTCAAAGCACTTAAGGTGTAGTGTCAGCCACTTGTATTTTGTTCTTCATTGTTATATTTCTAGCCTTAAATGGAACCAAACTGTGTTTTTAATACCTGCCTGTTTAAATCAAATTGTTCATTTGGGATGAATATTATACTTCAAAAACAACTGTAGTTAGAAGAGATGGGTCCGCGACCTTTGGACTCGCTCTCTATTTCTTTTTAGCTTTGAGGTAGCGAGAGCACATTTATTTTGTCAAGGCATTTTTCTCTAATTTGTAGGGAGCATGGCTTTGATGATCTAAACGCTGTTTACGTGGGAGGAACAATGTCTTAGAGCTCTCTGTGAGTATACTTTTCACCAGCTCAACTAATTTTGACATTTCTACCCTGAAAATCGTTGTGTTTATTTGAACAAAAAACTATGTCTAGTTGTATTTTTTTCTTGTAATTTTGCCTTAAAAATCAGCATTACCTTGACAAATACTCATCTTTGACCATATCTTTAAACTTGCTTCTCCGTACTGACTTTGCACACTGTATGGCGATAGATCTCACAGTATGCAGACCTATTGACCACACTGTGGTTTTAATGTTACATTATTCTAATAAGGAAAGGCAAGCGAAAAATCGTGCTTTCTTGTGATTATAATCTAATCTGAGGACATCCGAAAACATTCTTACAGTTTCTGTCTAGGCTGAGAAGAATGGGCGTGTCTACTGCTCCACCCAAAGGAGGCAACGAACCCTCAAACTGGAGCAAAACTGGGTGTGTCGCTGTGCTTAGTATGTGGACGAGCACGTGCTTGTTTACCACTTTACTGAAAGGACTCGGTATTATGTTGCCCACTCTTCAAACTCAATTCGGCACGAAGACCTGGGTAATCGGCTGGATAACTGCATTAATGATGGCTATGCTTGGTGTCGTAGGTGAATACAACAATTGTTGTTTTGAATATATGAATATTTTTGTCAATATTTACCCTGGCTTGTTTACTTTTTACATGACTGTTAAATCAAAAATTTCATCAGGTTCATCAGGTATCCAAATCAAAATGGGTGGGGTCGACTTTGAACGTTGTTTTATTGCAGATTAGGTATTGAAACACACACACATGTTTGTAAATTGTGTAAGCTGAGGACATGCAATGGTTTTACCTTAGTTATTTTTTAGCGATGTCCCCATTGGTTTTGTGAACGAAACAAACCGAGGACTGTTCCCGATATGTCATTTTCCATGATCGCTTTTGTTAAAGTCCTCGGTTTCAACGGGTACACACGCTCGCGAACACAACCTTACAGATCCGGTTTGTGGGGTCCTGCTATATTGTTGTTAGTTTATTCTCTTTTTTTTAAAAAAAAATCGCTTGTGGTGTCAATTGTTCCATTGAGTTTAAAAGGCCCGCAAGGGCCCTTACGAATAAGCTCACACCCACCCACGCAGCTCTGCGTTACATTCAATCTGTGGACATTCGTTTTGTTCTGTACACTTCCTATACTTCAACAATGTCAACAAAACACTGTGTGGACCACATACTTCGTATGTAGCGTTAAAACACACGTACGCAAGTGTGTAAACACCTGCAATCGGGGACCTCCTATTGTCCCTCTTTTGTTTGTACTTTTTGGCAACAGCTCTCCTTGGTTTTGTACACGTTTTCCAACTGGGGACTTTTCCCCAAACGGGGAACCCTATTGTCCTCTTTTGTTATAGGTCCTCGGTTTGAATGTGTATACCTACACACACACACACGCACCTCTGTGTTGCATACAATCATTGGACATCCATTTGTTATGTACGCTTAAGAAAAATCATATTCTTTAACACCCTAAAAAACACTGTTTGGACATTGTTTAAACCACAGTGTTGCAAGTCCCTATACCTTGAGTAGACCTCTTTTGTTCTCGGGTCAACACTTCGTGAGTATAGCGCTTCATTACAAGGGTGATAAAGTACTACTTATTGAGAGGCTGGGGTTATAAAAAGGAAGTACTACCTGTACAACAATCACAATTTAGAATACTTTAGACGTTCAGATAATTATGCAAATGCTGAATCGGCACCTATCTTTGCTGTCATGTTGCATCTTGGATGGTTCACGTAACATTACCCGATCACAATGTACACTCATACTCAGCATGAGTGCTTCTAACTTAGACCAGAAATAAACAAAGCACTTGAAGTTTTGGACTCGTTCACGAAACGTCCTAATGTATGCCCGAATTCTGATATAGGTCCCTTTGCAAGCTTCGTCGGTCGACGTTTCGGCATAGGGGTAATCATCATAACGTCTGGCGTACTGATTGGAGGGGGTTTAATCTTAGGATCGTTTGCAAACACACCCTTTCAACTGGCTCTCCTTCTCACCTTCATAACGGGTGAGTTATTTATAACAAAGGAAGAATTCACCGTGGAACATTTTACTGGATTGTTTTCGCAATACAAAAATTAGTTTTAAAATTGCTTCCATTTTTGCTATACATTGGTCATGTCAAACTGACGCAGAATCCGAGGTAAAATCCCATTGTACAGGTCGGCCTGACCCAGAATTTGTTCAGGACCCACAGGACACGAAATCAATTCTGACCCAATAGTTTTTAAAGTTTTTAGGTAATCCGCATTTACTAATCCTCTAAGAAATAAGAAATATCAGCAACAGCTCGTTTTTAGTGTAAAGATATTCTCTCCTGGTCTCCTTAGAACCACCGCTAAGAGATTCATTACATGTGGCTGTCACCCGCACCAGAGCCCTTTTCACAATATGGACAGAAAAAAGAGCTTCGTGTAAAAGGACGATGGTTTACACATGTCCTCAATTCCTTGTCAAATTTTGTCAAAGAACTTTTTGCATTAGGTCCCGCCTATTTTAGGACAAAGTTGTTAACGCTTTATTTCTAAACTCAACTTCTAACTACATTTTGAAATTGGTTGTAGGTCCAGGCCTGGGTTTATCGTGTATTCTGACGAAGGAGTGCGTTGGACGGTATTTCCAAACCAACTACGCAACTGCCACTGGTATCTCCAGGACAGGTGTTTCCTTTGCCCTGATCTGTGCAGCGCCTCTCGTTCAGCTATTCCTCAGCACCTACGGCTGGCGCGGAACCATGTTGCTCATTGGCGGAATCTCACTGCACTCTGTCGTGAGCGGCGCCCTGCTAGTGAGTGTCAATGCGAAGGGACGAGATGACGACTACGATGCCGTGCCTCAAGACGAGTGCGTACAGCCTGTAGAATCCAAGGGCAGCTGGACATCCCGTTTCTACAGATTCTTAAAGATGCTCTTCAAGAACCTGGATCTAGAACTGCTTTCCATGTCCCGATTCTGGTTAGTCACTATCATCGTATGCTGCAATAAGTTTTCCTTCGATATGTGGATCATATACTTCGTTTCCCAAGCCCACTCCACAGGGTTCACGTTGAAAGATTCATCAACGTTCGTCGCAGTGGCAGGGTTCGGAAACATCATTGCGAAGCTCGGCCAGGGGGTTATCGTGGACAAGGCGATCTTACCAGCCTCGGTACTGATGGGCATAAGCATCCTGGTTAGTTCCTTTTTCTTGATGGCGACTCCATATCTCACTGCCTACTGGAGTATGATGACGGCATCGTTCTTCATACTCTTATGCGATGGCATCCTTAGCTGTACAAATGACGTGATTACTAAAGAGATACTTGGTGTGAAGTTCCTTGCGGGCGCATTCGCATGGTCCAGCGTCATTATGATCGGCGTCAGAATTCTTACTGGTTTTCTACCAGGTACGTTTCCCCATGAGTTATCTGGTGTTTTATTCCCTCTGTACAAGGGTTTTGTTTCAATAACTTCTATATAGGTTCAATAAGACATAGAAAATCAAATTCCAGCACACTTTTTACCAACATCTTCGTAGACTGGACGAATTGCATAAACGAATGATCATTTTCCCATAGATACTCCTTGGCCACCAGTTTAAAAGCTTAACCAGTTCCGATATGTTCTGTTCCAGGTTTGATGTACGATACTTTGGGAGATTACAGGGCAGCCTTCATCCTCATTGGGTCAGTTCAATTCGTCCAACTGTTTGTCGTTGTCATTCTGAAGTATAAACAATACATCCGGTAGACCACCACCTAACGGCTACAACCAGCTTTGTCAAGTACCCTTCTTTACAAATAATAATTAGGGAACAAAAGTGTGGGAGCCAGTCTTTTACTGTGTGTTAAAGGGACACACCGGCTTCGTTTGGGCTATTTGGGGTACAAAATAGACTAAAACATGACTCGAAAGGTCTTCCCGGAATGGAGAAGAACGGTTCCTAAAAGAAACCATCAAACTTGGCAGTTTTCGAACACTTTAAAAAACGAAGGCCACGTGATTTATCCGAACTAAAATGTGGTTCTGATAAATCACGTGATATTTGGAGTTACTTTTACTTTCAGCCGAATTTTAATCTTTTTTTTAACAATTAATAATGACTATTTGACAAAAAAGACTGTGTTCAGACTATAGATACATTTTGTAAATGATGCAAAATTGAACGTAAGAATCGCATTCAGAGAGTCCGTGCAACGGAAGCGTGTTTTACGGCGCACCAGCGTGGGAGCTCGCGGAACGTAAACCTTGGGGCATATCCCGTACAGCCGATGCCGTGTCTCGTTGGGCAAGAAAGACAAACCCCGGGGCGTGAAATACCCCGCTTGACGGTCTGGCCGTGAGCTTGTGGGAGGGGTAGGGAGCCAGACCATTAATTACGTTTTGTTTTACGAGGGTTTTAGTCTGTACCCCCGGCTATTATCCCCTAAATATTGTCACGTTACATGTTGCCTGCGTAAGAAGCAGATGTTATTAATAGTGATATTATGTTCTTACTTACCAGTTCACTTGGCATTCCATGTCGATATCTGAAATCGAAGACGTCACGTTCTGTACATAAAAAGAAGTAATAATCGGACATAATAACGGTAACGCCTTTTAAAGCTAGTTAATGCGTACCACTAAGATTCTCTTCGGGATTTGCGAATAGGAGCAAAACCATTAACGGGGAAAACTCCTCTGAGCTTTCTGGAAGTATACTTATATTAATTTATGCAATAAACCCAGACGAGAAGCCTAAAACAAACAAAGTTTCCTCTGAGTAAACTCACCTGTGTATTGTACGCCCCACAATGGTGATTGTGCGGGCCTTTTCATGTAGTTATGTAATACTATGGTAATACAAAGTACAACTAAAAATTTACCTTTTGTTATTACAAAAACAAGGCGTAAGTGGGTGACATCATCGTTTGCAAAGCTTCCATATTATAATTGGTGTTATCAACTACTGTATAGAATGTTTGATCAAGTTATTTGTAAAACTTATTGAGTTTTGAACAAAAAACATAATCTGAAACTTTTCGCAAGAGGCTAAAGTATTAAAACTATCATTATTTAAAGTGTAAATTGTCATTTTTTATATACAGAAAAAAATTCCACATGCCATTTCTTATTCACATAATAGTTGTTTCGCTTTAATTTCCATTTTAAACCGGGAAGACAACGTCAAATGGGTCACATCTGTGTGATATTTCTTTGGTTTTTGAACAGCTTTCCCATTAAATTTTTACGGTGAAAAGCACTGTACTGCTCTTATGAACTTTATTCAAATGATCATGGTTTAGTGTTACATTTAAAAAACAGGTTTTTATTCATTCAATCGGAACGGCCAAAATAATTATTGTCAAACTAAAAGGATCATTAACCAAAGTCAAGAAGGACCTATAAGTCAGGGACCTATAATAAAAGGTCCCCAGAAATAGAAAGTGTGTACAAAACCAATGGGCTGTTGCCAAAGATACAAACAAAAGATAGACAATAGGAGGTCCCAGATTGCAAGTGTTTACACACTAATTTGAGTGCTGTGTGAAGCAAGGTCCCCCGTTTTGGGGGACAGTTCCACTTTTGGAAGGTGTTTACCGTTTACAATAATAAGATCAGGAGGGACGCGCATGAGACGTCAGGTGAGTAAGTCCCCGGTGGCGATTTCTTTTTCATACCACACGCTGGCTATAAATTTTTACGGTGAAAAGCACTGTACTGCTCTTATGAACTTTATCAAAATGATCATGGTTCAGTAGTCCGTTGTCCGCGGCCCCCATACGGTAAATTAACTGAAGGAAGATGATTCAAAAGAGGGCGCTATCAAAACCCATTGCATTGTGATTAAAATATTATCACAATGGAGTTACAACTCGTAGTCACATGAGTTAAAACAATCATGTAATAAAATCTTTGGATATTATGTCACAATCATGTAAATTTTCTTAATTTATCTTTCTCATTGTATGGATTGCCCTTTTTAATAGCATTTTTAAAGAGGTCAAAATCAAAAAAATATATATATATATATATAGGTCTTTGGTTTTCTACGGAGCCCCTAAAGGGAAAGGTAAACAAAAAAATGAAAAAAAGTAAATTACATATATATTTCGATCCCAAACCACTAGTTTAAAACCGATTCAACACATTTTGATTCCCATTCATTAAATCCTTCCCCAAACAAATTTCCCAAAACCCTGTAAAAATTTAGAACAAATCTGACAGTTTAGCCTCAGCTCACCTCGACTCGGCGTTGAATCTCTGTGCGCGTAGAAAAACCGCGTCGCGCAAGTTTCAAACTATCGCACGCAAGTTTCAAACTTTCAAACTACCGAATTTGCGGGCCCTCTATGACAAAAAGTTGCCATTTTATGTTTAAACACTTCTGACTGTGTTTGTATCACACGTTTAAACATGGCCATGTGATGACCTCTCGACCAATCAGAATGGATAAACTGTACAAGGTATTTAAGAATGAGAGTTTATGATCGCTTTAAAGGTGTTAATGCATTTTAAAACAATATTTTGAGAGGGGTTTTGTTGACAAATATATGGCACCCCGCCAATGTCATTTAGTCCTCAACAATGCGCCGTATTTTTGACCGCGTGAGGGTGCTCTCAAAACATTTTTATCACTTCCGGGGTTATAACTTATCGTCTGCTCAGCTACCTGTGTACAGTTTAGCATCGGCGTTCTGTCACTTCTGTGCGCAAGAGACATTAATCAATGCTTCTAGAATCTAAGGTAATAACGGCTCATTTAAAGATCTTATTGTCCGACGTCTGGTAGTAATGTGTTTCAGTCCTTAACTGTCTGGAGGAAGTATTTGAAGCAGTTTTTGTTTGCGGAGAACAGTTGTTTCTAATAAGTATAAAGAGGAAAGGATGAGCCACGCTAACTGCCAGTTCTGATATGTTTTAAGATTAGATGCAGGGCTCTTTATTTCTTTAAAGCAGCCGTTATTAATCCACCTTAGATTCTAGAAGCACTGACTAAACTCTCTCGCGCACAAAAGTGACAGAACGCCGATGTTAAAACTATACACAGCTACCTGAGCAGACGATAATCGCTTAAGTTATACCCCCGGAAGTGGTACAATTATTTTTGAGAGCGCCCTCACGCTGTCATAAATACGGCGCATTCGGAACACGACGGCTCCAATTCAGGGAAGACGGCGTCCTCTATATGTCTCTATTCCACAACTAGGGGGGGGGACTACTCGTATAGGGTGGCGAGACCAGACAATAAGGGACACGGACTGTAGCCGAGACTGATGACAGTGGTGATGCCGTGATCGTTTGCAGTAGAAATCGGTAAGTGTACTTTTGCGAAACACAAACCACGACAACAATGCTGGCAATGGATTGTGTGCAATTTGGTTGAATATTTCCCGTAATACTGATGCAAATACCTGTTGAATTCGGTGTGCTATCTATGTCACTAGAGTAAGAGTAACTGATACCACAGTATGAACGAGCAAACTCAAGACAAGCAACAACAAAACCGCTCACCAAACGAAGAAACAACAGACCAGTCAAAAAAGACATAAACTTTCCGACAGGCAGGTAACCAAACAAAAATCAAACAATACCCCCATCCAGAGAGCCTCCGAACAACAAAAAGAATGGTTAAATAAACAAACAAACACCTTTTTCTGATAAATAAATGACGATGAGTTCATGCATAATCGAAACGTGTGTATTAATTTCAAAATCACAAGTTGTTAAAGTGCTTTAGTTCAGAACTTTGCAATTATGGTTAATTGTACTGATATAAAATTAATCTTGTTGAAAAAGTAGGGCCTACACTTCATTTGTGAAATGTATTACCAGTGGAATCCCACACACTGTACTGGTGCCAGGTCAAGCTGCCTTTGATACACCTAAATATCAGCTGCTAAATATACTTAATGATGTGTGAGCTCTTCATAAAAGAGTCTGGATGGGTTATCCTGCACAATCAGTTTATGTGTATACTCCTTTGCAATGTATACAGTTCCTCTTTGTGCTTGTCCATCTTACGGTCGACTAATTTTGTTGTAATTTAAATCGTCGGTCTTTATATGCGGTGACCTTTCCTGACCCTTCAAAACGTGATTGAAGATGTACTATTTTTTAAACTGCCGTTTCGTTTCCTATTTTTGTTTAAGTTCTTGAGATAAAAATAAAGCTTACTACTTTATTCGTAAAGAAATGTCAATTTGTTTTCATTCCTGCAACTGTTTTTAATTAGTAATTAATTCCTAAACAAAAACGTCATTTTGTGAAAATGAAAGAAAAACACACGGTTCTACTGTGTAAAAACACAATGCATATGAGACCACCTCGTGAAAATACAAAATGACACACCTGCGCCTGAACTGCGGTGTAGCGCATTGTGTATCGTTGGTGAAGTGACGTATTATATCGAGATAGGTCACTTCGTGGAAATACAAAATGGCAAATTTAGTGATACGTCGTTCATACTTATTAGTGTACTTACGAAACCATTACGTGTTAGGTACTGAAACTTGCTGAAAATGTTAACAGTTATGAGTATAACTAATAATTTGTATAAAAAACGATTTGCAAAAATGTGTACTTTTTGACTTCATGGTACGAGTGACGAAATGTTTGTGCTCGCCAATTTATGGAATTTTCATAAAACTTTTAGAGTGAGATTTGTGTGTCTACCATTTTCAGGAAATTTTTGTTTTGTATAAAATTCCCTACACCTGTTGTTGTCACCCTAAGTACTAATAGCGATGGGTTTTTGGTTTTTGATATTATAGATGTTATTTGTTGGCATAATTGATATAATTTTCTCACCACGACTGTTATGGTGTAATGGTTTGGTTTTTAAGTTGGCTGTATGTCTACCTTGGTTTTTATTCTCACAGTGCGAGTGAAAATTGTTATATAATCTACCATGCTGTCTACCTTGGGGATGCACTCAATTTATTAGTCATTGAACTGATAACTGATTGGTCTTTCTGCATTCCGAGCACTTAAAGTGTACTGTCTACCGCTTGTATTTTGTTCTCCATTGTAGTCCAAACTCCAAACTGTGTTACCTGCCTGTTTAGATCAAAATGTTTATTTTGAGATGTATAGTATTGTTTACAAACATTTGTCTGTAGTAAGACAGTTTTGGGTTCGCCCTCTTTTTTAAATTTTAGCTTTGAGGGAAAGAGAGCACATATATTTTATATAGGTATTTGTTCTATTTTGAAATGAAGCATGGCTCTGATGCTCCGAATACTGTTGACTTGGGACGAATAATGTCCCAGAACTCTCTGTGAGAATTGTTTGTGTTTAAATTCTCTTTTTATCAGGGACATTTTGTAGTTTTTAGGGCTAGTTGAATCGGTTGTGATAAACTTGTATGTATAAAGGCAGCATTGTGCTGACCTTTTGTCCTTCAAATAAGTGACTGTGTTGCGCTGTTATTTTTGTAGGGCGTGTGCTATTTTTGATTGGAGAGTATCTATTTATTATATTTTTAAGTCATTTGTGGGTTTTTCTGTAGTATTTTAGTGAATGGCCCTTTTTAATTAGAGAGCCAGCCTGGGTGGGGATTGTGTTGATTTTTGATAAATCAAATATATATATTTCATTACCCAAAAAAGGGTTCAGACTTTACTTTTAACTTAATTTGTTCTTATTTCGTAGCGTGCAGATGACACCGTAATTTGTTTAGGGTGATGACGTCATCGATGACGTCGTAAAATTAACTCAACGTTTGATATCTAAAAAAATAATACCTGGAGAGCCACATTTTCAACAAACAAGACCTTTGCACCAAGTGACCCCGTGTGACCGTTACTTCTGTTCAAAACCGGAAGTTGAAGTGAAAGATCCCCCGGCCTCTTTTGGGTCTTCAATTCATATGATCTAAAATTTGGACATGGTCTCTCTGTAAAATTAATTTTGACCCCCGGGCCTTCTAACTCAAGGAATAATGGCGTAACTATTTTCAACTGCGCACTCTCGTCACACGTTTCTAAAAAAGGAACCATTTTGCTGAACCTGTAGAAGCACTAAAGTTGAAAACTTAACACATACTTTATAAATTTCAATGTCTGGAAAAGAAATAAGCTATGACGTCACGATGACGTCATCTGTTTTAAAATTAGGCTCTATCAAAGTTTCTTATTTCAAACTAATGCAAATCCTCAGAACCACAAATACTTTCTCGTATATCGAAATTACCTTTAAAAAAATATGTCTACCATTTTTCACCAGCTCTGCTAATTTGGACATTCTGCCCTGAAAATCTTTGTTTTTTATTTTAATAAAAACCTATGCCTAGTTGTATCTTTCTTGGTAATTTTGTCTTAAAATCAGCAATATCTTGTCAAATACTAATCTTTGACCCTACCTTTAAACTTGCTTCTCCGTCCTGACTTTGCACACTGTACGACGAGAGGTCTCACGGTGGTTTTACTAATGATACATTATTCTATTAAAGACACTGGACACCTTTCGTAATTGTCTTCTCACTAGGTGTATCTCAACATATGCACAAAATAACAAACATGTGAAAATTTGAACTCAATTGGTCGTCGAAGTTGCGAGATAATAATGGAAGAAAAAACACCCTTGTCAAATATTTTACTTCTTTCTCAAAAACTACGTTACTTCAAAGGGAGCCGTTTCTCACAATGTTTTGAACTATCAACAGCTCTCCATTGCTCGTTACCAAGTAAGTTTTTATGCTATAACAATTAGTTTGAGTAATTACCAATAGTGTCCAGTGCCTTTAAGGAAAGGCAAGTGAAAAATCGTGCTTCCTTGTGATTATAATCTAATCCGAGGACATTCTCACACTTTCTGTCTAGGCTGAGAAGAATGGGCGTGTCTACTGCTCCACCCGAAGGAGGCAACAGGGCAACTACACCGCAAGACGAACCCTCGAACTGGAGCAAAACTGGGTGTGTCGCTGTGCTTAATATGTGGACGAGCACGTGCTTGTTTACCGTTTTAATGAAAGGACTCGGTGTTATGTTGCCCACTCTTCAAACTCAATTCGGCACGAAGACATGGGTAATCGGCTGGATAACTGCATTAATGATGGCTATGCTTGGTGTCGTAGGTGAATACAACAATTGTTGTTTTGAATATAAGAATATTCTTGTCAATATTTACCCTGGCTTGTTCCCCGTTTACATGACATGTTGCATCTTGGATGGTTCACCTAACATTACCCGATCACAATGTACACTCATACTCAGCATGAGTGCTTCTAACTTAGACCAGAAATAAACAAAGCACTTGAAGTTTGGACTCGTTCACGAAACTTCCTAATGTATGCCCGAATTACTGATATAGGTCCCTTTGCAAGCTTCGTCGGTCGACGTTTCGGCATAGGGGTAGTCACCATGGCGTCCGGCGTACTGATTGGAGGAGGTTTCATCTTAGGATCGTTTGCAAACACACCCTTTGAACTGGCTGTCATTCTCACCTTCATATCGGGTGAGTTGCTTATAACAGCGGAAGAATTAATTGTGGAACATTTTACTGGATTTTTTCGCAATACAAAATTGAGTTTGAAAATTGCCTCCATTCTTGCAATACATTGGTCTTGTCAAACTGACGCAGAATCCGAGTTAAAATCCCATTATACAGGTATTAAACTAGGGTACAGGTCGGCCTGACCCAGAATTTGTTCAGGACCCACAGGACACGGAATCCGGGTCATTTCTGACCCTCGAGTTTTTAGAGTTTATAGGTAATCCGCATTTACTAATCCTCTAAGAATTTATCAGCAACAGCTAGTTATTATAGTGTGAAAGGATCTACATGTACTCAGATGTTCACTCTGGTTCTTCTTAGAACCACCACTAAGAGATTCATTACATGTGGCTGTCACCCACACCAGAGCCTTTTCACAATATAGAAAACCAACCAAATGAGCCTCGTGTGAAATGACGGTGGTTTACACATGTCCTTCATTCCTCAAACACTGAGAACATGTTGAATTACGTCCCGCCTATTTTTTACGACAAAGCTTGTAAAGCTTATTTCTAAATCTCAACTTCTAACTACATTTTGAAATTGGTTGCAGGTCCAGGCCTGGGTTTAACGGATATCCTGACGAAGGAGTGCGTTGGACGGTACTTCCAAACCAACTACGCAACTGCCACTGGTATCTCCAGGACAGGTGTTTCCTTTGCCCTGATCTGTGCAGCGCTCTCATTCAGCTGTTCCTCAGCACCTACGGCTGGCGCGGAACCATGTTGCTCATGGGCGGAATCTCACTGCACTCTGTCGTGAGCGGCGCCCTGCTAGTGAGTGTCAATGCGAAGGGACGAGATGAAGACTACGATGCCGTGCCTCAAGACGAGTGCGTACAGCCTGTAGAATCCAAGGGCAGCTGTATATCCCGTTTTTATAGATTTTTAAAAATGCTTTTCAAGAATCTGGATCTAGAACTGCTTTCCATGTCCCGATTCTGGTTAGTCACTCTCGTGTCCAGCTGCATTAAATTTGTCTTTGATATGTGGATAATATACTTCGTTTCCCAAGCATACTCCACAGGGTTCACATTGGAAGATTCTTCGACCTTCGTCTCAGTGGCAGGCTGCGGGAACCTCATTGGTAAGGTCGGCCAGGGGTTTATTTTGGACAAGTCGATCTTACCAGTCTCGGTACTGATGGGCATAAGCCTCCTGGTTAGTTCCATCTTCCTGATGGCGTCTCCATATCTCACTGCCTACTGGAGTATGATGACGGCATCGTTCTTCATAGTCTTATGCGACGGCATCCTTAGCTGTACCAAAGACGTGATTACTAAAGAGATACTTGGTGTAGAGTTACTGGCTGGTGCCTTCGCATGGGCCAGCGTCTTTATGATTGGCGTCAGAATTCTTACTGGTTTTCTACCAGGTACGTTTCCCCATGAGTTATCTTGTGTTTTATTCCCTCTGTACGAGGCTTTTCTTTCCATAACTTCTAAAGGTTCAGTAAGATATCGAACATAAAATTCAAGCACACTTTTTACGTACTTCTTCGTACATGGAGATTTTTCTGATTGGACGAATTGCATAAACGAATGATCATTTTCCCATAGATCGTCTTCTTGGCCACCAGTTTACAAGCTTAACCAGTTCCGATATGTTCTGTTCCAGGTTTGATGTACGATACTTTTGGAGATTACAGGGCAGCCTTCATCTTCATTGGGTCAGTTCAATTCATCCCACTGGTACTCGTCGTCTTTCTGAAGTATAAACAATACATTCGGTAGACCACCATCTAACGGCTACAACCAGTTTTGTCAATACAGTGCATCAAGATATCGGCTACTTCATCAGCAATATTTGGCACACAATCCTACCGCCCTACTCTATCCCACAGTCTACTGACACGCCCCACTACACAGGGCACTCACACACAGTGGGCAACCCACACAATAACTCTGAGCCCTCCAATCACGGTTCTCCTTGCAGAAGAACCAATCCTTATAAATAGTCCAGTATGTCTTACACTCTTCAGTCTCCTGACTAGATCAAGCTAGTCGAAACGTTGAGACCAAAAGAACTCACTCCGCGGAAGTCCCCCCGATCCACAAAGCTAAAGTAGTAGTCCAGGCCGATTTCCTACCTCCCGCCCAGGTAGTATTTAATAACGAGGCGGTTCTTTTCAGGACTGAGAAGTCTCCCGAATTCCGAAAATCTACTCCGCGGTAGTAGAATAAATTGCAAGACAAGTTCTCTAAAGAACAATATCTGCACAGCAAAGTGGATATTTTATACACATGGTGTTACCGCAAACCGAATATATATTTTGATACCTCACCATGCAATGCCTCAAAAACCATTAACCCTTCTTACTAATAATATTAAGGGAATATAAGTGTGGGGAGCTGGTCTTTACTGTGTGTTAAAGGGACACACCGGTTTCGTTGGGCTTTTGTAATTTATGTAATTTAAAGTGATATTATGTTCTTGCTTACCAGTTTACTTGGCCTTCTATGTTGATACACGTATATCTCAAACCGATGACGTAACGTTCTGTACATAGACAAACAAATAATCGGAAACAATAACGGTAATGCCTTTTAAATCAAGCTAGTGGATGCGTTTCCACTAAGATTCTCTTCGGGATTTGCGAATAGGAGCAAAACCATCAACGGGAAACTCCTCTGAGCTTTTTGGAAGTATATTTATTTTAATTTATGCAATAAACCCCGACGAGAAGCCTAAAACAAACAAAGTTTCCTCTGAGTAAACTCACCTGTGTATTGTACGCCCCACAATGGTGATTGTGCGGGCCTGGTTATTGCATGTATTTATGTAATACTATGGTAATACCCAGTATATAACTAGAAATTTACTATTTTTCACTACAAACACAAGGCGTAAGTGGATAACGTCATCGTTTGCAAAGCTTCCATATTATAACTGTTGTTATCAACTACTGTATAGAATGTTTGATCAAGTTATTTGTAAAAAAAAAATGTTAAGTTTTGAATAAAAACATAAACTGGAACTTTTTGCCAAAGGTATAAGTTAACTGTTATGACTTCATCGATATTCAAAGTGTCAATTGTCATTTCATATACAGAAAAACATTTCAAAATGTCATTTCTTATTGCCATAATAGCTGCAATTATGGCTTTTGATAGTATTTCTCTTTAACTTCCGGTTTGAACCGGTAAGACAACGTACAAAAATGGGTCATATCTGTGTGATGTTTCTTCGGTTTTTGAACAGCTTTCCCCCATTTAATTGTAAAAATGAAAAGCAAAATATTGTTCTTATGAACTTTATTAAAACTATTAAATAAAAAGGGTGATGAGTAGGTGTAATTTGTAGAGGAATTATGTTGTCACTTACCAGCATAAGTGTCCTTCGATATTAAGATAAGATCTCCAATCACTGACGTCACGTTCTGTACATAAAACATAACAATAATCGGAAACAATAACGGTAATGCATTTAAAATCAAGCTTGAGTATGCGTTTCCACTCGAATTGCGAATAGGAGCAAAACCATTAACGGGAATCTCCTTTTTATACTTATATTAAAGGGAAGGTATACGTTTGGTAATCACTCTTAAAATGAATGGCAATCAAAACTTGCTTGGTTAGAAGTACAGCAGCTTTCGATAGCATAGAGCATTTGGAGAATCATTTTACTTCGGGGTAATGTGGTTATGGACAAATATATCAGTTTTTGTCAGAAAAAACAGAATCTTAGAAGCGTTTCTGTCAGAAACGTTTCTCAGATTGTGTATTCCAATTGCGAATTATTCTTCCTGCGTGGACATCACCGCTCCGGATTTTCGGCGATATTTCAAAAACGCTACTACCTTTTGAAATGATATTTTCACAGGTTAGTTTTGTTGTATATATCTACATTTATATAGGATTAAAACAATCGAACGGTTCCAAAAATCGAATGTAACGTTCCCTTTAATTTATGCAATAAACCCCGACGAGAAGCCTTAAACAAACAAATTTTCCTCTGAGTAAACTCACCTGTGTATTGTACGCCCCACAACAGCGATTGGGCGGGCCTGGGTTATTGCATGTAGTTATGTAATACTATGGTAATACCAAGTATTGCTAGAAAAGTAACTTCTCGTTATTACAAAAACATGGTGTAAAAGGATGACGTCATCGTTTCCAAGGCTTTCATATTAAGATTGTTGTTATCTACCACTTCATAGAATGGTTTGGGCAAGTCATTTTTTTTTTTTTTTTTTTTGAGTTTTGAACAAAACACTATCCTAAAGGAACATTACAGAATTGGTAAGAAAAAAAACCTGTAAAATATACTTTTGATCACAGATTTACATAAAAATTACACGGTCTAATGATGATGATAGTAGAAAACATCCCCTGAAATATTTCTGTCTGAAATGCCATATTTGATGAGAATAAACTAATTTTCCGATTGGAGTTTATCGCTCAGTGTGCGTTTTATTCATTTGTTGAACCTATATGATTTCATGCAAATGTGTAATCGGTTTTTCACTATTTTCTCGTGACCCAGATGACCGATCGATCTCAAACTGCTACGGGTTTGTCAGTTTATGTTTACGGTGGATTACATAAAGTGCTTACACTGCCAGCAACTGTTTTGTTAGCAACAACCAATTCTGTAATGTTCCTTTAAACTTGTAGACAGAGGTTGAAGGTATAACTATAATGACGTCATCATTGTTCAAAGTGAAGAGTCGAAAGGTCAAACTTCATTTCATAAACAGAAACCTTCCAAATGTCTATTCTTATTGACACAAAAGCTGCAATCATTGCTTTTTAATAGTTTTTTGCTACAACTTCCGGTTTGAACCGGAAAACAAGGTCAAAAATTGTCATATCTTTGTAATGGTTTTGCAATTTTTTTTTACACAACATTGCGCTTGTTTAGGGGTCGCTTATTTTGCTAGTCCACAGAGCCGGTCTTTATATCACATCTTAATACACTCCTCCGTTACCAGTCTTCGACCAATCAAAGTGCATAAAGTCCTCCAAGGTATTTATTAATGAAGGGTAACTATGAACGATGTAGATATTACTTGATAATTTTCTTTCACCTATAGTTGTTCTATATCCACTGTATTAAAAGGTACACCTATTTACGACAAATACTTACAGTAATTCAAAACACACATACTACATCAGCGTGATAAAACTAAACATATAGGCCGACCGGGCAGTTATTAAAACAACAACATAAAAACAAACAAGTAGATCAAACAAGCAGGGAAAAATTGATGATTGTTAAAGCCTATTTATAATATGAATTCAATATATTTGCAAAGAGAGCATTGGTGAAGAGAGGTAGGGGTTTTGAACGTCCGCGACAGTAAATTCGTGGAACGTGGAGTGCCCCCGAAAGGAAAACAGCGCCCTCTATGTGTTAGACCTTTACGGATGCTGCGTGAAGAAGCATTTTTCAGGCAGGATGCAGTTCACAACCGTGACTCTGAACCACTACGCGTTTTGCCTGGCGGGGGTTACGGTTAAACCGCGAGAAAACAAAATTTATGGCAGTTGTGCGCTGCCCGTTGTCATCGCAAGAACTGCGCATCGAATAAAAAACAAGATAAAACCACGTGGGTTTCACGTCAACTCGTAGGCTCGTTTGAGAGTACTTTTTGCAGAACATTTCATTGGATCATTTTATGGAGAAGTGGCTTTTATCAATGTTGTACTTCTCAAGTCTACGGGCCGTGTTTTGTAACGGACCGAGAGACTAGTCATCACAGCGGGTCATGCCGAAGTATGGGGCGTGCGTACGGGCCGCCGTAGCCTGCTGGCCTTCGCCAAGGTGCCGGAAGAGGAACCCGCTCGTCTTCTGTGGATGTGTCTCGCTCTTTGCAGTCTTCCACATCTTTGCCAGTTCCTCTGGCGGACTTGGGGGACTACTCCTGACGGTGGCCAGCCCAGACCAGAGGGACACCATAGCCGAGATTGATGCCCGCGGTGATGCTCTTATCATTCGGTAGGTGTACTGTTAGTTGCACGCAGACCTAACACATTTCTGAGCCTGGGTACCGTCTCAAATAAAAAACCATACTACATACAACTTTACCCACATCCTTCTTATATCTACCTTGTTTGTTCATTTCTTATTTTAATTCTGCATAAAAGTCCGTCTCAACATTTTTTTCGAATCGCCAGTATACATATCCATTACCTACACTGCAAAAACTGGGGTGTTAAAATTGACACCATGGGTGTTGTCACATATAGATACCAAAAAAGAATCAACATTTTACATCATAGTGTGTTAAAATAACACTAATTTCTGCCAATTAACACTAATTTCTGCCCAAACAATTACATTTGAGTTGTTTTAACACCCTATTATAGTGTCCAATTCAATTCTCTTTTGGGTATCCATTATGTGACAACACCCATGGTGTCAATTTTTAACACCCAGTTTTTGCAGTGTAGTCGTTTCTGTATAACTGCCCAACGTAGACGGGAATCGGGGAGGGGATCCCCTAAAGGGGCGTGTTCGACGTTTTAGGAGTAAGGGTCACTGAGCTGCTTACACACACAAGAATAGTTAAATAAACAAAAGATTTGTTTCTTAATACACGCATACTAATTTGTGTATATGTAGATTTATTCATTTAAAATCTTCGGACAGTAAAATACATATTCACATTTAAACTCTCCGGTCAAGGCAAACGTTTTGTTATCATAGATATATTAGACTCATTGAAACCTCTACTATCATGATAAACAAATCATATAAACCAAAATTGAATTAACAAAAAAATACTACCAGTAGGTATCCAGTTGTAAACAACCAACCACATTGTAATAGTATCACATCACAGTGAGCAGCAACAAACTTGTGTCCTTAAGCAAGACACTCAACCATTATTGCTTTGTCCTTCGGATGGGACGTAAAGCTGTAGGTCCCGTGTGTTGTGTAATGCACGTAAAAGAACCCAGTGCACTTATCGAAAAGAGAAAGGGGGTTCGCCCCGGTGTTCCTGGTTTGATTGACAGCATACTGTGCCACAGCACCTTGTAAACCTTTACATTATATGTCTAATACTTCAAACGTAGCTCCACAATACCTTGCAGGAAAACACTGAATATTGACAAATCGAAACCAAGGAAGTGTTACCGTGGTAACCTGTTCACGTCTGAAAATAATGAGTGAAAAAAATCCTTTCTTATAATGCGTTCAAGTTGAAACAACGAGAAGAATTGTGGCCGCGCCATCAGTCCGTCCGCCCGCTAGGAAGCGGTAGATCGATCCCCACCGTGACGAGCTCCAGAGGGACGGCGGGGAAAAGACCTTTAATAGCCCCCGGATACGGTTGCTTTCCAAGGAAGGAATACGGGGTTGGTTGACGTGTTTTTTTTTTCGTACCTTCCACCCCTGCTATGCTAGCATAAGTCCCCAAGAGTATACTTGGGAATTTATTTAAGTACACAAATAACAGCGCTGCGACGCATTTTAGAGGGGGAAAAAATGACTCATACAGATTTCCTAGACGATTGTATAGCGGTTACTATGGAGACTATCAATCGTTCAGAAGGTAAACGATTTGTTTTTCTCTTGAAAGCCTATAGCGTTATACCTTAACAAAGACTTTGGCACCGCGTCAAATTGTCCTGGAAATTATTTCCGCCAGTTCAACTACCTTTTGAGAAAGGCTTGTATAAATTTGACATGGCAAGTACGGAGCCCAGAAAGGGCCATACCGCTTATCCAGAATATGACGAGATCTCGCTAAGACGACTTTCCTTCTAACCCTATCAGGACCGTGCCGATTTTCATTTTCATGAATTTGGGGGTCTTCGGGGACCGCGGCAACACAGTGCCCCCCTCTGTATTTTCCAAAGTTCTTACGCAAGTTTAATGAACCTTGCCACAAAATGTTTATTTCACCATGTTCTACATGACGATGGAAAAAAACAATTTAAATAGTTGCCATTCTCAGATTTTTTCCACAGTTTGACAAAAAATCCGATTTTCACATAATTTGCTATAAACTTAGAAAAGGTTTTTATTCTGAATATTTCATTGATATTTCATTGGGGAAGGAAACAAACGGGACGAGTCGACTTCTTAGGCTCAGAAGGTTGTCTTGGCGAAGAAATTACTGAGACAAGTCGACTTCTTTAAGCCCAGCAAGTTTTCTAGGCGAAGAAATTATTATGAGAAGTTGACTTCTAAAGGCTCAGTAAGTTATCTTAGGGAAGAAAGTATTGGGACACGTCGACTTCTTCTTCTCAGTGTTAGGGCAAAATATTATCTCGAAAAGTTGACTTATCCTATTTAATAAGTCGACTTGGCGAGCTAAATTATCTCGTTAAGTGGTATGGCATTCTTGAAGCTCAGTAGTCTTGCCTTGCAATGCTAACAGGCAAGATAGGGTAAGAAAATACAAACAAATATCAATAAAATGTCCATGATAAATTTGGTCACTTGCTCTTTAATCGTTTGAAAGGGAAACCAGCCATGATAATGCAAACTACTTGCACATTCATTAGGAAGGTATGCCTCTTTCTGTTACAGGAACATTAATCTTGTAAAATATACTTTTTGATCACAGACTTACATAAAACTTACACGGTCTAATGATGATGATAGTAGAAAACATCCCTTGAAATATTTCTGTCTGAAACGCCATACTTGATGAGAAATGAATAAACTAATTTTCCGATTGGTTTTCATCGCTCAGTGAGCGTTTTATTCGTTTGTTTAATCTATATGATTTCATGCAAATGTGTAATCGGTTTTTCACTATTTTCTCGTGACCCAGATGGCCAATCGATCTCAAACTTCTACAGGTTTGTCAGTTTATGTCAATGGTGGATTACATAAAGTGCTTACACTGCCAGCAACTGTTTTGTTAGCAAAAACCAATTCTGTAATGTCCCTCTAAGTCTACATGCATTTCGAAAAAGATAATACTTGTACGGTCTCGTTTGGAAATCAAAGTTTTTTATATGTTGCCAATGCTGCTGTTAGGCAAGTGTATTCTCACCAAGTAGTATGTTTTAACCCAGCCCATCACCTCTGTTATATAATGTATGGTTCAGAATTGATATTATCAAAGTACAAAGCCCGGAAGCAAATATTTCTATTGTAATACTACAGGAGCCTTATAATAGTACAAGTCTATCAATGGAACGCTAAAAGGCGCTTGAACAAAGAGAAATATTAAAGACAGGTTTTTGAGATTGTTGAAATATGTGATCGATTTATGTATAGCACCTTATGAGGGTTGACAAGGCACTGGGTACATTCAGCAGCCATTGGCAGAAACACCTAGGCAAACCCCTGAAACACCTAGGCAAACCCCTGATACACCGAGGGCAAACCCCCTGAAACACCGCGGCAAACCCCTGAAACACCGCGGCAAACCCCTGAAACACCGAGGCAAACCCCTGAAATACAGCAACCTGAACGGGGCAAACCCCTGAAACACCGAGGGCAAACCCCTGAAACACCAAGGCAAACCCCCCTACCCGTTCTCTTTAATAGCGATGTGTCACTAAGGTTCATTATACGTGCACTGCACAACACACACGGGGCCATAGGGCTTCGCGTTCCATTCAAAAGATGAACCAACAGTGGGTTAAGTGTCTTGCACAAGTGTTATGACTGGGACTTGAACCTACACTCTGCTGATCAGAAAACACCAGAGCTTGAGTCAAGTGCGGTTGGCTGCTCGGCTGTGGCACACCGCAATCTAAAGAACCTTGAAGGAACATTACAGAATTGGTTTTTGCTAACAAACAGTTGCTGGCAGTGTAAGCACTTTATGTAATCCACCATAACATAAACTGACAAACCTGTAGAAGTATATTTTACAAGTTTTGTTCTTACCAATTCTGTAATGTTCCTTTAAGTAAATCTAAAATAGTCATAAATACCACAGATGAATGTTTTTTTAATCCCAACTGTTAAACTACTTCCTGTAAACACCCCCCCCCCCAACAAAAAAAGGGGAAGGGAAAAGAACATAGACAAAACGCAGAGCAGAGCGAAAAAAGAAATTGACAAAATAGCACTAAACACGAGTGGGACAAATCACTAACGTTTTCTTAATATCTAATTTAAACGAAAATAAAATGAACAAATTTAACTGCATGCGATTAGATGCAACAAAATATATTTGAGCGATATCATAATAGGGAAAGGTTATCAACGATTTATATGTGTGCAATGAAATCGGTTGAAAAATTTTCCCAGTGGGTGATTATAGTTTTCCCGATGAATACGTACTAATAAGCATCAAATTATCAGTGACCTCGAAAAAAAACAATGAAAATGTGTAATAACTTCGCTCAGTTACCATGGCTACTTTTGGACTCATTATAGCGATCACTTATGTCTGAGTTGGGTAGCTTGTTTTATGGTTTAAGGTTTAAAGGCACTGGACACTACTGGTAATTATATTACTCAAAATTATTGTTAGCATAAAAACTTACTTGGTAACGAGCAATGGAGAGCTGTTGATAGTATAAAACATTGTGAGAAACGGCTCCCTCTGAAGTAACGTAGTTTTGAGAAAGAAGTTATTTCTCAGTAAAATATTTGAATTGATTTGGAGACCTCACGCGTGAGGTCTCGAAATCAAGCATCTGAAAGCACACAACTTCGTGTGACAAGGGGTGTTTTTTTCTTCCGTTATTATCTCGCAACTTCGACGACCAATTGAGTTCAAATTTTCACAGGTTTGTTATTTTGTGCATAATGTTGAGATGCACCAAGTGAGAAGACTGGTCTTTGACAATTACCAAAGAAGCCCACAGTGTCTTTAATGCAGAACTGGGAAATATCTGCACCTCAATATAACTATGCGTTAAATTTACATCAGGGATGAAGACAGTATTGTTCGTGTTATACCCATACATGCACCGATGCATAGGGCCATACGTTGGTAATGACAACGAAAACGTTCGGTGTAATTTCTATCTGAAAGTCAGCTTCTCCTTTTTATACAGATGGTGAGCATTCTGCAAAATTATTTCATCTGAAATGCCTCGGTCATTGGGGGTGCACCCCACCAAATAGGAGAAAACAGAGCGTCGAGCTCATTAATTTTTTTGTAGGCCCTCAAAATATTCTATATTAGACAGATTTGAGAGCCCCCAGAAAGTGTTTCGGTGTACAAATGTTGCCCAATTGTGACCTGGGGGTTGTTGACTTCCAGCTTGAGGTTTTTTGGATGACATAGGCCCTGAAATAAATGGTCCTATTTGCTGAGAGAGGTGTCGGGACATTTTTTTCAAGATTGATGCTCGAAAATTACACCTGTGTAGGGGTGTTTTTATTTGGAGGGAGATCTACTCGACGGGCCCAGGGACTCCCCATATAAATTGAGCAGAGAATAAAAGTTCAAGAGTAAATTAATAATTTTCCCCTTTACTGTTAAAAGCTGTGAGACTTCTAATAATTTTTCGTGTATTTTTGAATATTTTGCGTTTTGCACTGTATGCTATGGGAGATTATTTGGTGGGGTGCACCCTTAGAAATCAAGGCGAGGCTTTCTGTGGTGTCCGTTTTGGGAATACTGCGGCCAGAGATGCGGTTGGTACCCGCTGTCACCTCGACTAAACGTGGATAGGTTCGACATTCTTTATGAAAATAACGTGACAGTAATTTTGGCTGTTTTCTCAACAAGTAGACAGTCAGCTGAAACGTTCACAGGTGACTTTTATTATATCCTTCTGGATAATGTTGCATATATAAATCAACACTACGTTGACATAAACCAATCAATGACCCTACCTTCAACATACATGGTTTGCGAATAAACAAAAATAACATCATATCTTCGTCATGTTCATTGCGTGCACTAGCAATAACATACTATGATGTACGTCTCATCTTAACATCTTAAGGGATCAGACTAATATTTCCCCACAACCTCCTGCCACTGTATGGTTTACATTTGATGTGGGAGGAGAAAACAAACTGGCTGCACTTGGTACACTGCGGTCTTCATCTTGACTTGTTTAAGTCCTTCAGAAGAAACGACCCGATAACCAAATTAATACATCCGGGTGCACCACAAATGCTAAAATGTTATGAGCCTTTTTGAGATATGGTGCACGGACACTATAGGAATGAAATGTTTAGTTTGGGTGTATACAGACAAATTTACCCAAATAGTTTCGTTGTAATTGGGTCCACCATTATCTAAAAATCGATTATTGGTATACGTTCCTTAGCAATTTGACCATCAGCAAGGATTTTTTTTTGGGGGGGCGGGGAATCTGCTGTCACTTTTGAGAAAAATCTGCTGTCCTTTTTGAGAAGAACAAATATCGAAATTTTACTGGTTAGGAACTGGATATCGGGTAACGTATAAATCCATGACGAAATACCGTAGCAAAGGATCGTTACAAACCATGTGCTGCACATAATAGATATAGAATCCTAGACAGGAGGGTTCAATGCCCCAAAAGGAAAAACTTCAGAATTTTTTTTTAAATAAAGCAGGTATATATATATGTATATAGTGCGCCATGAGCGCCTCTTTTGGCGGATACCGGTGCTATACGAGACTCCATTATTATTATTATCATAAACAAAACGATTTCGTTCCATCAAAATGATGTTTTGTTTCCTCGAAAGTCGTGGGAACGTCGAAATAATAATTTCGTTCTCTCGAAATAATAATTTCGTTCCCTCCAAATAATCTGTTACGGTTACCTCAAAATATATGTCGACTACGGCATATTATTTCTTATTATTTCGAGGGAACGAATAATGTTTTCTTTTTCTTTAACCTGTTTTCTATTGGCACTTTTGGGGCTCCGTGGGAAGGGTCTGGCGCAGGGCGCAAAGTGCTCCTGTAGCTCTGTCATGTAAAACTTTGCTTTACAAAGATACAGACTCATGTTCACCTTAGTAACAGTCCTTAGGCAGTATTACATGTATACGTACATGAAATCGAAAGTCCCCCAGCAGTAGTACAGTGACCTAATACTCAATGTACTGAAGTTTTTACACAAGAACGTAATGGCGAAGACTAGAACTAATTTGATTGCAAGCCACAAGTGCAGCACATTGTAATACCTTTATACGTACAGTTATGTCGAGTCTCAACATTCAAAATAGCTATATAAAGCACTGCAAGAAAATTGTGCAGTATTGTTATGTGTTCCAATAACCTACACATATTTGTAAAAGACTTTGCCTATACAATTAGTACCCCCAATAGATAAACTATCTCCTCTTCAGTGATGGCTGCAAATAGTGACTGCTTTAAAGACACTGGACACCTTAGGAACTCAATTGGTCGTCGAAGTTGCGAGATAATAATGGAAGAAAAAACACTCTTGTCACACGAAGTTGTGTGCTTTCAGATGCTTGATATCGAGACCTCACGCGTAAGGTCTCAAATCAATTCAAATATTTTACCGAGAAATTACTTCTTTCTCAAAAACTACGTTACTTCGGAGGGAGCCGTTTCTCACAATGTTTTATACTATCAACAGCTCTCCATTGCTCGTTACCAAGTAAGTTTTTATGCTAACAATTATTTTGAGTAATTACCAATAGTGTCCAGTGCCTTTAAGGAGATCTTTGGGGAAAGCGGTCAGGGAATCACCGATGGAGTCGTTCATTTAACCATAGCACGAGTGAGAGCAGTTGATTTTTTGTTTTAAACGATACACTTACTGACACAGACGTCTAGGTACCAAGAATTGACGTTGCTACGGGTCAAGTACAATGGTTGCTATTGGGTAAAGTACATTGGTTGCTACGGGTATACGGTAGTACATTGGTTGCCATGCAGTTTAGTGCCTCACGTTCGCACGGCTTTGAAGACACAAAATAAGACATATCGCGTGACACGCTCTAAACCAACCCCAAGGCAGAATCCATAACGTATTAATAAAAGAACTGTTTTTTCTGGACGCACTGCAAATAAAAATAAAATAAATAATCCCTGCTTAAAACATAACAAGAAGCGCTGTCAGGTTCACTTAATGTGGATGAACTTTTTATCTAACCGGAAGAATGATCAGTTCAAGGTGATTGCTCAGGAAAAGAGCAAACGGACAAACATTTCCGTTGGAAAGCACATTCCATGATGTCCACAGCGGAAACGATCTAAATACAGTGTACGATTCCCCTAGAAAGAATCATGTAACCCTGAACAAGGTTGTAGCAAGGATTTGGTAAAAGGGTGTCAAAATTTCCTGGAAATTAAAAAACTGGGTGTCCAAACTGTTCACTTACAACACAATTACATGTAATCGACAGAACAGATAGAACAGGGTGTCCAAATATAAAACAGGGTGCCCAAAAGACACCCAGACACCCCTCTGGCGAAAAACAATGACCCTGAACCCAGAGAGCACAGTTTATTATCAAGCATTGTCAGACATTGACCAAATCATCCTTCGTAAATTTTTTTTTATGAAAACAAATAATGTGAAAGCCTAAACTTATTCGCCACTTTGTGAAAACGAAAAAAAAATAAATAAATACATGCCTGCAGAGCGCTGTGAATAAAAACAATGCGTATTGGGATTGCCCGTTTCGTGCAAACGCATTTGCCTTCGGATTGGGCGCTTTGGGCTGTAGAAAGGGTTTGTTATGAAATGAATTAAGGTTGGAAACATGTTTTGCAAGTAGATTATAACGAGTCACATAAATATCCCTCTAAACTGTGTGGTTCTCTATGTCATTGTGTGTTATCGAAACCGCAAAAGCTTTCGGGATAAGACGACATCGATGACGCCATAACATAACCATCAATGTTCAATATGTACGAAACTCATATTTTGGAGGACCATAATTGCCCCATACACTATCCTTGGACCACGTGAACGATCTTGAAGCATCGTATAAATTTTACACAAAGTGTGACCCCCATGCGACCTTTACTTCCGTTTGAAGCTGGAAGCTGAATTGAAAATAGACAACCCTTGGCCTAGCCTTGATTCAAGGCTGTTGGCGTATAGTGTACCTCGGCCCGGTGCGGCACGGTTCGGCAACAACTGCAGTGCATAGACAGTGTACATTTACATGTACAGTACATGTACATTACAGCGAGAACAGTATAGCGAAGTCCTGAGTACGGTCGTTCTTTCAACCTCGTACGCGTGAGTCAAACAACAGCCCTGACCGGTTTGTAACTGAAAGCTTATGTGTTTCTTTATATTTTCTTGGAAATCCAAGAAAAGCGCTTATGCAGGATGTGGGCGTTTCATTCTAAACATTGGCCAATCACAGGCGCGATTGAGAATGACCTATTGACCTGAACGACAAGGCTGCATAATTACTGCTGCTATGCTAGCATGCAATCCATGACGACTGTGTCAAACATGTACGCTGTACACATATGACACACTGTGTTATACGCTGTTTACATCGTGAACATCATGGCAGCTTGATCTTTTAGTTGTTGTTCAACCACGCGGCCTTTTCTACTTTTTGTACCCTTCTCAAACACTTGTCACACACTTGATGTGACATGCAAGGGTCAGTCATTGATAAGTTGATGCTCAAAACAGAATCAAAGCCTGCTGATTAACTGCCTGGAAGTTGTTTTATCTTGTTGGAAGCTCTTGTAGTGCTGCGATGTACTGTTGCAATTATACACCATTGATTTCCAGCGACTTCGGCAACATACCCTTTTTACCGGGGTAGGGATTTCTCCCTGGCCCGCCATTGCGTTTTCCTTGCAACAGGCTACCACATGCGTGTTTAGTTTACGCTGTACATAAATAGTATGACCTAAGGAGCACATGTGCAGTGTTTGCAAAACGTTGTGATTGACATCGCAGCGAGAGTTGCTAGGCCAACCAACAACCAATGAGAACGGGTTTTTAGTCAACATTAGCATAATGAGCTCCGCCCTAAAGTTGGGCATTTACAAGACCATCAAGGCGTTGATTCGGTGAGTACACGTATAGCTCACACGATCGAGCACGCACACACTGACATGACTGATACTGCACACAGACACATGCACGGACGTAGCTAGCTGGTAGCTCGGGCGGTAGCGCGGCGCAAATAAAATAAAAAATAAAACAATACAATACAAATTATAAAAAAAACTACAACGCCTTGATCAAGGCTACCCTGGGCCTCGTTTTGATGTCTGCAAACAATATGATATTGAAATTGGACATGGTCTCTCTGTATTGAATAAAGTTTTATCCCTAGGCCTTCCAATTGAAAGAGTAGTGACGTCATTATCTTTAATGGTGCCCTATTGTGCCAAGCTTCAAATGTACTATTTGCTGAAAACATGTTGCAATTTCAAAAAAGTTTCAAACTTAGCACAAAGGCTTACTTAAACAAATCTGAGTATATAAGAGATAAGCTATGACGTCACGATGACGTCATCAGATTTCAAATTTGGCTAGATCAATGTTTCTTATGTCAAAAATTCAAATCTTTAGAACCACAAATAACTTCGTGGGTATTAATATTTCCTATACAAAGACATGTTTATATACAAAATGATTTTTTTGAAAACACCAGATCTGCTATTAATTCGGACATGTCTACAGAGAACAACTTGTTTATGTTTCAACAAAAATAGCAAATAAATATGTAATAAGTCATGGATGTTGTCCCATACTCACATTATTTTAAAATCAACGGACTATTGTGTACGGATGAATGCCAGCGGACTATTTACCCCGAAAGCTTTGATTGAACCTTCTTTTTCAAACCAAACCAAAACAAACACTGTGTTTATACAGCTTCAACGAACAGTTTGCACTATCCTTCACAGTGCATGTTCGAGATTAAATTGCCAAGTGATCAATAAAACAAATATACCCCTTGCATTGGCCACAATTGCTGGTGTCGCACTTTAAAAACGTGCACACTGGTACGCGCTGCGCACAACTCCCAGCATTATTAAAAAGGTCTTCAGTGACCTCAGTGAGGGCGTTGTTTGGGCTTATGACATCATGAAATTTCAACATAAACTACATTAGCGGTAGGGTCAATTTTGTCTTGGACGATGTACACTCAATCTGTTTGAAAATTAAATCCATTTTCACCCTCTAGCCTTTCAACATTCACACCATACAACAAACCTATGAGAAAAAAATCTTTCAAAGGTATTGTCAACGTTTGGTAATTACACCGATTTTGTTTAAATTTCTATCCGAAATATGTTATTCAAATGTTAAAGTATCAAGCATCCAGCGAAATAATGTCGTCTTAAATGCTCCGTGATTAAAAAAACAAATAAAAACATTTGAATCTGAGAAACGATTCTTGCATGAATCGTTTCTCAGATTTCTGCGGGTTGGAGTCCGTTCGCGAATGCTGCGGCCGGAAGATGCGGTTCAAGGTTGGTACCGCTGTCACCTCGCTAAACGTGGATTGGATTCTACGCCCATGTGTAAAAACCATGACAGTTTTGTGCTGTTTTCTCACGAGCAGACACTGTATTCAAATGAAACTTTCATCTTTATATCTGTCTTGATAATGTTGCTTACGAATCAGCATTACGTTGACAAAAACGAAACGATGACCCTAATGCCAAGAAAAACGCCTCTCATTGGTGAATCCATAGTTATTTTTGTCAATTTGTTAAAGTTTGAACCGGTATATCGAACCAATTCACCTGATCTGACGTCATCGTCACAATACTCTTGATTGCGCCATTTGTGAAGTCAATGTCCCTGTTTTGGTATACAGTATAGTGCAGCATTCTTAGGCCACGCGGCATGGTACACGCTTGCAATATTTGTGCCATTCGACACCCCAAATGGCGAGCGTAGCAGGCAATAGCCGTGTGTGGTGTTCTTGGTGCTAGAGGTCAATACCCCCCCCCCGCCCCCGCCCCCAATTTCCTGCTTTGAAGCCCATACACGGAAAGCATACTTTTTTGAATTACCTATTTAATCAGCAAATTTATTTATTTATTTATTCCGGTATATCAAAGACTGATCAAAAAGTCCATGGACTAAAACAGTTCAGTTTACATTAATGATTAAATACACAATTAAGATAAACATTATGCAAAATTATAAATTACAACAAACAAAAGTAATGGACAATAAGTATATTTAGATTAAAGCGTTGACAAGCACTAACACACCCTGCACATTTATTTCGCGTGTATTTCAACTACATGTTTGTGAACCAGGGAATCGACCCAAACATACACATGCATTAATATGTGAAGTGAACACAAGGTTCGAATACGCGAGACCTTCGTGATCTACGGTACTGCACGTAAACCTAAAGTCCAACAACCCCACTGTTTATGCAGTTAAAGAAACATTACCAAATTTGTTTTTGCTAACAAAACAGTTCCTGCCAGTGTAAGCACTTTATGTAACCCACCATATACATAAACTGACAAACCTGTAGAAGTTTGAGACCGATCGGCCATCTGGGTCACGAGAAAATAGTGAAAAACCGATTACACATTTGCATGAGATCATATAGATTCAAAAAATGAATAAAACGCTCACTGAGCGATAAACTCCAATCGGAAAATTAGTTTATTCATTTCTCATCAAATATGGCATTTCAGACAAAAATATTTCAAGGGATGTTTTCTACTTTCAACATCATTAGACCGTGTAAGTTTTATGTAAATCTGTGATCAAAAAGTATATTTGACAAGTTTTTTCTTACCAATTCTGTAACGTTCCTTTAACTTTCTCATAGTAACGTTTAATACCGTTTACATGAAACATGTTGTTGTTGTTGTTCGCGACATCTGGGCTTGATACATCTGCCCCCCCCCCCCCAACAGACGCTAGGTGCGAGCACAAAGACAACACACTGGAGGGATGAGGGAAAAGCGGCTTGCCAGCAGCGAATAAGGGATAGATAAAACTGCATTGAGTACTGGGGGAAATGTACATTTAGTACCATCTAGCTTGAAATAGAAACATCTGGGCAACATGATACAGAGGCCTTCATCCTGCAGTAGACTGACAATGGCTGAAACACAAACCACCTTCTTATTTTTGACCAGCATATTACTTCAAAAGAGACGTATTGTGGAATACGAGTCTGCAGGCTCTTTTTGTATAGAACAATCGCCCAACAGCAGAACAATGAGGTGAAGTGAGGGCTACATGGAAAATATAGACAATTTCCGAAATAGATTTTAAGATGTTGGAAATGAAATACGCTTGTTTAAGGGAGGTACAGGTGTAGCAGAGTAGGTATACACATTCAAACCGGGGACCTATAACAAAAGAGGAAAATAGGGTCCCCGTTTGGGGAAAGGTCCCCTGTTGGAAAACGTGTACAAAACCAATGAGAGCTGTTGCCAAAAAGTTACAAACAAAAGAGGGACAATAGAAGGTCCCCGATTGCAGGTGTTTACACACTTGCGTGAGTGAGGGAAGGCAAAACATTTTGTTAGTATATTGGCCTTTGGAACAGATACAGGGAAGGGATGAGAAGATGAGGCAAGGCGCCCACTGCGAGTGAAGATGCAAACAGAAGGGACAACGACGAGTGAGACACCTGCGGATCTACCCTGAAAGTACCTCGGGAACAGGCCGAGATAGCTGCCAACATTTGCATCTTGCAATCAGGGAGATTCTGTACATCAATCAGTGAGATGTTTAGAATTACATTCAACATGACAGGGAAAAAGTTTCCATAATCAGGGAGAGTTTCAAATTTCTTCATCAGAAATTGGAAAGATTAGTATATTTTTCAGTGAACTTTCTGCAGAATCACGGAGAGCTGGCAGCTCTATAGGCTTAGAGAAGAGACAGATTGCCAACATGACACCCTTGAGAATTGGGGGATGTCATCAGGGTCCAATCTCATGGCTTTGCCTACCGCGGAATTCTGCGCTCACGGCATCCTCCACTGCACGAACTGGGGTGTAAAAATTGACACCATGGTGCTGTCACAAAAAGATACCGAAAAAGGAATAACAATTTTAAATCAAAGGGTGTTAAAACAACTCCAGTTTCTACCAACACAATCACATCGGTGTTATTTTAGCACACTCAATGGGCAGTAAGCACAGAATTAGCAAAACCCTGTAGACAAAAAGACAAGACCGATTCTCCGATTTCAAGATTTCTCATTTCCGTACAATCACACGAAGCCATAGTTGAATAAAAAAAAAATGTACCCTCTACGAGTGGAACACCATCCCTTTAAAGGAAGCAATTTTCTGCGGAAGATCACAAACGGCCAGCAGTAATTGAAATGATGCGCCCGCATTACGTTGCAGCCAGCTGATGCGGCGTGGTGGTGACGACTGACATGCTCTCGCGTCACCAATGCGAACACGGTCGGCAATTAGGTTTACATAATCGTTCGCCGCACCGGGGGGGATTTACGTTGAAATGCAACGGAGATGGACAACCCGTCTCATCGCGCGAGGTTCCGGGCAAGGTGTGGAGTCACACTTTTTAAAGGGACACACATTGCCTTGGAGTGGGCGCTTTTTTGGGCTATACAAAGCATTTGTTATGAAACGATAATGGTGTGAGAGATGTTTTAGAAGTAAAGTATATTGATTTACACAAATATCGCGCAAAACTGTGTGGCTGTCGTTTTACTTCGTGAACTTACACGGTCCGCCATTTTATAGAACCAAATTGTAGACTTTAAAAAATTGGCGAACGGTTTTGGTTCACAAAGTAAAAGGAAAACCAAACAATTACGAGGGATATTTGTATAAATCATTATATTCTACTTGAACATCTTTCCGACCATACTAATTTCATAACAAACGCTTTTTACAGCCCAAAGCGCCCAATTCAAGGCAGTATTTCCTTTAGGATGGTATTCCATTATTAATTGAAAAGGAAAATCAATTCCAATTCACTTTTTTTTATGACGAAAAAAAAACACCATCAAAACAACCCGTGAAAATTTCATCAAATTCTATGCTTACAAAAAACTACAGCAAAAAACTACGGTTTGTGCTTTTTTCAGGGACTTGCTGCACTTTTGAATCGGGGTTTATTACGAGTACAGCTAAAGATAGGTTGCAGTGTGACGTAAATCGGCCATCTTTACGGGCAGTTTAGAACAAACAGTCATGCGTTTCGTGTGAGAACGGCGTGCAACACGCGCGCATTTCACGAAACGCATTGCAGGATTGGTCAGTGAACAACGCGGGTGCGTTAATAAGTTGAGCGTTTGACGCACCTGCAAGCCAAAATGCAATTTGCCCGTAAAGATGGCGTCTACTGGGAACTATCTATTGGAGTAGGCCGTGGGCTCATCAAATTCTCTTTATCAACTTTGGCTGTGTTTCGGACGAATACAATTCTCTGGAATATGCAAATTTGATTATGATGTTTTGCATAATATGTAATTTCGTATACTTCTTTTTGTTGTGGTGTTAAACGTATTAATTAGCCATGGCAGTAGTTTTTAACTGTTTTTATGGAGCTGTCCAATCTTTTGTAATTTTTATTTTATTTTAATTGAATTGAATATAATTGAAATTGAAATTGAAGCCTGGTACTGATATGAACATTATAATCAGTGAGCTTTCAGAATAAAAAAAACTTACATTTAACTTTTGATATTTACCAACCCTGTACTTATTATGAACACGCGCGTTCGGGATTTATATTTAGTCAATTTTTTTTTAATATATTCTTTCTGATCTTGGATCAATAAACAATTAAAATCCAGAGTAACGTACTTTCAATATTATCCACCAGTTTTGAATTAAATATGAGTGCGGCCATTTACTTCCTTTGAAATGCCTGCCTGGGTTTCGGCAAGCTGTCATGTCTTGTTTACGGCCGTATGAAAATTGAGTGTGGTTTTTTTTATAGCTATACTATAATTACATCCATTGGATTTTTTATAGCTATACTATAATTAAATCCATTGAATTTTTTGTTATAGCTATACTATAATTACATCCATTGAGGCATACTGAAACCTCGCAAGAGGAAGGAAGTTTCGAAACAGCAAACTGCCGCATGTCTAAGCAAACACAGAAAGAAGAAGCCCATTACAAACCCTTGTTTAAAACGTTACACCGGAGACTTAACTAATAACGCCAAACAAACACACCACGGTTCAAGTAATTACGTGTACAAATAAAACTACTCACGTAATCAGCTTGTACAAGCATCAGGTATTAATTATTTGCACCTGATCCTTCTTGAAATGACTTTGTCATGAATATGCAAATAGTCTTAATTTTAAGTTCACACAGTGGCAACACGTCTCCCTAACAAATGCAGAGTAGAATTGTGGAATCCGAACGGTACATTTTTTTTTTTCTAAATAATTAAAACCCATTGTACATGATTATCATAGTCATTGTGATTATTGAAGAGAGAGAGTGCATTAATTAATTTGAGTGTAAGAAAACTTACTTGATAATAAGTTGGTATAAATCCTCACAAGTGCTTTTTTTTCTTGAGACCAATTTTCCTTTCTGCATAGCCTTGCAACAGCTGTATGTGCGAAAAGTTAGAAGTACAGCATGAAAACCAAATTATGGAATTTCACATTTATTTGGGGAAGGAAACAACCATATTTTTATGATGTCAACAAACACATTAAACAACTGACTTGTGACATGTTTTTAAGAGGGAAAAAATTAATTATAACATTTAATAGTCTGAAGGAAAATATTTGCAGTAACACCATGTAATAACCTCTGTACAGTATTTGTAGCTGCAGTATAACGCAAATCACAAACTGAACAAACCCACGTTTCGATCACTAAAGCTCTGAGTTTTTTTTATATGTTTCGCCAGAGTTTTTGTGTTCGTTCATTTTTATTTGTTTTATGTTGTGGGGATAAATTTCTTGTGCATTGAAGTACACTCATTCATTCATTTTATTTCCACATCAATGCAAAACACAAGAAGCAGAGGTACATTCTTTAAATTCCCTTAAGTGCACAGTCACAATCATGGGTAGGCCCCTACACTTTTTCTTACAAAGACACCAAATGAACAACACATAAATATTGAGTAACTCTTTGCAGATCTTGTATTCGACAAACTCAAGTACTTTCTACTCTTCATTCACACAGCGCTGGTTAATTAATTTACGAACAGCATTGAGATAACTGTTACATCACTGGTTTTCCAACTGTTGTTCATAACATGGACACGAAAAAGATGTGTACCCATGATTGTGGCTGTGCACCCAAACAAGTAGATAAGACTAAACAAAGATGTGGAGGGGATTCGCGAGAAGCAAGCTTGTCGAGTGCGAACCCCTCATTGATATTATTTGTGCTCCATGCACATCCGGGTCAGAATTGACCCATATTCGGGTTCATTGGGGCCTGACCCATGTCTGGGTGAATATGACCCGCAATTTGTGTTTAAAAAAAAAACAGAAAATGAGTCAAACTGACGCAGAATCTTAGTTAAAATCCCCCTTTAAAAAAAAAAAAAAAAAACATTTCCGGGTAAGCTCGACCCAGACATTTGTCAGGTTCCATGGAGCCCGGGGATCCGGGTCACTTCTGACAAAGAAGTTCTTAGAAGAGTGTATTTCAGAGTACTTCAAAAAGCAATGGTTACTTGTTTTAGGTATAAAAAAAGATATATTACAATGTTCAATATAGTACAAGCACAATGCGTTACGATGATATACTTTATTTTAACACTTTCCATAAACTCTTTATGAGGATCTTTTATTATTTTTTTTTACAGCGGTTTGAAAAACAATGATGGCATTTACCTCCTTACGCGAAGGCCCTCTATATATAATAACTTTTCTTCACCTTGGAGTAAATTGTTATTTATGAGGGTAGACATTTCCAATAATGATTGTCATAAAGAAACGATAGTTTAAAGGAACATTACAGAATTGGTTTTGCTAACAAAACAGTTGCTGGCAGTGTAAGCACTTTATGTAATCCACCATATACATAAACTAACAAACCTGTAGAAGTTTGAGATCGATCTGCCTTCTGGGTCACGAGAAAATAGTGAAAAACCGATTACACATTTGCATGAAATCATATAGATTCAACACGCTCACTGTGAATAAAACGCTCACTGAGCGATAAACTCCAATCGGAAAATTAGTTTATTAATTTCTCATCAAATATAGCATTTCAGACAGAAATATTTCAAGGGATGTTTCCTACTATCATCATCATTATACCGTGTAAGTTTTATGTAAATCTGTGATCAAAAGTATATTTTACAAGTTTTTTTCTTACCAATTCTGTAATGTTCCTTTAAAAGCTCTAAACAGTCTAGTAATGTACCTTGTTTTTATTATGACTATAATTTTTTACCGCTTTTTTTATATTCATGTGCGTAAAAGCTCCTTCCTCTGATAACAATTTTAGAGTGCATCCTAGTATTGTGCCTTTTTATTATTATGATCATAAATTTTTACCGCTTTTTTATATATATTTTTTATTCATGTGCGTAAAAGCTCTCCGCTGATAATTAGTTTTGGAGTGTGTCTGTTTTTACATAATTTTTGTTGATTGTCTCCTTCGTAGAAGTCTTCCTGGTGGTAATTTTGAAAAATGACTATTACAATCAGCTCCCCTTTTTAAGGGTACATTCTGGAGTCTAGAATCTCATTTCTGCATTGTGTTACCTTATTTTGATGTCCTATCATTACAACGTTCCTGTTATCAAGAGGTAATTAATAGCCAGTCCCAGCGACAGTGAGAGTTGACTGATATGCACCATCATTCTGTAGATTTTCTTATCGTGTTGAAAGACCTTTTATTACTCGTTAACCGAAATAATTCAATCATACGCAGTGGATAACCAGTAACCAGAATAGATGGGTTGCAATAGACGTCACCTCGGCCGCCATCTTTGATGAAGCTATCATTGGCTGAGAGTCTTCCGTATAGCGCGTACACGCGTGCACTTTTCAATCGTTTTAAATCAAAGATGGCGGTCAATCACGCGTATTGCAATCCATCTATAAGGAAAAATAAAATGACATTTTACTCTATGTTGAAATATTGCTCAAAATGATTGTAGATTGACTGCAGAATATGTTAAATAACTCGACATCCTATAATTATAGACGGATACATCAGGATCGGTGCACAATCCCCCGAGTAAGATCTGACTATTAAAGTGTTCCCCCCATTCATTTGATTTGCCCGTTGGGCTGTTGTAATTCTCACTGGGTTTTCTCACCTCCTACGCCCATGAAATTCTCCAATTCTCGGTATACGCGCCATGCGCGTGCCGCGCATCGGGGATCGGTTGAAGGGGCAGCTTGTTCAGAGCCGTACTGTATCCGGAGACGGGGAAAAAATAAATGCTCCTCACGCCCCGAGACCGGCCCGTAATTGGATGGAATTACATCAGCCTTGCAAGGAGAGGTGTCGTACGATGCCGATTGAAATTTCAATGGAATTCTTTGGGTAACTCGAGAAAAAAACGCGTAGCATTTCGTTTTTTTCTTCTCATATTTTTCTTTAGGTTTCCGGGCGATTTATTGAGTAGTTGGGGCTTAAAAGGGGTCACACTACCGTGCTGTGAAATGCTTTCTGCGAATGCCTCTATACTCGCGCGTAAAATTGGAAAGGCAAACCGACCGATCGGTGAACATAATTTCACGGTTTGCCGAATTACCTAAGAAAATACTTCCTACTTCCTAGGTCTATTGACTGCGGTGGTGAGAAACGTGCCTTCTCAAATGTACCTCAGGTACAGCTAGATATACCGTAGTCATTCAAAGAACACGGTAGTTATGGGAGATAAGTTTCATGAAGTTTATGAATGCCGTCCGTAATATCAAGCTCTGTGGAAAAGCCAAAGGTCAATAATGGCTAGGAATGTTGTACACAAAACTAAGACGAAGATTTTATCAATCGGAGAGGTTGTGTTTAAAGGCACTGGACACTATTGGTAATTGGTAATTACTCAAAATAATTGTTAGCATAAAAACAGCAATTGTGAATAAAGTGAGAAACGGCTCCCTCTGAAGTAACGTAGTTTTTGAGAAAGAAGTAATTTCTCGGTAAAATATTTGAATTGACTTTGAGACCTCACGCGTGAGGTCTCGAAATCAAGCATCTGAAAGCACACAACTTCGTGTGACAAGGGTGATTTTTCTTCCATTATTATCTCGCAACTTCGACGACCAATTGAGTTCAAATTTTCACAGGTTTGTTATTTTGTGCATATGTTGAGATACACCAAGTGAAAAGACTGGTCTTTGACAATTACCAAAGGTGTCCAGTGTCTTTAAAGCTGGGAATTAATTTATATTTGATCTGTATCAGTTAATAATAGCGGTGAATGTAATTGAGAAACGATACAAACACTTCAATTTTTTTTGAGAGCTGTCTTCTCTGATTACTTCTTATTATAAAAAATGTGATGAATCCTGTGAAGTTCCTTTGTGTTATATTTTAGAGGACTTATATAACAATCTCAAGGAAATTAGAGATTGTGATGTGGCAAAGTTATGTGTTGCTTCACTCAGTGGGAGAGTTCATGGTTTTTTTGGATTTAGTTCGTATTTATTTATATTATATTATATTAATTTATTTATTTGACAATTCATTAGATCATCGTGTGACCGGAAGAAGGGCGAAGGCTCTACGTCCTTCTTTAAAGGCACAGTACACGTTTGGTAATGACTTTGACAATTTATGTCAATAAAAACTTACTTGGTAAGAAGTACAGCAGCCTTGGGTATAGTATAATGAATTTTGAGAAACTTTTAACTTCGAAGTACTACGGTTATGGAAAATATATCTCTTTTTATTTCCCAAAATATGAATCTGAGGTCAGAAACGCTTCTCAGACTGTGTATTTCTATGGGAAATATTCACTCCGGTTTTTCGGTGATATCTCAAAAACGCGACCACCTTTTGAAGTGAAATTTTCACAGGTTAGTTTTATTGTATGTACCTACATTTATATAGGGTTAACACAATCAGTATAGGCTCCAATTACCAAACGTGTACTGTGCCTTTAATAAGGCACACAAAATACTTATTTTCCAGTAACAGGAGACCGTAAGCAATGACTCCGGACCAAACAAAATAAGTATGGCAATTCTGTTAAAAGTGATATTGCTAGAATTACACCCAACACCATGTTTTCCAATTCCCGTGCAGAATATAACCCCCTACAATTACTTCTGATGCCAGCAAGACCGATCAAACTTTCACGCTCAGTTTTCTTGAAACCTCAATTGTGCACATATTTATTGCGTTACGCCCTTTCGCCTGTAACTGTTCGTTACGTCCTTCTTTGGGCCACGCAGTGACATTTCTTTTAACCTGAACAGTTACAACTGAATCCCACTGCGTCCCTGCAAACATGAAAGTTTACTACACATCAATTGAATATTTACAACTGGCATCATCTATACTATACTTTACATGACTATTCATTTCAAAACATAACAATCTGCGTCCCTGCAAACATCAATTTTTACTACATATCAATTTAATATTTACAACTGGCATCATCTATTATACTTTACATGCCAAGTGTTTCAATGTCTAGATCTTTTATAACTAGTCGATACACTCATTCCATGCATACTATCGTTTAGTGAAATCCTTTATTCCACGTGGTGTCTTAAACGTTTACTGTATGCCGTGAGGTACTACGTAGGACAGTTAGACTATAGGTCTTTCTTCATACAAGATACATGATTATTCAATTCAAAACCTAACAATCTGCGTCCCTGCAAACATCATTTTTTACTATACATATCAATTTAAGGGAACATTACAGAATTTGTTTTGCTAACAAAACAGTTGCTGGCAGTGTAAGCACTTTATTTAATACACCATATACATAAACTGACAAACCTGTAAAGTTTGAGATCGATCGGCCATCTGGGTCACGAGAAAATAGTGAAAAACCGATTACACATTTGCACGAAATCATATAGATTCAACATATGAATAAAACGCTCACTGAGCGATAAACTCCAATCGGAAAATTAGTTTGTTCATTTCTCATCAAATATGGCATTTCAGACAGAAATATTTCAAGGGATGTTTTCTACTATCATCATCATTAGACCGTGTAAGTTTCATGTAAATCTGTGATCAAAAAGTATATTTTACAAGTTTTTTTCTTACCAATTCTGTAATGTTCCTTTAATATATTTACAACTGGCATCATCTATTATACTTTACATGATTATTCACTTTAAAACATAACAACATAGTCCAACTGACAAAATCATGGCAGAGAGAGTGCGTCGCCCGGCAACAGGCGTGTGTTTCCCTCTCGGTATTAGGGGGTAATGACACCGGTTGGTACAGCCCTTCAATTTGTAATAACCCACGAGAACACTAAAATGAAACATGCATAAGCTATTCTGAACACAAAGAATTAATGTATTAAAGACATCGTACACGTTTGGTAATTGGGACCTATACTGTCTGTTCATGTTTGTTTCAAAGCTATAGAATTGTAGATATAGGCCTATACAATAAAACTATAACCTGTGAACGTTTCTTTTCAAAAGGTGGTAGCGTTTTTGAGATACCGCCATAAATCTGGAGCGGTTATGTCCACGCAAGAAGAATAATTCCTATACACAAGCTGAGAAACGTTTCTAACAGAAACGCCTATCAGACTCAAATTTTGGGGGGATAAAAAGTGATATCTTTTTTCCATAACCGCAGTACTTCGAAGTGAAATGTTTCTCAAAATGCATTATACTATCCAACGTTGCTGTACAGCTTACCACGTAAGTTTTTATTGCCATTTATTTTCAGAGTCATTACCAAACGTGTACTGTGCCTTTAAGCTGAGTACGGGGTGGAGGAAACACCCGGGGGACGGGGAAATTCCCATCAGACTCCATCTTCTACGGAAGTTTTTTTTATATTCTGTATACGTCGGCACATTTCTAAATGTACTGAACATTATGGCGGAAACGCAGGCCTTGATCTTTATCTTTGAGAGGGCAAGGTCAATTTGTGGTTTGCAAAGGACACTTTCATTGGTAAAACTTAAAGTCTATATGGGACACTTTTGAAGGGGCACCAAGGCCAAGACCAGAGGCAACAGAGGCCATGGCCTACGTGGCTTTCATGTAATTCCAGACCTGAAAACGTTACTGACTAATTTTGCAGTTATTGGGAGATAGATGAACACAGGAAGAAAAAAACATGGATTTAGGAGAAAATTCCTTGTAAAATACGAGTCAGCTGTATAATGTTTTAATGTGCTCACAATATCATTTCGTCATGTTGTGTCACGTGAAATCTGGAACCTAAATTCATAGAGCAGCTTAAGCACAAAAAGTAGCTAAGCACAGCAAAATTATGCTTCCAAGAGTAAGGTTATTAGCTGCCCCCAAACCATGCCAAATGTATACCATTCTTTCTGCTCATTTTTGCTCGGCTAGAAATTGTTCAGCAACATTTGCTGCTTATGGCCCTGCACCTTGACGTTTAGCCAGCGTATGCCGACGTATGACAAATTTGGCGAATACGCTGGCGTACGTAGAATAAGTTATGGGTAAGTTTTGTATAAGTTAAAAGCACACTGAAGCACGCTGTTATACGTCGTAGTACGGCGAGGTTGTCGACAAATTTTGTGCATGCACAAAAATTCTCGGCGTATGCCAGCGTATAGCTCATACGTCCCGCATAAGTTGTAGGTAAGTTATACGATCGTTGAAACACGTTCACACACATCACTTGTAAGTTACTCATAAGTCGACATACGTCGAGATAATATCTAGCGTACACGAAACTTATTTCTAACCTATGAGTAACGTGCTTTGAACCTATGTCGAACTAATCGCAAACGAATATTTATGTATGTAGACGTATTTGACGTGTTCCGGACGAGCACAAAACTTAATGAACGTGTTTCTAACTAACAGCTACCATAAAATGGCATATTGGCAGCGTTCTTCAAATTTTTTTCGGCATGGTGGGCATGTTTAGACGGTGATGTTGATACTGCGGCGGTGATGTTGAAACACGGCGATGTCTAGTGCAGAACTGCACTAGACATCGCAGTTTCATAACTTTATGATTTGAATCGTTGAGCGGCAGCCTTTTTGTATAGACTACGATACGTGATCGTCGGCGATACGCTGCCTCGCGCTATGCATAAGTTAGACTATCGTTGGGCATAAATCTGAACGCCGGCAACACGCTAAGCACTTCGTTGGTATAAGTTATTTATAAGTTATCGAAACGATCTATATAAGTTACTGTTACGTTATGTATACGTCCAACAAAAAACTTAACCAAACAAACAAACAAATCTACTTTTAATTTTTACTCCCTTAGGACACTTTAAGGAAAGTGTTATTGGTTGAACAACTTGTATAGGAGATGTCCACGATTGAACAAATAATAGCGTGGACCCATCTGCAAACTTGCCGGTGTCAATTTATTCCTAAGATATTCCCTGCTCGTACCAGAGTGCTTCGCTTTGCCCATCTGTTGATAATTAGTTAGGCTTCAGCGGACACTGAAAAGGTACATTATTGTAAAATTGCAATCTTATATTCTGTCCGGACAACTCCGCAGCTGGTCACAATTAAGGCATTTGGAAGTTTGTTTTAAAGGTTGGGTCATACATTGGTAAATACTCAATAAATTGATGACCTTAAACACTTAGGTAATAACCACTGCAGCGTATAAACTACTTTGCGAAAGGATTTCCTTAGAAGAAATATGGTGTGGATAATTTTTCAACCAAAAACATCTAAATCTGAGAAAAAAAATCGTGCATGAATCGTTTCCCAGATTTCTGATGGTTGGCGTCCATTCGCGAACGCTGCGGCCAGAGATGCGGTTGGTACCCCGCTGTCACATCTCAAAACGTGGAAGGATTCGACGTTCTTGTGAAAATACCGTGAGATTTTTTTTTGCTGTGTTCTCAGCAAGTAGACACTGTATTCAGCTTGAACTTTCACCTGTGACTTTTATTGTATCTTTCTTTATAATTTTGCCTAAAAAATAAGCATTACGTTGATAAAAACCAATCTATGAACCCTACCTTTAAAGGCAAAATGAAAGTGATTTAAAGACACAAACAAAATTAATATTTGCATTATTGACAGTTTCTTAGGCTCTTGTTATACCAATGGTTTTTTTACGATACGACCATGATTCATTAGATAATGAACCAATACAGACCTTAAACCATTTTGGGGTCAAAGCCCCCTTTGGTTCCCTTTCAGTGTCATTTTGACGTGACAAGTGACAAGGAGTCAGACTGACTCAATTATTGGTCAAGTTCTACGGGGTACTCAACCAGGCTTAAACAATGAGGTGGATTTTTTATGAAAAGAAAATGAGAGAATTGGGGTTTGGTACCTATCGTCAAAACACTCTAACGTTTCAAAGCTTTCTGTTCTTAATAATAATTTTCATCTAGGCAATAGACAGATATTGCGTACACAACGCAATGCTGAAGAACCATCCCCTAAACATCTAACGAGTACCAATGGGAGACCAACGGGGACGCTAGGTGGCAGCAACTTACCAGGTTAATCACAGGAATGGAATGTGATCGTGTGAGCATGATTAGAAATACGTCAGCGATGCAAGTTTACCTGGTATGTCTGCTGCCACCTAGCGTCACAGAGTTTCCAATGAAAACGACCTTAACATTGAGGAGCAGATACCTGGACGGGCTAAAAACAACTATGTGTGTGTGTATTGAAGATTACCAAATGACGTTTCTCTATCAAACACTGTACAGGGGTCAACTATTGTAAAATGTAAGGTGGAATAGACACAAAGTTAACCTTGTTATCATTGTTTCATTTCAGGAAAATCGACCCCGATGGACATTCACCGGAACACGACGTAAATGGAGATACCCAAAGATACCGTCTGCACCATGGACTACCGCACAACGGTAATGAAAGGAACGAGGTTGACACTGAGGATACAGCCATCACGATGGTGCCGCCTCGGCCACTTGTTGAGGCTCACCCGGCAGTGGAAACGGAGACGGTGACATTCGCCGGTAAGGGATTCCCGTGGCCTGAGAGAAAAAACGTCGTTCCCAATTACTTCACATACCGGGGGAATTCTACAACCTCGACGGCGAAGCAAGTCCGCTTCGACATCGGCAGCAGTATTCTAGTGTACCTGCACCACAACAAGGCTGCGGGGACGACAACAAAGAACTGCCTCGGTACAATCAGTAAGGTCGGCATCGGGCGCCATATTGGGCCCGTGATGACCAGTGACGGACGACTAGCCGTGGAGCTACGCTTTGCCCGAAACAGGCACTTCATGATGAAGAGCATGCCAAACACGTACTTCGGCGGCTACGCATTTGGAGTGTGTGATCGATTCTGGAAACCGTGTGCGTACTTTACTGTTATGCGGGATCCATACGAGAGGACTTTGTCGTCACACCAGTACTGCAAACGCGCTAGACTGGACCAGCTGTGTGCGGCCCAAGTGGCGAGCAACGTGTCCCTTCGCGAATGGGCAATCCACCAGGGAAGTTTCTTCTTCCGCCAGCTGTTATTCCAACCGGAATTCTGCAGCGACAGGACAGAGTGGGTTCCGTATATCAACGTGGAAAATGTTCCCCACCAGTTCCTACGGAGCCGGAACTCGCTGCGAGGCGCTCCGTGTTGGTTCCGGCAGAAGCTCATTATGAACCTGACGCTCACCCCAGCTGAGCAAGAGACGCTGCTGAAGTACTGCCTGGATAATCTAGAGCGTTGGTTCACCCTCATCATGCTCGTCGACCACTACGACGAATCGCTCAAGATGGCGGACGAGGCTTTCAAACTACCAATGCACGATCTGTGTTCCGGCCTTCATGATAACATTGGCGCTTACAATAAAACAACAGCCACGGAAGCGCCAAAATGCCCAAATAACGGAATCGATGACGTGAAACCGTCACCCAGTGACGTCGTTAAAAAGCAACTTCTGGAACTACGGAGTGACCCGGAGGTTCAACGAGTATTAAGAGCGGACGATTTATTATATAAAAAGGGAGTTGAGATATTCAATCGGCAACGAGAAGTTTCCACAAAATGAAAACGCGAACATGACAAATACTTTCAGGAAACTGTTCAGAGACTCTCATTAAAAACCACTACTCTGAAGTAGAAGACTATAGGAAAGTTCACCACCCCTAAACGGCCGGTCCCGAGACTTTCGACAAAATTCAAAGTTTGTCCTTAACTCAACCGGTTTAGAGTGGTTTAAGTAGTTATCCTTCAAGCAAGCATGAATCCTCGCTGCTGATTGGTCAGCAGGCGTGAGATTTTACACCAATGGACTACAACGAGTAGATTAGTAAAACTATCTTGAGAGGATCCCGGAGCGTTCTATTTTCCCAAGGTGTCAGCCAACGGGGAATGTAGGCTAGTTCTACTATTTTACGAGTACTATGCAGTCAATACTTCTTTTATAACATTTTGTCCATACTCTGCACATATAATTATCAACAAGTGTTCCGAAATAACTTACAAGAGGTGGATCGGCTATCATGAATGATTATTGGGAAAGGGTAACCGACTATTTAGTATTACATAACATTTACCTTCGTATATCCGTAATGAATAAGTTTAACGTACCGGGTAACGATTGCCCCGGGTTTAAGGGTGTGTATACAATACACACAAATCATGTACAGTAAAATGTAGACGCCTGGGTACCACGTTCCGAAAATAATTCCCTTGTTACTGGGGTGTTCCTGTGACAAGATATTCTTTTTCTAATTTGCGCTATTTGATGGAAGATTTTTGGCCTCATAGCCCATAATGCATGCCCATTGCGCATGATCGGCGCGCAAAGGATTCAGGGGTGAATGCGAGTCCAAGCAACACTGGCAACCATCACGGCGCACTGATATTGAACAAGTAGGATTTGAAGCTTTGCATGGTGGGAGTATAACTAAGAGAGGTTTGCGGTAACACCATGTTGAAATCTCTCTCAAAATTGCTGGAGGACGAGTTCGTTATCCCACGCGAGCCAGTGGAATTAACACACACAAAATATAGCTCGTCTACGTCCCATATGCAATTCGGCCTTAAAGGCAAAGTATACCTTTTGTTTTGTTTTTTAACCGTACGATTGTTTAAATTGCAATTACAATAAAGTCAACCAGTTAACATTTCATTTCAAAAGGTGGTAGCGTTTTTGAGGTATCTGCGAAAATTGCAGCGGTTATTTCAAAGCAGGAGGAATAATCCGTAATTGGAATTCACAATCCAAGAGAAACGTTTCATGCATTTAACGTTTCTCGGATTGAATTTGTTTGAGTCCCTTTCTCTAAAACCACATTCCTTATATAGAAGGGAACCTTTTTTCAAAATTGTATGCATTATCAACAGCTGCAGTACCAAGTAAGTTTTTATGGTCATTAAATTTTGGAGTAATTACCAAAGACGTTACCCTCCCTTTAAAGCCTCCTCGGGACATGGAAGCAATCTATTTCACGTGTTCACTTGGCGCGTGTGGGACAACTAATATAATCTCTGGTGAGTACATAATGTATACCATACTTCTATTTTAAAGGAACATTACAGAATTGGTAAGAAAAAAACTTGTAAAATATACTTTTTGATCACAGATTTACATAAAACTGACATCGGTCTAATGATGATGATAGTAGAAAACATCCCTTGAAACATTTCTGTCTGAAATGCCATATTTGATGAGAAATTAACAAACTAATTTTCCGATTGGAGTTTATCGCTTAGTGAGCGTTTGTTCATTTTTTTGAATCTATATGATTTCATGCAAATGTGTAATCGTTTTTTGATAGTACATGCGTGTAACGTTGATGCAAGGGGTCAATACACCTGGATGAAGAGGAGCAAGTTATGGCGGCAATGCCATTTGAGTCACAAACCAAAATACTACATCTTCATCATTCAGAAGGAAGTAATGGGAGGCTTTCAGAGTCTCGGTGAATCCAATGTTCTCAAAAATGTGCGCATGCTCAGAACTACGTACTTCTTGTGAGTTTGCTGCCACCTAGCATTCCCAAGTTTCTTACTTCGAGAAAATGGGTCGTATGGTGATTGGTTAGCTACAATACACGGGTCTGCATACTCATCAGGAGTTGAAATTGCTTCTTGAAAGCCAACGGCCAAATCGAAAATAATTAGAAAGTATACTTTGTACTTAATTTATCGAAACTGCTGTGATCTTGTCATTATAAGTGTTCGAAAAGTCACAGTGCGTCTGTAAATATGAAACACTTGTCGTGTGTAATTGAAGGAAACCTATGAGGAGTATCTTCGGTTGAATAAAAAATCATCTTTTGCGGCAACTCAATCTTTATTTGATAACATTTGTTAATATTTGTCCATTATTTGATAACAAATGTAAGTATCCTTGTGTCCTTAAGCAAGACACTTAACCATTATTGCTACGTCCTTCGGATGGGACGTAAAGCCGTAGGTCCCGTGTGTTGTGTAATACACGTAAAAGAACCCAGTGCACTTATCGAATAGAGAAGGTGTTCCTGGTTTGATTGGCAGCATATTGCACCTCAGCACCTTGTAAGCCATTACATGGTGCAATGTAAAAGAATAGGTCTAATACTTCAAAACGTATAGCTCCACAATACCTTGCAGGAAAATACTGAATGATGAAGCGCCTTGAGCGTCACTGAGTGACGGATATGTACGCTATATAAGAAGCCATTATTATTAAATAGTACATACATGTTGTACTCTTCAGAATGGCTTCGTTTGGTTCCAGCCAAATAACCAATCCACAGTCTACTCAATTCGGCCAAATAAATTGTCAGCCAGTTATGTTAAAAAAATATCTAAACTAAGCTAAACTCCACATAATTATAAGTAGCCAACAAGCTAAAAATGGATAAGGCAGAGGGTATGTTAATTACCCTTTTGATGCTTTGCTCACCATTTCAATTCTTTTTGAAAACTGTCATTCAATTCAGTTCTGTTCTCTGTATGCAAAGAGTCTTAATTCATACACACATAATAAGTAAACAGTTCGGTATTACAGATCATTCGGACACAGTGCTAAAGTCGGTGTACTTCCTAGGCAGGTCCCCTTTCCTACATCATAGAGAAAGTTCTATGCCTATACGTGATCTCAATTCTCCAACATCTTAACCTCCTTGTCACTTCACACAGGCATGTTTGAACTTGGATAATATTGAAATGCCCGACCCAGTAATACGCATACGTTATTTGGGCATACAGCCTTCAGTCCTTAACCCCTTCGTTTGGGAAAAGAGATTAGAAAGATTCAGGAGGGTTATTGGGGTTACACAAAAAATATCCTCCACCTCGTGGAATACAGTGAGAATAAGGCCCAATATCAAATTCAAGATACGTCGTGCTGCGGGGTGAGATTTCAATTGGGGCTGAGCGTGAACAAATACCTTTGGTATGAATTCCAACACGTACGGACCATAATTTCACAAAAATATGCCCGAGACATGGGTAAGAAACACTTTCTAAGGTTATCCAGAAGGAAAAAACTTGCACTTTGAAATGCAATCTGCCAATGGCGTCTTTAGACGTGGCTCCTACGCGTGAGACGATACCGGTAGTTCCTTCAAGCGCCAACACTTTAAACGCTGAAGTGTTACATCAAGTGTTGAGTCACTGTTCATAACTGTGAATAAAACTCAAAATTGTGTGGAGTTTAAATTACCGCATACGAGTAAAATCGTCGCAACCTAACGGTTAAACAAACACTCGTCTTTGTACATTCCAACTCAGAAAAGGGAGTTGGGACGTACCGACGAGCAAGTGCCGATCGATCGGTCTTACGGTTTTAAAGATATACATTTTTGCAGCGAGGCACCCAACCACAGTGCTTTGGCACATATCAAGAAAAACATAACAATTTCAAAATGGTAGATCCCAACCCCGTGATACTCCGTGATATCCTGCAGTGTACCAATACACACGTTTTAGGAGGGGTGTCAATCAACGAGGGTCGTCAATTTGGTCAGGAGGGGTGGTGGAAAAAATGTTTCCCCATAGCTCATGCACAAACTCCTATCTCAGCGACACGTGCGCCACAGATCACTACCACAGCTTAGTGGTAAGGCATGTTGTGTCTGACCGCTCTAGGCTCCTCGGCCTTTTGTGAATGAAGGTCTTGTGATCTTGTGCCGACAGCAGACTGGTTTAGCAGACATAAATCATTGAGATAAGGCAGAACAGACCCTCTTAACCTCTTAACCTATCAAATGGGCCAGCCACACCATTGTGACAGGATGACGTAACACCGTTGGCCCAAAACAGGTGCATCGGTGCAGGGTTAAACATGTGTGATGCCCATTTTTGCCCACAACCCGATGTCTAAGTTTAAGGTTCAAGATTATTATTTGCCTTCGTCGCTTTTACTCCTGTGAGTAAAAATGCGTTTGAACAGAACACCATGCGTGGAAATACACGAAAGCCATGCCCTCTGTTGCCCCCTGGTCTTAGCCTTGGTGCCCCTTCAAAAGTTTCCCATAGACTTGTAAATTTTCCAACGGAGATACCCTCTGCAAAATGAAAATGGCCTTGCCCTTTTTTAAGATGAAATTCCAGGCCTGAAACACATCACCATATCGACGTTGGCGTAAAAAAAATAACAATCGGCTATGAGACCGGATACATGTTAAACAATTGCTCAGGCCATGGTCTGGTACACAACACACCGCCCAGAAGAGCACTCGGTCAGCTGGTCAGACGGCCGCGTCACCGTTGACTCTGACATCAAAACAGCTCTCTCCATCCGGTACATCGGCCCGTACTTCAAATCTGCTTCACTCTCTCGTCGCAATGGCGATTTGTTCGCCATTACAGCGCGTGAATAATTCAACAGCAATTCCCCAACCGCACACTGTGAAGCAGACAGGTAAAACACTAAAGAATATTCCCAGTGGACTAAATGGGTGAACCCGTGTTTTGCCTTGTATGAGCCATTAGCAAGATAAATATTCGTCATTTTTGACGTGTGGCGTGTATAGCACTCGGCAGCACGCACCCCACACGTGCTTAAAATCGTGCTGGTGCATAACCGGAGAGTCGAAAAGGGGGTGAAGAAAGAAATAAAAACTCGAGAATGAATCCCAGTCATAATTCATTAAAGAGAGGATTGAAGAAGAGTGTAGGGGGTAAGGATTCAAGCGTGCACTGTTGTTGCCAGGAGGCTATAATGTAGATGGACACGCCGCATGCCAAATGAGACGAGTAAACATGCACGCTGTATACGGTGTTTCACCTCTTCGTATACGCTGCCTCGCGAAATACGTTTACAGTTACCCGAAGATATTGGATAAGGAGACGGGCTTGAAGTGACAGCACTCGGGGGTCGAATGTCGCTTGCTTTATGTGTAACACTGTCCAGAACAAAGAAAAAACACTGTCTCACTGTGAAAACACACGCCGCCATATATATATAGTGAGATCGTGCTGACAAGAAAAGTTGTACACTGACAAATTACAACGTGAAAGACGCGTGTGGACCTCAAAAAGTGTAGACAATCCTAACGCCGCTCCTTTGGTGATAAATGCCCAGTAACTAAATCCCTCCCAGTGGCTATGCACAGTCGATCAACAAGAAGATCATGTTACGAGGAAATATCTTGTTGGGAAAAATGTCATTTTAGTGTCTACCATCATGCATCACGGTGTATAGTACATAAAATGTGCCAGTTCAAGTGGCGAGATTCGGGATCACATGTCAGTTCGAGTGCAACACTATTTTTAGGCAGGGGGGGACGTGTGAGAGTCATTGCTGACAAAAAACAAGTCTGAAACCGGCATCAAATGAAAAGGATGAAGGTTGAAATGATGGCATTTCAACCTCTTGGGAACCCCATTTAAAGGAACATTTAACCCTCTTACTGTCAGTGACTCTTGGCAACATTTTCCAGTGAGTTGACCAACCATTTGAAACCATTCGACTGCCAAGGTTGTGTACGATGGCACAACTGTGCCCAGAACTAACTGTGTACTGAGTGTGTACATGCATTCCCTCATGGTATCATATTTCAGGCTGGCATAGTTTATCTACATTGTGTCATTCAAAACCACAGTGAATGGTATTGAATGGTCAGACAGCACGAGGGTTAAAGGAGCTTTAGGAACAGTATCTTCAGTACATAACCAGAGAGTATGTTTTGCTTCTTATCGACGGGAAACTTTGTTTTCAACAGGCAGACATGAAATAGTCTGAATTCAGTTAAATTTCTCATCCTTACATATAAATACTGGAGAACGAAGCACACACCACACACACACACACACACACACACACACACACACAATCCTTACGGATCCGGTTTTGGGGTACTGCTATTGTTGTTCTATTATTCCTTTTCTGAAGAATTCCTTGTGGGCCAATTGTTCCTATTGAAATGACCTTGTGGTCCATTGTTCCATTGTTGTCAGACCCCACATATGCCCTTCTGTGTGTACACACACACACACACACACACACACACACCCACTGGTGCCTGGGTAACTTTCTACCCATAAAAAATATCACGTTTACACAAAATATCTGAAGAAGATGCAAAAAACTTGCTTGTGCGGCCCCTAAATGTAGTTCAAGACCTAAAACTATAAAGCCCGGCCCCTGAATGTATAGCCCCAGTGCTGTGGTCGAGTCCATATTTTCGATCGAGTTTGGGTCCGAGTCCTGCCCTGGGGGTCGGTGTCCCTTGTTTTCGAGTTCATGTCCTGTAAAAGTTGTCGTTGTGGTGTATAAATGCAGTCGAACCACTCGTTACACAACAACAAAAAATAGACTTGAGGCGGGCTCGAGTCCTCCAGCACTGTATCTTTGAATGGAGCCTGGACCTAAATGTAGTTCAAAACCTAACTCTAAGCCAAAGCCTAGCCCAAGTGCTGTGGTCGAGTCCATGTTTTCCGAGTTTGGGTCCGAGTCTGGGTCCGAGTCCTGCCCTGGGCATGGGGGTCGGTGTCCCCTATTTTCGAGTCCATGTCCCTGTAAAGGCTCGAGTCCTCCAGCACTGTATCTTTGAATGGAGCCTGGACCTATAAGGCAGCACCAACTCTCTAGCGATTGTAGGTATATTAGGTATACGTGCTACATTCAGTTTCATGTTCAACGAATAATGCTATGTAATGTCATTCATCATGTATAGCACTGTGCTGTAACTACTGGGCCTACATTACAGAATTGGTAATAAAAAGAAATTGTAAAATATACTTTTGATCACATCCCTTGAAATATTTCTGTCTGAAATGCCATATTTGATGAGAAACGAACAAACTAATTTTCCGATTGGAGTTTATCGCTCCGTGAGCGTTTTATTCAGTTGTTGAATCTAAATGATTTCATTCAAATGTGCGATCGGTTTTTCACTATTTTCTCGTGACCCAGATGGCCGATCGATCTCAAACTTCTACAGGTTTGTCAGTTTATGTATATGGTGGATTACATAAAGTGCTTACACTGCCAGCAACTGTTTCGTTAGCGAAAATTCTGTAATGTTCCTTTATTAAATGATGAAGTGACGGCTTAGTAAACGTCACTTTGTCTGTAACATTGTATAATACAAAAAGGAGGGGTGACTTCCAGTAAATATTATGCTGCCTGCAAGATCCTGTTTACAACATGTTTACAACATGTTAAAAACATAGTGTACTTTAACCATGCATGCTTTTGCAGAAATTTAAAACTCTATGATTTTGGTCTCCTAGAGAAAAAAAAAAAAAAACTCCCTTTAAAATTCATACTCACAAGGCCTGTTTGCCTCTGACCTCAATCCTCCCATATTCTCCTTCTCTGCCAGTCCAAATTGTTTGAACTTTGGTAAAATTGGAAATGCAATAGTAGTTTGGGCCTATACAGCCCTCAGTCCTTCTGAACCCTTCATTATGGGGAAAGGATTTGGGAGGGTTATAATATGGTCAATATTATACCTTCATGTCTAGCAATGTACAGTTAGTATAATTATAATGTTGAAGTGACGGGATTACTGATTATCTATGTCGTCTATCACATAAATAACATGAATAGTGCACATATTAACCCTCTTGCTGTCTGGCCATTCAATACCATTCAAGTGGTTTTGAATGATAGATAAACTATGCCAGCCTGAAATGTGATACCATGAGGGAATGCATGTACACAGTACACAGTTAGTTCTGTGCACAACCTTGGCAGTCGAATGGTTTCAAATGGTTGGTCAACTCACTGGAAAATTTTGCAAGAGTCACTGGCAGTAGGAGGGTTAATTACTGTCCTGGAAGCATCTTATGCTGTCTACAAGATTGTATTGAAAAGACACTTTTAGAAGATAGAGGATTATACAAAATACTCTCTATAATACATGCATTCATGCTCATCGCTGCACACTACATGCAATCTCAGATTGTTTGACAACTTCAAGGGGAGACCACCAATTTTGAGTATGGCACAACCCCGCGCACAAATATATTACCAACGCTGTGCGTATTAAGCGTGGGCGCGTATAACTCAATTCAGAATGATTGCACCAACACGACTGAATTGATTTATGCCTCTTACATTTTGTCAGCCGACAACACTAATCTTATTTTTATGCTCCTCAAAACAATTATAGCAAATAAGAGTTTACAAACTCAACCTCTCGCATTATTAAGCCTTTAGGCCCTGCGCATACTATTTTTTATTTATTTTTTATTTTTTTTACGAATTCAGCACATTTAAAGGAACATTACAGAATTGGTAATTGTAAAATATACTTTTGATCACAGATTTACATAAAACTTACACGGTCTAATGATGATGATAGTAGAAAACATCCCTTGAAATATTTCTGTCTGAAATGCCATATTTGATGAGAAATGAATAAACTAATTTTCCGATTGGAGTTCATCGCTCAGTGAGCGTTTTATTCATTTGTTGAACCTATATGATTTCATGCTAATGTGTGATCGGTTTTTCACTATTTTCTCGTGACCCAGATGGCCGATCGATCTCAAACTTCTACAGGTTTGTCAGTTTATGTATATGGTGGATTACATAAAGTGTTTACACTGCCAGCAACTGTTTTGATAGCAAAAAACAATTCTGCAATGTTCCTTTAACTGTAATTCCGCCAACGTGTCAGAGTCAACTAGTCTTCGTGTCTACCCTGGCTTATTTTGATGTGCCAAAACAGGCATGTGCCAAAACAGGCACGCATGTGAACATACAACAAAATCATCAGGGGAAAAAAAAACTGCTCGGGGAAAACGTGGAGCACTTTTTTTGATGACAGTTTCACACAGGTTGGTCGGACGGTGTTTTCAATCAAAACTGTAGAGCGTTGGAATGACTCTGCTCTTCATGTAAAACGATGCTGTAATACACTTACCACGAGCAATGGTAATAATCAGATTACGGGTGGTCTTAATACATTTAATTTGGGTCGCAGTCTGGCAGGTGAGAGGTTTGTATGTACTCATAACGATATCAACACATTGAATGTGGGTCTCTTCATTTTTATGTTGTATTGCATCCCGGGTAGATTAGGAGGAGGAAGAGTAAGGAGCTGTGATGGATTTAGGTTGACTGCGCGGATGCGAACAGGTGATATTATGTGGCGAAGGTTTAAAGGGAAGGTATACGATTGGTAATCACTATTAAAATGTATGGCAATAAAAACTTACTTGGTTATAGAAGTATAGCAACTTTCGAGAAATATTTCAATTCAAAATAATGTGGATATGAGAAAATATGTCAGTTTTTGTCCCCCAAAATTTGAATCTGAGAAACGTTTCTGTCAGACACGTTTCTCAGACTGTGTATTCCTATTAGGAATTATTCTTCATGCGTGGACATAAACGCTTCAGATTTTTGGCGATATCTCAAAAACGCTACCACCTTTTTAAATGAAATTTTCACAGGTTAGTTTTATTGTATATCTACATTTATATAGGATTAAAACAACCGAACTGTTCCAAAAACCAAAGGTATACTTTGCCTTTAAAGGGAGATTACACTAACACTACAGCGACAGTGAATTTAAACAAGCAATGGGGAGATGACAAGAACACTACACAAGGAAACTGTAACTATTAAAACCCTCCTACTCTCAGTGACTCTTGCCAACATTTTCAAGTGAGTTGACCAACCATTTGAAACCATTCGACTGCCAAAGTTGTGTACGGTGGCACAACTGTGCACAGAACTAACTGTGTACTGTGTACATGCATTCCCTCATTGTATCATAATTGCAGGCTGGCATAGTTTATCTATCATTCAAAACCACAGTGAATGGTATTGAATGGTCAGACAGCAAGAGGGTGAAGGTGTTTTATCCATTGGATGGAAACGAGTTCCATCTACAGTGACAATCCAATGGAGGAAAAAGTGTTTCGGGCTGAACTTCATTAGAAATAAGGAAAACCACGGAATAAGAACAGCACTCCACAGTTGGTTACTTATAGTGACAAAGCATGTTGCTTTGTAACTCACTGTCAAATCTGTGGGTTGTTCGCACGACTTATATATCCACTCGATTAAATGGCTCAACAACTCATATGCACGGTTTAGTAATCCGTTCGATAGGTTAAATATTCAGTGTGCACGGTTTAGTAATCCATCTAAATGAAGTACTAAGTTGTTTCAACGGTTTTAGTAATCTGTTTGAATTGAACTAATGTTCGAACACATTACTTCTCTGCTGAGAGGGTTTACTAATCTGTTCGAACAACTTACCCAAGTCAAACGGATTAGAAGTTTGAATGATCTTGATATTATGTTCTGTTTAGTAATCCGTGCGAACGGTTTAACAACCAGATTGCATGTTTTAGTTATCCACTTGATTGAAGTAATGATCAGTTCAAATGGTAATGATAATCCATTTGAACAGTTATCATATCTGTTTGGAGCGGTTTAGTAAACTGGTCAAACAACTCAGCAGAGTCGCAATAGAAGGTCACAGCTCATTTGATCAACAATTTATCATCTTGAATCATATGACACCCAGTGCTCTCTATTATGGCTTGGCTAACTAACTCCTATTGGTTATAACTACATATATATGCACCAATACTACACCAATTTTGTGTTGTATGCACCAATACTACACTAATTTTGTACATGCACCAATATACTACACCAAATTTGTAAGCACTAATACTACACCACTGGTGCTCTTTTAGTGCTAACTTAAATAATTGGGACTACACCAAAACCACACCAACCAGTATAAATTGTAGGTTGGGTGTTTCAAGGTACACCTGCAGTGCACCAACAACAGAGCTCTGGTGAAGTTTGGGGGTACACCAATCTTTTTTTCAAATGACTACACTAAAACTGCACCAACTTGGCACCAATTTAGCACTACAGTTGGCTAAGAGTTAAAACATGTGTTTTTCAAATGTTCTTAAAGGGGAACCTACCTCGAGTCATCTTGATCTCCACTTCCATGGTTACGGAACGTCAAAGAGACTGTCTGCATATCCACTTGTCCATGCTTACTTATCCTAGACACAACAAAACATCAAATGAATTAGGTTGTATTTTTCAACTTGTGCCCTAAAAAATGTTTTCTCAACATTTCTCATTCTGAATTTCAGCAGTCTATTTTTCAAAGACAATGTAATCATGGAAAACATATAGGCTCCCTCTTCGTCTAAGTTTCTGTCTGCTGTTGGAAATGTTGAAAGGTTGAAAAAGGTCACTTTTTAAGATTCCAAAAGATTGTACTAAGTCTTAGTTTTTGTTTGAGTGGTGAGTGACTGAGTGGTGACTCTACAGAGCCAGTGTACGAAGCACAGGAAGGTAAAGTGGTAATACACAAATCTAGGTGCTACATGTAATTTGTATTAACAGCTTAGCAAATCTCTTGGAATGGTTAACTAAATCATTTCAATGATTTACGCCTCCTTCCAACAAATTACATGTTCAAAAAAATTACTACATAGTGTATCCATTTTGGGAATGAGAATCAGTAGCTACTAACCATAACTAGCTACTAACCAGTTTGAACAGTTTATCCATACAACTGAAGTACATTGGAATTGATTAGTTAACCATTCAAATAAGATAATAATCTGTTCAATAAAAATTCTCATATCTGTTAGACACATTTCTAACCCGTCTCGAAGAATTAGCCAGGGCCCAATTTCATAGAGCTGCTTGAGCAGAAAATATTGCTTAGACATTTTCTGCTAAGCTTAATGGACCAGGATACAGCCAGTCATAGATGGTTAGTCCATGTGATTGGGATATAGTATTTTAGATGGTAGTGTTGTTTTTGGTGGTAAGCATAATGTTGGTGCACCTAATCTACTATTTGTGCTTAGCCCTGACTTACTAAGCAGTTTTGCTAGCATGTGAACCTCCAATATCCTTTTCTCCTGTGTCACCCAACACCAATAAGATACGATTGGAATGCCTGACCCAGTGATAAGCAATTGATACATGTATGGGTTTACATGTACCAACCCCAGTCCTTTTGAATCCTTCACTTTGACAATTGGATATAGAAGGAACTGGCACAGGTCATAATAGAGGGCAGTCTTTAAATCACCGAATATGATGCTTACAAGGGTTGATTGCACACTGTGGCTTATCTGTTTGACTGAATTAGTGTGATAAGATTCTTAATTCAATCGAATGGATTTGAAAAGCATTTGAACGAACTGTACGTGTAAACCATTTGAACGAATCAGTAAGCCCGGGAAAAAGCCACAGGCATACATACTACTCAGGTGGGATTCAAACCACAACCCTCACACTCTAGAGCAGATGACTTAACATCTACACAAGGAGCGTCTCAAAAGCCAGAGCAATAGGAGCATTCGAACTGGATTTGATAACTATTCCAGCGCGGGCACAAGGATCGTTCTGTTGGTCCGCGGAACATTCCATAAAAACGTTCAAAATACTAATGAGCGTATTCACGCTTTTAGGATTGCCCCCGTACTTCGACTCAATGATGCAGTCAAGCGGAATGTTCTGGCAGTCCACTGGATTGCTAGACTTGTGGACAAATCGTTAAAATGTTTGTCATGATGATAGCGTTTCGACTATCTCCGCGAATCTCGCGACACGGCCGATGTTCTTGCGAGACTGCTGGCCCCGCGAGACTGCTGGCCCCTGCGAGACTACTGCTCTCACGGCTTCGGTGGGAGTAGTTGGGAACCAGCAGCTCGCGCGAGAGCAGTGATCTCGTGAGAGCAGTCTTCGATCAGGGGAGGGAGCGCGCTATAGCGTATATGCACATGCGACTCGACTATATGCAACGCAACTGACTATCACCGACCGCGACAAACATTAACGACTTGTCCACAAGTCTACTGGATTGCAGGTGTGTGCCCACGAAACACTCTTTTGCGGCTAGAAGTGCCTGACTTTTGAAACACTTCCTAACCCTCTACTCTAGGAGACTGTGACCCTACTGCTTCACCATCCAAAAGCTTACAAGCTTAGAATCATGCATGATGGTTGTGTACAGTTGTTCCAATGGTAAAGCTATGGAGTGTGTACAAAGCTATGGGCAATCAGAATTTTGAATGGTTTCAAATTGTCAATCAGCAGGAGGGTTCAAAGGAAATCCTCAAAGGAGCAGTACCAGGTTGACCGCTCTCTCACCATGGTGTTGGATCATTTGCATATCCAAAAATTTTGGATACGTATGCAAATTAGAATAGTCTGGCTGCTTTTCGAAATTCACATCTTCGTCATGGTCTCGTTAATAGCCTGTACATTGGTTGCCGGCCGGCTGTTTTGACAAAGGTTAACATTTGGTTTTGTCCAATCAGGGTCCAAGTAAGGAGTTTCCCTCCCAGGGTTTACTATTGTAAACATGGTTGGAAATAAAGTAAACCATGGGAACGAGGTTGGGTTCAAAGGGTCTTTTATCCTATACAGACTGGGCAGTTTGGTTAGAGGGTGAGGCCCAAATCCTTCCATTGCCTCTTCTCCTACATGTACATCACATGTATGTCACTCTACACCAAAATGCTTTGGACTTAGATAAAAATTGGTAAGTACATATGTACACCAGACCCAGTGTTCAAACCACTTGTTGTTTGCCCCCCCCCCCAGCCCAAGCCCTGAATCATTCACTTAAAGGCACTGGACACCTTTGGTAATTGTCAAAAACCAGTATTTTCACTTGGTGTATCCCATCATATGCAAAAAATAACAAATCAGTGAAAATTTTGGACTCAATGGTCATCCCAGTTGCAAGAAAACAATGAAAGGAAAAAACACCCTCGTTGCACAATTTGTGTGCTTTTAGTGCATAAAAGCTTCGCTGATCTTTTATTATTTGAGTGAGAAATTACCTCTTACTCAAAAACTACATAACTTCAGAGGGAGCCGTTTCTATGTTTTATACTATCAACAGCTCTCCATTGCTTGTTACTAGGTAAGTTTTTATGCTAACCATTTTTTGTTTTAAATAATTACAAATAGTGTCCAGTGCCTTTCAGCAGTTAGATATGTAGAAGGAATTGGCAAGACATCTGCTCTAGAATACATCCCACCCGAGCCACCCTCTGTAGATTTATTCCGCTGAACTTGGAAACACTGAGTAGTTATCACAATGTAAGGGTTAACCCTACTCAATCTACAATGTACAAGCAAACTTGAATCCTTGATTCTGATTGGTTGATCCATGGCAACAACAGCTTGATATTATACCATATTAGTCCATATTAAACTTTACGTATTACACTGTTCTAACTCTGCGTATTGTGTTATTTTAAGCTGCGCATCAAGTTCGCTTGAAGATAGCTTCATTATCCCAAGTGCTCAAGGAATACCAAAAGTGCTCGTGTACCAGCCATTTGTGGGATATGGGACGCAGTTCTAAGCGCTATATTTTTTCCATAGATATTCCACTTACGCTTGTGTGATTACTAATATTACATAACACTCAAGTAGATCCTTGCCATTTGTTAGGAGGTCACGCGGCATTCATTATTCACACCATTACATGACCTGTGGTACTATTTAGCGTACATTTTTGTTCCATCCTTTTTGCACTATTGCACACACGGGCACGCATAGGCCAGTCGGTCGCACGATGGGTGAGAGGCTGAAAACTTGACGCGCAATTATTAAAAAAACCACAGTTTAAAGTCATCTCTGAGGCATCAGTGTCTGTTCGCTGAAGACGCTAGCACCCTTAAGCAGGCGATGATCATCATCATCGTACGACCAACTACAAACCGCCTTCTACAGAGCCCCTGTACAAAATCGCCTCCGAGTGGATGCCAAAACAAATCTTGTAGAATTTTGGGGGTGATTGTTTTTTTCCACCAAATGACACAGGTCTACCTAGGTGTTATAAATCAAATAAAAAAATGTTTTGTATTTGTGCAATAGAGAGAATATTTTCATTCAATGAAACATGGAATGTTCCATTCAACGAGGCTTTAATGGATTATTTCAACTCGTGAAAACATTTGTTCTATTGCACTTATAAACATTCATTTTTTGCTAAGTATCATTCCCAATGCAACTCTTTTAACCCTATGAAATTGTTGTGGTATCCACTGCTAACTACAGAACTTGGGCTGAAGCCCTCCTCATGCTCGGTGGTATAGTGGTAAGACAACTGAGCTAGACTGGTGGGGTCGTGGGTTCGAATCCTACCCGAGTAGTATGTCTGTATATATTTTATATGATGGATTCGGAAAGCATTTTGAGCTGAACACATGCTTATCACACATTGGTGTACAATGTGTAAGGGTCAACCAATATAATGGCAGGGTTCTGCCCACAGTGGTCGGTGCCGGAAAACCTGCCCGGCACTCAGGATTCATCAACCACCACTGGCAGAATTTTCTCTGTTTCCGACCACCACACATTTTCCAAATTTTCAAACTACACTTGCAATTTCCTTTCAAAGGTTTTTCAACGAAATGTAAAACTGGGTATTTACCAGTAAAAATGGCATCCGAAGCCATTCATTTTGAGTATTTCTTTGATTTGAGTCTATTTATATGATCTAGCGTGTAACTGATCCATCTCGCAATGGTTTCCAGGGAAACATTTTTTCCACCACTAAATAAATCATGGGCAGTACCCTGTAATGGCATGTGTAAATTATTTAAATGGATTTGTAAAACGCTCAAATGGAATGAGCTAATTCATTTGAATGAATTATAAGTAGCGCCTGTATATATATATATAATATATATATATATATATATTTTTTTTAAACCACTATCCTTACCGATGGGCATGGTACCAAGTGTTGACTGGATGTCAATCATTTCGTTCAAGTTTCTTCTCCTAAGAGTACATGACACCTCATAATTATTGGATGGAGTCATGTTGTTAGCCAAAGGGGTGTCTGGGTGTCTTTTGGGCACCCTGTTTTAAAATGTGGACACCCTGTTTTATCCGTCTTTTACATGTAAATGAATTGTAAGTGAACCATTTGGGCCCCCAGTTTTTAAATTTCCAGCAAATTTGGACACCCTTTTACCAAATCCTGGCTAAAACCTTGACTCGATGTCATTCATTTCATTCAAGTTTCTTCTCTTAAGGGTACATGACACCTATAAATAATTATTGGATGGAGTACATGTAAGTTAGCAACTGGAGGTTGGGACAGTGGCACACCAATACAAGTGTCAGGGCATGAGTTTTACACTGGACCGCAGGCCCAAGGCCAGTGCAGTGGGCTTAGTATTAGGTCAGTAACAGCGGCGGCGCTACGGGGGGGGGGGGGGGGGCAAATGCCCCCCCCAGTAATTTTTTTGGCCCCCCCAGTCATTTTTTTGGCCCCCCCAGTTTTTTTCCCCGATGGCGGAAATTGAGTTTAATCCAAACGATTGCACCCAATTTGTTACAATGTTGTTTGCGCTGTAAATAATAAACTCAATTTCATCCATCATAATTAGCTGGCAATCAAAAAAGCCCAATACACTTTCCATCTCCGGCAATGTTAATAAAATGTGGATTTATTTATCTGTACAAGCTTGGAAACTTGCTATAAATAGAAATGCATTGTCTGCCCAAAACCGTAAGCAGCATTGTACACGCAGTTCGCACAACACGTCACATTCACACAGTGCAAAATCTTATTTCTGGAATGAATTGTAGGCTTATACAGTACATTATAGACTTTTGTTTGCCCCCCTAAATTTAAGTTTGCCCCCCTCTTGCCCCCCAGATTAACAGGTCTGGTGCTGCCACTGGTCAGTAAACTTAATACCTGACAAGTCCGGCAGTTTTTTTGTTTTTCAATTAAATAACAATACCTAACTGTGTGATGTGTCTTGAACATAAACAAATTGTGTTCAAATGTTGACCTTGAGTCTGAAAACAAACTTTTCAGTTCTGTCGAGTATTGAAATATATACTTAATACCCAAAGAGACAAATGAGATCAATATTCTCTTACGTGTCTTATACTAGTGCTATTAATTGTCCCTACTAAATGAAAATAGTTACTAAATAAATGTTAAACTGTGTCAGGACTTGGAAAGTTTTTCTCATTTTGATACACGTCAATTGTACAACAATTTTTGGTCAAATAAAAGTTTTGAAGCTACAAACAACTTGCCCTGTGGTCTTGTGGATTTTGCTCCCAAATTCAAGCCCCTGGTCTGGTGTGGTGTTACAAGGCTCAAAATCCCAAAGGGATTAGGAAATGATTAGGAGAATATAAAACAGAACGTGTTTGAAGCATTGAATTAGGGAGGAGGAAGCTCGAATAATATACCACCTGTTTAGTGCTACTGCTGTTTGTCTAAATTGAAGTGTACATTTCAAAAAATAATTGAGCCTAGACCCAGTTACTGGGGGGCTGTACTCCTTTTTCGAAAATTTGATGTTTATCGGTTGTACTAGCGCCCCAGGAACTTATTTTTCGTAACTACATCAATGCGATCACGCTCTCAGCAGGATCCTGGGTGCCCTGCCTCAACCGTGAAACCACGCGGTAGAGGCAGGGCACCTGTCAAATTTTAGACGGGTGCCCTGCCTCAACTGTGACAACAACGCGGTTGAGGGAGGTAGGGCATCCGTCTAATTGAGGGGTACCCTACCTCCCTCAATCTTGTTGTCGTGACAGTTGAGGCAGGGCACCCATCTAAAATTTGACAGGTGCCCTGCCTCAACCGCGTGGTTTCACGGTTGAGGCAGGGCACCCGGTAAAATGAAGATTGATGTAGTTACGTACAATAAGTTCCTGGGGCGCTAGTACGACCGATAAACGTCAAAATTTTCGAAAAAGGAGTACAGCCCCCCAGTAACTTGGTCTAAATTGAGCCAACAACCCCCAACTGAATTTCCCTTTTGGTGGAATTTCCCTTTCTCAGCTCGAATAGAGTAGAATTAAATGTTAGACTGTAGCCCATCAGTAGTTTATGGTTAGTATAATTAGACTGCATGTAACTTATGAAACACTAACAAATGCTAACACCACTTCACCATACAGCATGTACGTGTTACGTACATTGTAAGATGTACATACTTACTGTGATGTACATACGGTGTGCAAGTGCACGGATACTTCACTTGTGGTGATTTTAGTTTTTGAGTTTCGCGCTTAGAAAAGCCCGTTCAGAACCACGAAAACAAACACAATAGTTACTCACATGTTCCCAGATAAAACTTCTGCATACTAAAGCTTCGTTCCTAACACCTGAACTCAAATTATGGCGAATAAAAGAGCCACTCCTGTGAACTCTGTGTGACATGTGTGAAACATGTGGTTTGTTGTTGTGGAATTTTATCGTTTTCCCAGGATGCATCACGAGAAATGCCCTGTTCTGTACAAACCATTGGTGGCGCACTGTATTGAGAATCACTCGCATACAAGGCCGTAGCCGAAATAATGGCTTCGGTAATGGCTACGGCCGGATATAGCTGTAAAGGCCTATTCAACGTTGTCACTGCAGCTAATAGCCATAGCCATAGCCGAAGTCCTTGATTCGGAAACGTAGATTTTGATGAGGGGATTTGATGAGGGGATAACAATAAATCAAATTGTTTTGATTTCTTTTTTGTTCACTCCGTTATTCGGCTAAGTTATTCTCTTCACAATCTTTAGGCCTATGTCTTGCCCTTGTTGTGTGTTTTTTTTAAACAATGTTAGAAAAGCTGTCAATAAGTTTGCAAACAATATTGAATGTCATCTTACTCAATTGATAAACTTGATACTAGTCAAGCTGTCACCAGTTGCTTGGATAACATTTCCTGAAAAACTGATGGATTTAAGAAGGACGCCACAACACTTGAACATACAGTTTTACCTGTCCTCTTTTTGTCTCTTTTTCTTTCTTTTTTCTTTTTTCGAAAACGCGATCATCTACTTCAATTTGATACAATCTACATCTAGTTGCACTTTGTTTGTTTTAGGTGGGTTTTTTAAAGTTAAAGGATTGATTGCATTTTTTCAAACTACACTGGTTGATTGTTTCACCTATTACAGAAGAAATATTCATCATGACGCAGCTATCTTCTTTTTTTTCTCATTACCATAAGTTCAATTAGTGTTACCAAAACGAAGCTGGGGGGAGTCTGGCCCCTATCTGGTGTAGTTCGTAGTCATTGCTACTGTGCACGAGGAACAAGACAATGTGGTGTCAGTTTGCAGTTGTATAGCCTGCCCGATATGGGGCAGAGGGTCCCCCCAATGTTCCCATACTATGACACACTATTTTCCTCTTGTATAGAACTTCCCCCCCCAAAAATCCTCAAAAGAATTCCTGAGATTCCAAGCACACAATGAAGACACAATAGGTGGGGGTACCCTCTGCCCCAAATCGAGCACCAATTGTGCAGTTTTGATTACAGTTTACGGAAAACTATCAAAACTAGCGTTTAAAATAAACAAGTTAGTATTTGGCGAGCCACAACAAAGCTTAATTTGATCAGAGTTTTTCTTGATTTTATTCTTTACCACAATAATGATACTGACTATTACAAATAAATAAATTGTTAAATACACTGTGTTGACTAATTATGTACACGAAAGGAGATTTAAGTTAAACGATTGTAGCTATACGAGGTACGAAAATATCAATACATTATCTAAAACTTATAAGCCATATTTAGCACCCCAAAGACAAGAGGGATAGATCGTGGTTTAGATTTTCCAAGTCTAAATTTTAAAACACAGACAGCCTAGAATTTGATCCAGGTTTGGCCCGTAATCCTGACCTATTCTTGATCTGTATGATTAACCTTCCGTGGTGCCATCAGGCACTTTTCAAGTGTCGGTTTTTAATTAAACAGTGAGTACCTCCCCATTTTCTTTTCTTTTTTAAATCTAAATAAATCAAAGTTCCCCAGCTTAACCTAGCCAAACCTGGCCAAACGGCATGCCAACTGTCTTGTTACCGTCGGGGTTGCTTGTCACACACAAAAATCAATATAAGAACCCTAGTCTGGCTGGCTAGGAACTGAGGTCAAAATTTACACTTTGACCCGGGAACTGGGTCAATTTTTGTCACCTTAAAATAATTTACGAGTTAAAGGAACATTACAGAATTGGTAGGAAAAAACTTGTAAAATATACTTTTGAATCACAGATTTACATAAAACTTACACGGTCTAATGATGATGATAGTAGAAAACATCCCTTGAAATATTTCTGCCTGAAATGCCATATTCGATGAGAAATGAATAAACTAATTTTCCGATTGGAGTTTATCGCTCAGTGAGCATTATATTCATTTGTTGAATCTATATGATTTCATGCAAATGTGTAATCGGTTTTTCACTATTTTCTCGTGACCCAGATGGCCGATCGATCTCAAACTTCTACAGGTTTGTCAGTTTATGTATATGGTGGATTACATAAAGTGCTTACACTGCCAGCAACTGTTTTGTTAGCAAAACCAATTCTGTAATGTTCCTTTAAGTTTGAACATATAGCAAATCAACCTGACACCACATTGGGATTCGCCTAAAACTGTATACATCTGTTGGACCGTACATGTCACCCTAAAACCTACCTGGTCAGATATGACCCGGATTCCGGGTAACCAGGGGCCTGACCCAAGCCAGGCTAACCCGGAAACTAGGACTTTACAAAGAGATAACTAAAACATAGAGCACAGGGAGATTGACTAGCTCGATCATGCACTGGAGCATGATCGATCTAGTAAATTCGAGAACTACGTCACACTGTTTCTGGTTAGTCTAGTCACTCTAGTCGCCCACCCGAACTTGCTCTAGCTTAAAAGGGGACTTTAACTTGGATTCTACGTAGTTTGACCCATTTATTTGTCATTTTGACACAAATTCCGGGTCACACTGACCCATAAATGGATCAGGCCCCTGGGACCCGGAAACGAGTAAAATCTGACATGAGTTTTAAGACTGTAGTCCCAACAGATGTGTAAAGTTTTCCTGGTCGAAATCCCACTAAGCCCCTTCCGTGGTCGAAACCTAAGTTGCGCCACATGAGTATGAAAAGTATAGCTGTGTATTCTCCATCATAGGCAGTAGATTATACATTATGCTTTGATTACATCGACAGAGGTGCAATAAATATTTTAACACCTCTGGCTTACATTAGGTAGAATGTGCAATATATACTACAACACCTTCAGCTTACAGTACTTAGTCCCAGTCATACAGTAAACAAACACCTTTGTGGTGAGATGCAGACATCTACATGTATTTTTAAAGACATTATGATAAAGCAACTGTGAACATACAATCAAAGCAGAGTGATGAAGATTTATGGGTATTCAATAAGTCATGGTCCCCCGTAATGCTTTATAAATTGTGAATCCTGTCATTAGAAAGTCACTGTCCGAAGCAAGAGACTTTGGCTACGGCTACGGCTACGGCCGTTGGCTTCAACTATAAGATTGGAGAATATTTTCTTCAGCGATCTGACTCTAGCCACTGCTGACGCCATTAGTTCGGACACAATGGATAACAGCACACTCGTGCCATTCGGGCACAGCAATTACCAATTCATTACGGTAATCTGTAAAATGAAACAACAATATTATGGCAAACGGGAAAATTTGGGGGGAGCTTAATCGATCCAAGCAGAATCTTCCTCAAAGGTTAAGCTTTTCGTTAATTGAGATCTCAATTAATGTTTATTGTGCTTTATATTCTGAACATAACCCCCCCCCCCCTTTATTTTTGGTATTACCCTCATGGTATACAAAACTCAATAACTGACTTTGAATAGCAATGACATGCGCACGGACGTGGGTTAAATACAACTTTAGGACTTCGTGCGATGAGTGTAAAATTGTATTGAAATGAAGACAAGAGTCCAGACCTCTGGGCCGATTTCAGGTTAATATCTTTGGTCGTGTCCGAATTGGCGACTGCGGCTACTGCTGCGGCTGTTGCTAAGGGTGTTGCTATGGGTCTACTAAGCTACAACGCATGATCACGTGACATTCAAGCCGCATCCGTAGCCACAACCGCTAATTTGGACACGGCCATTGTTGGAAAACAAACATTGCAGGGACAAACTACCAACGCTATTACAATGGTAGTTTGGGCCAAGCTGGCACAATGACCAGTTTAGAACAAAACAGTCAAACAGTTGTTTGCTACTCATGAACAAAATATATAGCGGGTACCAGGCAATATCAGCCAACAGTCAACAGCTGGTCGTGTTCGAAGTTTGCCCAGCTAGATGGTAATCCTGCAATGTTCGAACAACGGCCAAAGTTGTTGTCTACTAGTTGATAATAGCTAGTGACAACACCAGGCGATTTTGACCATTGTTCCCAATTGGTCCTTGTGCGAACTTGGCCTTATTAGCTGCCCGTGGTATAACAACAATCAATCAAGCATATTTGATTGCCTTACCACTATCCCTTTTTTCTTTTAAAGGAACATTGCATAATTGGTAAGAACAAAACTTGTAAAATATACTTTTTGATCACAGATTTACATAAAACTTACACGGTCTAATGATGATGATAGTAGAAAACATCCCTTGAAATATTTCTGTCTGAAATGCCATATTTGAAGAGAGATGAATAAACTAATTTTCCGATTGGAGTTTATCGCTCAGTGAGCGTTTTATTCATTTGTTGAATCTATATGATTTCATGCAAATGTGTAATCGGTTTTTCACTATTTTCTCGTGACCCAGATGACCGATCGATCTTAAACTTATACAGGTTTGTCAGTCTATGTGTATGGTGGATTACATAAAGTGCTTACACTGCCAACAACTGTTTTGTTAGCAAAAACCAATTCTGTAATGTTCCTTTAAGTGTCGGTGACACGCACTAAAATGGGAGGGGGTACGGCAGACTTATTCCTAGAATAACCCAATCCAAACGTTTCTTGAAGTGAGATTTGATGCGAGAATGTCATAAGTGAATATGCGAAGTTCTGCCGGTTTTACAGAAGGGTGAGTGGGCTGCTCTTGATGCAGCAATCTGAGCGGGCACTGTGGTGGTCTCGTAAGGCTGCACTAGTGAAGCCTAACCCGCACTCCATGCAATTGTATTGTGTTTCACCTGCAGAGGACGAAATGATAATGTTAAAGTTGTTTGTCTTGTCATTGTTTATAAAAAAAGGCACCCTCCAGGGATCTCACAATCAACAGCTCCTTCTTCACCAATCTCCCACCAAAGTTAACATTATTCGGTTCATACTTGATTTGATTCATGGTTTACATTAATCCGGATCAGGGGTACACTAATCCGGATCAGGGGTACACTAATCCGGATCAGGGTACACTAATCCGGATCAGGGGTACACTAATCCGGATCAGGGGTACACTAATCCGGATCAGGGGTACACTAATCCGGATCAGGGTAAAGGTGAATTGGGTCTTTGCGTGGAAAAATCTACATTCCAAAAGATACCACGGCACAAGCTGACCCTTTGTGCCAAATATATTTTCGGTGAGATTGCAGGCTACGTTCTGGTTCTGAGAACAACTGACCCACACATGGGTCAATTTGTCCATGGAAAGGGCATTCCAAGCAAGGATATTTCAAAATGTTTCTAGTCACCTATTTCTGCCTGGTTGTAGCCCATTTATGGTAAGGTATTTATGCCAGATATTAACCCGCTTCTGGCAACAAATTTCTGTCTGGGTAACCCATTTTTGGTAACCCATGTCTGCTTGGTGGTAACCCATTTCTGGTAACCCATTTCAGGCAACATATTTCAGGTAAACCATTTCCGGTAACCCATTTCTGGTAACCTATTTCTGGTAAACCATTTCTGGTAACCTATTTCTGCCAGATAACCCACTTCAGGTTTGAAACACATTTCAGTCTGGTAACCCATTTCTGGCAACCAATTTTCTGCCTGGTGGTAACCCATTTCAGGTAAACTAGTTCTGCAAGGTAAACCATTTCTGGTAATCCATTTCTGTCTGACCCATTTCGGTGATCCAAACGGTGTCCTTTAACCTTGCAGCGGGCACTTGTTTTGGCCCAACGGTGTTACGTCATCCTGTCACAAAGGTGTGGCAGGCCCATTTGATAGATTAAGAGGTTAAGGGGGTCTGGTCTGCCTCATCTCAATGATTTATGTTTGCTAAACCAGTCTGCTGTCGGCACAAGATCACAAGACCTTCATTCACAAAAGCCCATTGAACCTAGAGCGGTCAGACACAAAATGCCTTACCACCAAGCTGTGGTGGTGCTCTGTGGCCCGCGTGCCTCAGAGATAGGAGTTTGTGCATGACCTATGGGAAAACCTTTTTTTCACCACCCCTCCTGACCAAATTGACGATCCCTGTTGATTGACACCCCTCCTAAAACGTGTATATTGGTACACTGTAGGATATCAAGGAGTATCACGGGGTTGGGATCTACCATTTTGAAATGGTTATGTTTTTCTTGATATGTGCCAAAGCACTGTGGTTGGGTGCATCGCTGCAAGGTTTTAAACCTGCTTCAATTTTAAAACAATGTTGTTACTTGCATTGACCCCTTTCCCCCAATTTTCGACAGGGTCAAATGTCACTCCTAAAATACTCACCCGAGTGTATGTTCATGTGATATTTCAGTTCGTTGCTATTTGAGAAGGCTTTGCCGCAGACATGGCACTCGCAGGGTTTGTCTTTAATGGTGTGTGTCCGTCGGACGTGGCTGTCGTGAGCCGCGTGGGAAGCGAATGCCTTCCCGCAGTGCTTACCTGTACAGGGGAATCAAATGAACGTCATAAGGCCAAATAGTATGTATACAAAAATTTATTTTTTTAAACAAACATGTTTAGCGTCCCCACCCGCTTCCTTTTAAAGGCCGCCTCCTTTTTTTAAGGATACATTTTAACGATCTCTAACCAAAAAAAATTTTTTTTAATAAATGTGATCGTATTTTTTAATTTTAGCACACCGAAAAAAACACACAGGAAAAACTGACGACCATTTCGAAAAATAGCCCGGCCGGTTGTTTTGAAAAAGAAAAAAAAGAGGCCCTCCTCCTTCCTTTTTTCAAAAAGGCAGGGCGCTAATTATGTGTTTTTTGTTTTTGTTGTTTGCCTAATCCTACGGTGGATTACTAGGAACAAAGTCTTTCCTAAACCCCATGATGAATCCTATCTTCTCGTTACTGTTATTGTAAGAAGAAGTCTAACTTAACAGGTTGCTTCAAAGGCGCTCGATTTAGCACGCTGTGTTTATTCTAACGATACAGACCATGGCATCTAATATACGCAATGCCCGTGAGTTCGTGACAGATATTTCCCCATTTTTAAAGGAAAGTGTATGAGTTTCCTGAGTAATGCCTCAAACGCAGCACCGATTCGCCAACATTCCCATATAGGTGTATATCATATTGATTCAGAGTGTGTATAAAACAACAAATACAACAGCTTTGTCAGCATTAATTTGTAACTATAGTCACAAGGAGCAGTAGTTTTCCAATATTGCTAAAGGTATTTGTACCGTGATTTGATTCAAATAAAGTACACACAAAGAGCAGCCGTCATGCAAACATTGCCAGTGGTATACCTTATCTTGATTCAAAGAGGTTACACACAAGGAGCAGCAGACATGTTAACCATTGCTAATCATTTATATTTTATGTTTCAAAGAGAGTACACACAAGCAGCAGTTAGGCAACAATTGCCAATGATACATACCTTATCTTGATACAAAGGGGTTACACACAAGAGCAGCAATCATGCAAACATTGCTTAATATATACTTTATCTTGATTCAAGGGTTGTGAGCAAACCAGTAGCAGCAGTTTTACCAGCACTGCAAATGCTGCACTTTCATTTCAACGTGATTGGAGTCACCACGAAGTTGTTTTGCCCAGATTTACCATCAGATGCCCCGGTTAATTGTTTTTCATCCAAAGCAGAAAGCCATAAGAGAAAGCATAGCACAGGGATTATTTTTGTGTGTGAAGACCTCTAATAGGGCTCATTATCTCAAATAATTACATGATTTACGTCCGTGGTGGTGGCTTGGCTTCAAACTGCCTCATTACTTTCTACCTCTTGGGTTTGATATCTTACATTTGAACGGTTTCTCCCCAGAATGTTGCCGGATGTGTGTACGCAGAATGCTGGAGGCGGTGAACGCCTTGCTACAGTAGACGCATTTATACGGCCTTTCTCCGCTGTGTACCCGCATGTGCTTGTTAAGGCTCGACGACTGAGGACAGAGGAGAGGAAGAAAAGAAAAAACACAAATTGTAGAAAACGTAAATGTCAAGTCTTTCTTCCTTAAATGTCGAGAATTTATAATTAGATTCGATTTCCTTTCAAAGTAATAAGAGTGGTCACGTCTGCATTGCTTTATTTATTTTTCATTTATTTTTTATTTTTATTTTTTACTTTTTATGGTTTTCTCATAATTGTATTGAAATGTTAATTCATTTTACGTTTCTATGCTTCTTATTTCTTTTTTGATGATACTTCTTAGTGGCGGATGCTGTTGGTTATCAATAAATAAAATAAACAAAATAAATAAAAAGATTCATAAATTGTATAGGGCCTACGTCATATCATTTGACCTTATGGAATACTTGTACTAGAGTATTTTTGGAATGTTTCAACGCAAATTTGAACACATTTACCTTTAAAATTTAACTCATTGACGGCAATTGACGACAATTGAGCGTTTCCCTTTTTGTTTTGTCAAATTAATATGCTTAAGCGCTTGATAAACCGCTTACTATTATAATGCTGAAATAGCAAGAGAGGAAATTATATAAAAACAAATGTCTTGAACGCAGGAATTAGATTGTAGTATTACTATGTTAAAGAATAAACCTAATACCTCAACATTACAATAACAATTTAAGGTTAGTTCGGGTGCATCCCCATATTGACTGGATCAATGTGCCGAGCCTGGTGTAGCTTTTGGAGGTTTCAAATATTTCTGTAAATGACAGATTTGATAGTCATTTCTTGTTGTGCATTTTGTATATAACCTCTGAAAACTTCAGGGTAAGAATTGACCCCCGGATCCACGTCCCATGGGGTCGGACCCACTTCTGGGTCAATTATGACCCCAAAACCTGTGTCAAAAATACACAGAAATGGGTCAAACTGACGTAGAATCCGAGTTAAAAGCTCCACTTTGACCACTTTTCGGGTCAGCCTGACCCATAAGTTGGTCAGGGGTCGATTTCACAAAACTCTTCCTAACTTAGGACTAGTCCTAGGCAATGCTAAGAGATAGGACTAGTCCTAAGTACTGGTCCTAACTTAGGACTAGTCCTATCTCTTAGCATTGCGTAGGACTAGTCCTAAGTTAGGAAGAGTTTTATGAAATCGACTCCAAGCCCCCCCCCCCCGACCCGGAACCAGACTCAATTCTGACCCGGGAGTTTTTTTTGGTTTTTTTTAGACTGCAGGCTGTTTGAAATTGCAGCAATCTATGAGCCACGGTGATTAGTGGGGTCGGCAAATGCAGGGATTCGTCATTTACAGTATTTCACACGAAAATAATTCTCTACACTAAAACAAATTTTCCCCGGGTCTGAGTTGACCCGAATTCCAGGTCCCAGGGGACCTGACCCATTCCTGGCTCGAAAACTGGTTGGGGGAAAAACAGAATGGAATTCTGCGTCAGTTTGAACCATTTTGGGGTCAATTTGAGGTCAAAGATTCTGAGTCAAACAACACGAAACTCGGAATCCGAATCAATTCTGACACGGGAGTTTCATAGTGTAGTGGATTGGTACTATAAGTATGAACTTTATAATAATGTAATATTTTGTTGATAGACTAGTACTGCACTTTTTAGTTAAATTAGTTTAGTTAAATTACTGCAGTAATTTAACATGTGACATTTGTTTACAGAGTGGTGACCTCGTACATTATAATGCTATTCCTGACGGGCAAGATGCTACACAGGCTCAATGGGAAAATTTATATTTTGTGTCATAATTTTCACATAATTTCAAAATTTACAAAAGCAACAGCTGTACAGCTTTTGAGATGTCCCTTCAAATCAAAAGTTGAGTAAAATCAGACAGTGCGATCTCCATAAGACATAAGATTTGTTGTATTCTTCCATTGAGCTGTGTACAAATGTGCCCACCGGAAGCAATTTGTTTTTCCGTACCACACTAGAGCCAATGCATACACGCATAAGGTATGGGCGCTTTCCCGGATCCCTTCACTGTTGACCCCCTGGCTCAAGTGTGGTACGAATCAAAAATTGCCAACCGGAAGTCCAGGCTCTGTGGCACTTTTGTAAACATGTGATGTCATAGGTCACATCGTCTATACTGCGGGGAGAAACTCTCAACTGGAATCGCACATGGTTATCTTAATTGTTACGGTGAGACGGAAACGGAATCAGCTCTCCCTATAACACAATACTTTGCCCGGGTCTGAGCGGTTGCCATCAAAAGCAAGGAATCAACTTATGAACTAAATCATTTGATCAGAGCAATTTGTTCTGCGAGTATATTCCTATTTCACTTCTCTTGGGAGGGGAGGGGGATATGACTCCGGAAAATCGCAGGATAAGGAACATATGGCATCGTATATACGGTTTAGTAACGAGAAAACCGCGCCGGAGGGGGAGCTAAACTGTAATGAGATTTTTGGTGGGAGTCCAGAGACAATTCCACGGCCGAGTGAGAGCATTCAAAAACCACGGCACCGGAGGGAGGGTGCAGCTCGCCAAGTAACTTTAGAAAAAAGTCTATGAATATGCAAATCTACATAGATATCCCTCTTAAAATGATGTGATTTCTACTTCACTGCCAATTCATGTTTAGTTTGTTTTTGTAGGGAATGTAGCTTTACAAAGCACTCCATATTTTATTACAAATATTTGGATCAAAGTACAGTAGCCTTATTTGCTAAGTATTCAATCTTAGCTAAGCAAATTTAAAGCGTATCAACTCTTTGAAATATGTCAACGAACGTGCGTACTATGCATACAAAATGGTATGCGACACACATAACTTCGGATACTCATGAAGACTAGATTCGACGTTTTGATCATGCAGTCTTCATCGCTTCTTCTGTTTGCATTGGCAAGAGCCTTTAATACCATTGTTTCGCACGGTGTCACACATTATATTTTGCGCTTCAAACATGAATACATTTTCCTCAGATTTGAAGGTCATTGCCACATGAGTATATCGCTGTGGCTGTGGTAATGTTGCGAATGCAAGTTATTGTAAAATTGCCAAAACCACAATGGCTCCACGAACTCACTTCCACCAGCACTTCAAGACACTGGACACCTTTGGTAATTGTCAAAGACCACTCTTCTCACGTGGTGTATCTCAACATATGCACAAAATAACAAACCTGTGAAAATTTGAACTCAATTGGTCGTCGAAGTTGCGAGATAATAATGGAAGAAAAAACACCCTTGTCACACGAAGTTGTGTGCTTTCAGATGCTTGATTTCGAGACCTCACGCGTGAGGTCTCAAAATCAATTCAAATATTTTACTGAGAAATTACTTCTTTCTCAAAAAACTACGTTACTTCAGAGGGAGCCGTTTCTCACAATGTTTTATACTATCAACAGCTCTCCATTGCTCTTCAAGTAAGTTTTTATGCTAACAATTATTTTGAGTAATTACCAATAGTGTCCAGTGCCTTTAATTAAACTGTCTCGATTGTTTGCATGATGTTTGTGAAGTGAGAGAACAAATCTTGAAATATGTAAATTGAACATCGCGCGTGCGCACTCTCCCTACTGGTTGGCAAAGTTGGTGAACATCGCGCCTTTTTGCATGGTACCGATGGTGGCGGGACGCACACCCGCTTGTGCGTCTGCCTAGTGCACAACTCTATGGCGTTTGCCAACCAATAGTGTATGTACGCATGCGTGAATGTAATTAACATATAAAATTATTTCATGGGAAGGGTCCATTTCCTTCAATTGTTAATTTGTTGGAGTGCATGTGATACACAAGTGTTCCACACGGTGTGGGTGACATTTTGATTGAATGACTGTTATGATAAACCAGTGCATTCCATTAAAATGCAACATGAGTTGTCCTTTCCAAGATGAAATTCGTCGCATTTTTCTCATAGTGACGAATCAGGAAAAAGCGCATTTTGAGTAAATTCACTTTGAAGTTGGACGTGTTTTCATTCGTTGCTTTCATACCTTATTATCCTACATTATCACTTGCCAAATAGAAGGTTTGTTTTTAAGCAGTTCCTCTTCACATTTGTTTGTGTTATTCATAATAAAACGATCTGAATAAATAATAATAACCTGATAAACCTATTCGTCAGTATGTAAAAAACATTGTTTTACTTTACGCGCTTGTTCGTCACTTTTTGTGCCCAATTCGTCAGTATGTAAAAAAACAAATCTACGCTCTGGGGCTTGTTCGTCACTTTTTGTGCCCAATTCGTCAGTATGTAAAAAAACAAATCTACGCTCTGGGGCTTATTCGTCAGTATATCACCATTAATGCAGGTAATTTAACACGCCTTAATTTTTCATTTGTGTTAAACATGATATTTCACTGTAAAATCCTGAGTGAAGCACTGATCCAGAATTCCTTCATTTTTGGATGGGGATCAGAGAGTGGGTTTTGTGGGGTGGATGGGTCGGATTGGTGTTGTTGGCATGTGGATTGAAGGAGAGGGAACAAACAAAAACTTCCAACTATGTATAGGGGAGGAGTACACATGACATTTTCCCATTTCCTTTCGGCCTGGTTAACCTCCAGATATTGCTCAAAAGGGGAGGGACGGAATAGGTAATTTTTCCAAGTTTAAGTTGTACCCCGCAAGACACTAATTGAACTAACAAGTATGTTTATTTTGTAATTGAACTGACTTGTTGTTTAAGCATACACAAACTTAAAAATGTTTGTTATCAACAATGTTTATACTTTTGGAATAATCGTTTGATTTTGTTGGCACTAGTTTTGAAGGATTTCATTTAACAATCGAAATCTTGTTTAACCCAATAATTTTGTAAATTCTGGTTTACAAAATAGGAACTTAATTATATGCTCCAAAACATTTATTGGTAAAACCACTGATTTATAAGATCATATTACTGTTGAATATCTTCCACCCAGACTAGAGGTTTCACTCAAAGTTGCCACTAATTCTATCATAAAACAGTAAAATCATGGCAGAAAGTACACATCATGAGCATCGTCTTTTAGACTTAACCATGTAAATGATTATAGTACAATATTCAACAATTCATTTTTTATACTCGTCGAAATTTTTGTAGTTTATGTGAATACTAATAATTAATAACAATTTGCGTTTTATCTACAAGTTTTGATGTAAAAAAAAAAATGCACTTGAATGTGATCAAATTGAATTTGGATTTCACAATTTTCTTTGTGACAAGATTTCAGGGGCACGAAGTTTTTCTCGGCGCGATTGGTAGCTGAAGTACCTTTAATAAGATTAGCTTGAAGATTGAACGGACTGAATAATACAAACTATTACGCCACTTTGAAATAATCATCCTGTCAGAATTATGCTTACCTCAAGATTTGTTCCTTTTATCTAAAATTATGTTTTAGTTTCGTTGACAAGCTAGGGGAGTCGGCAAATCTTACTGTGTTGTAATAAAGAGAAATTGATGGTACCTTGCATTTCATTGATAATTGGAGTGGTTACCAGCGCATTTGCCTATTCGTCACTTTGTAAAAAACAAAAGGGTATATTTATGTGTTTACGGAGCGGCGAATCATTTATTCGTCAGTATGTAAAGAAACATTTATTAGACTTCAAACATATTCGCCAAAAATGTGTCTTATATCTTTAAAATGAGACATTATTTTGGTTCAAAACCTTCAGAAATGAATTCAGAAGACAAACTAACCGTAAAACTGCAAAAACCTCAATTTGCTAAAAATTGCTGATTCGTCACTATGAGAAAAATGCGACGAATTGATGTCCGCAGAAAACATTGCTTTCAAAATTCTGGGAGTCAGTCACAGTGCTCATAAAATGTTGTTGTTGTTGTTATGGTTTGTTATTATTTATTTTTATTAGGGGGGCCTGGTCACCTATTTCAGGGGAGGACATTTGTTTAAATGCTAAACTAGCTTTCTAAATTTTAGTTCAGCAGTGGAGATTGTAGTGGGTTAACCGTAAGTGCCTCTTCCCACAATCCTCCAAAGTCCCTCCCCAGGTTCTGTCAGTTAGTGGCCAGATACTTCAGGGAATTGTACCTTTGGTGATACAAGCATGAAATTTGGCACACAGTCATACTATAGGCCTAAGTCATGAGAAAGATATTTGTCAAATAGGACAAATCTGCCAAACTCCATGCTTGTATCATCCAAGGCACAATCCCATCACCTAACTTTCGTCGGCTACTGCGAGTTTAACGGATTTTAGTATGCACAGTCAAACCAACAATACTTCAGCATGGTGCCCACAGGTATACCATCCTTTATCACAGTTGGGCTAGGGTGTTTAGTTATCATACTGTAGAAACCGTATGGGAATTGTGCCGGTTTCGGAATCAGTCAACGGAGAAGTCCGTTTCCATTGGCTATTTCTGATGTGTTTGTTGCGCTTTCCTATATACCTCAAGTCGGAATAATTGTATTATCTTGATTCAAATCAGTTACACACCAGGAGCAGCAGTCACGCAAGTATTGCCCATGATATACCTTATCTTTAGCATGAAGGTGTGGGGGTAGGGTGTGAGGGTAGGGGAAGGGTGTGAGAGTGTGAGGGTAGGGGATGTGTGATTTCATTTTCACTATACCTTATGGAGACCGAAAACAAAACAGAAAAGGGATAACAAAGGGTCTCCATAGGGAAATTCTAAAGACTGGGTTGCTCCACAAGGAATTTCGTGTACAAAGTCTATGGGAGGTTCTTAACTACAGGGACAAAGGAAAGAACAAAAGATGTCTCCACAGGGATGCAAAAAATAGAATGTGTGTGAGGGTGGGTGCCGGTAGGTTCTTGGGTAGGGCCGGCTGTAGGGGTTGATTTAATGGTGGTGTGAGGGCGGGGTGTTACTGTTAAGGTAGTAGGGGAATGGTACTATAGGGTAGGGGTGTTTTGGGGTGTGACTGTGAGGGTGATCATGGGGGATTCGGTCTTTTGCTTGTGGGGACGTTCGGGTGGGGTGGGGATGAGGGTGGGACTATGACCCCATAGACCGTCTTCCGGTCCAAAGATGGATAGCCTATATTCCCCACATACCCCCAGTGAGATTTACATCAGTGACATGCATGCTATTCTAATTCTTGACTACAAAACAAAAGTTGACATTGATTTCAGCCAGTTCAGAAGCAGCAAGTTGGCGGCGTCCCACAATATTTCTGAAATCTCCTCAGACACGGACGGCTAGAGATAAATATAATAAGCATACGTCATCATCTCGGAATGATATGACCGTACACTTTATTATTTATACACACTGCGACTCTAATCTAGGGAAGACAAACATTGCAAGAAAGCCATAAATCTGGAAAGAAAAACTGACGGATTGTCCGGGATTTCCCGGCGGGGGCTAGAAGTAACACTTCGCCCCAGAATGGCCCGGGCCGTTCCGCTCCCCGGGGAGATGCATCGACATACAGGACTCACGCCTAATAAACGAGCTCCATTATTAATGCAGCCGGGGCATGCGCACTGCGTAGGCGAGCGTCTTTTTGGCGCCAATTCTGCGTGGAGCGATTGCCGAATTTCAACCGTGTATATGTTGTGATGGACGATGCTATAGTGATAGATGTATGTGCAATTGCGGTATGGGACTCACCGAACAGTGCCCGGGGGTTTTTGCGCCATTTTTTTTCTTGACAAAGCCCGCAGACTTAGAAGAAACAAATCAGACACCGCTTCGTTAAATTGTTCTAACTGCGTGCATTATGCAACGAAACTTCATCTGCAAACTCATCTCGCAACTCTACACGCTTGGCCGCACTTCATATATCCCGGGGAAGAAAAAATATAGCCAATAACTGTATCTCTTTTTGTACGAGTTTAATATAGATGCGGTGTCGCACTGAAGCAACTAAGGCCCCCCAGACGGCTAGCTTTAAGTCTTCTGGGAACACCAATGGTGTCAATTTCAACACCCCTAGCTTGCGGTTAAAATAAAATAAGGTTACTGTTACTCAGATGAGCAGGGGAGAAGAAAAAAAAATACAAATCATACGGCCGAGATTTCGGGGGTACTACACCGGGGAATTTCTCATGATGATTATTTCGGTTGTCTGGTTGTCGTTAAGAGGGCAGTGGTTCTTCAGCCAACAATGACGAATTGAACGTGGATTGTTCTGAGCTCGTATTCGATACTGTTAAGAGAGACCTACGCAGGTTTGCTAAGAAGTGGATGTTACTGGATGACATGCAGGTATACTTTATACGAAAGAAACTCCTCAGCGACCCGTGGCAAAGTGCATTAGCAATGTGCAGTAATCGCGCACAATCAAATGTTGCACTGCCTCCTCACAGTCTAAACTGCAAATGGGCCTGTCCCAAGTTAAAACTGCAGCAAGCAGCGGCGGCGCTAATGGGGGGGGGGGCACGGGGGGAAGGGCAAATGCCCCCCCCAGTTATTTTTTTTGCCCCCCCCCCTTAGTTTTTTCCCCGATGGCGGAAGTTGAGTTTAATCCCAAACCATTGCACCCAATTTGTTACAATGTTGTTTGCGCTGTAAATAACAAACTCAATTTCATCCATCATAATTAGCTGGCACCACAAAAAAAGCCCAATACACTTTCCATCTCCGGCAATGTTAATAAAATGTGGATTTATTTATCTGTACAAGCTTGGAAACTTGCTATAAATAGAAATGCATTGTCTGCCCAAAACCGTAAGCAGCCATTATACACGCAGTTCGCACAAACAGTGCAAAATCTTATTTCTAGAGTGAATACAGTACATTATAGACTTTTGTTTGCCCCCCCTAAATTTAAGTTTGCCCCCCTCTTGCCCCCCCCCCCCAGATTAACAGGTCTGGTGCCGCCGCTGGCAGCAAGGACAGGCTACACATTTGGTTGGCACAGTTTTTAGTGACCTCGAATTGGGTCTGTCCCAACTACATAGTGACTATACATAGTCCTGTGCTGCAAAGGTGACTGTTTAGATTATGTATTTTTGGAAAATGGCGCATGGCTTAGTTTTTTTTTGGTTTTTTTTTAAATATTACTTTCTGTTATTACACTTCCTTGCACAGTAAAATTATGCAATTTATGTTAAATTGCACACACACACACAAAATGGAAGCCTAATTTGGACTCGAAGCTAGCACAAATGCTCATAGTGCAATGCACGGGGTAGCGTCGTTACCACGGGCAGTGCGCCGTGTCGAGTTATGATCGAGCAAAGCAGTCTGGGGGAAATTGGCGCGGCAAGATGGTATACCACTGGGAACGAGGTTGGCACGGGAGTGACGCAATGACGCATTAGGCAAACATCCATGGGTCCGTAATGCGTGTTGTGCAATAGATGGTTTGCAATCATATATAACTCTATGTTTGCAATACGCGTCATTGACCGCCATCTTTGATGTAAAACAATGGACAAGTGCACGCGTGTACGCGCTACGCACTACTCTCAGCCAATGATAGCTCTTCACGCGTGCACAATTCATCAAAGATGGCGGCTGATGACGTCTCTTGCAATCCATCTGTACGGGCCGAGCAATGCACATAGTTTTTTACGGCTATACGCGATACGGATACGTTGCTTGGCGTGTACTTTCATGTTTACGCATTGTGAACAACGCATTACGCATGACGGACAAATGGATTTCCGGCCTTACCTAGAGAGCAAATAATTCAAACCGCCCACATTCCTTCAAAAAGGGCGGGGCAGATGACACAATATTATTTCCACATTTTTAAACCGCCAAAGCTCAAGGTGCTTATCTCACTTTTGAGAGGTCTATAAATAAATTATTTGTTGAGACAAAGTAGACCTACAGGAATGGTAATTAAGGAAACGAAAAGATTGAGTCAACCAAAAAGCTCACTCAATAAAAATTTCAATTCCACAGAAAAATGTTTCTGGCTGAAATACTGTCAAAGTCGAGGAAATTATAATTTCGTCAGCTCAGGACTATGAGGTCATTAGTGCAGTTTGAATGAATTTCATTAAAATTGGTTTTGCATATTTTGGAGCTCCTGGTAAAATGGAGTTTATTGATCAAGAGCGTCTCCAACAAATTAGTTTGGCAAAAAGAAACATTCAATTTCTAAGAACAAAATTACTTGTGGATTTTGATTTTTTTTTTCTCCCAAACTTAATTGCATTTCTCATTAAACAACTTTTTGATCATTACGGATTTAAATTTGCAATTAACGACCTTATAGCACTGAGCGGACGGTTTATGTTTTATTTTATTTTATAAATCACCTTTGCTATTTCGATCGTCGAAATCAAAATAACCCCAATAGGGCATATAAACGCACAGTCCTTCGAGGAAAAAAAACAATTTATAGTTCTTTCACCTTTAAGTTTCAAGCATCACCATACCTGTGAGAAGCTCTTGCCGCAGGTGACGCACTTGTGCGGCCGGTGCTTCTGGTGGACGTGGAGAATGTGAATTCGCAATCGGTCCCTCTTTTCGAACGAACGGGTGCACAGGTGGCAGGGAAACTTCCGGTCGCCCTTGTCCACGCAGCGGGTGTACTTGAGATGTTTGTCCCGGTAGTCTTCGTAGGAGAAGACCTTGCCGCACCGGTCGCACTTGTAACCCTCTTTGTCTGGTGGAAAGTAAACAGAAAAACGAGAAAATGAAACGGCTGACAAAGGGACTTTTTTCCACTTTTCACTTTTTCGTTTTCAATTTTTCATTCTGGCAACAAGAATTGAAGTATATGCTCTTAAAGGCAGGGTATTGTATTCTTTTGGTAATTGTCAAAGACCAGTATTCTCACTTAATGTATCCCATCATATGCATAAAATAACAAATCTGTGAAAATTTGGACTCAATTGGTCATCGCAGTTGCAAGAAAATAATGAAAGAAATACACCCTCGTTGCACAAATTTGTGTGCTTTCAGATGCATATTAAAAGTCTTTTTACTATTTGAGTGAGAAATTATCTCTTTCTCAAAAACTACATTACTTCAGAGGGAGCCGTTTCTCACAATGTTTTATACTATCAACAGCTCTCCGTCGCTTGTGACTAGGTAGGTTTTTATGCTAACAATTATTGTGAGTAATTACCAATAGTGTCCAGTGCCTTTAAGTTCTGCGATTGTTTATAGAAATTCTTCAGCAAAGGGAATAACAGAACAATAACAGCAGGACACCACAACCTGGATCCGAAAGGTTATGGGCGCGTGCATGTCATTTTAGTATCCGTGTATTTCACAACAGCTATTAGAGGGCATTGTTAAAAATGACCTCGGTTGTTGTTTCTTTCTTAAAACTTCCTCAGTAGGCAGTTGTGTAGAAAAACCAACGGATGGTGGTAAAAAACACAAACAAAACAGATGCAATTTCAAGAGAGCAAAGATAACATTGTTATGTAGGAACAAAAGTTGTCCTCGGATACGCAGTAAATGCGTACTGTTTTCAGAATAATCTGCTGTACACAATTTTGTGTTCTTCTTTTTTTCACAATTTTATATTTGTCAACATTGCCAGCAGCAAAGCCAATGTACCTCCCGTCTAGCCTCCTTCTACCTTGGCTGTCTGCTAACCTAATTTCATATCCTCAAATTTCTTAGTCTTGACTCTCTCATTCAGCTTGTCTGTCACTTTAAGCGATGACACATTTTTTTGAGCGTCTGTTCCTTCTTCTTCTATACCACGCCCCCCCCCCCATCTTCCCCATTCATCTTTCTGTAAAAAAAAAAAAAACTCCGATCGATGTCTCGGTTTTCCAAGGTGGACATATTATTCAGAAGGCTTCTTGTGATGAATATATCAGGAGAATTTTTGTCATAATTCAATAAGTGTCCAATTGCACTTCCATTTAATAATATCCGATTTTAGTCTACAACGCGTATACGGGCGGAGACGGCATATTACCATCCAGTGCTACAGGGAGAGATGCGGGGAGACTTGGGAAAGCGAGATACGACGACGGAGAGAGCAGCGGCAAACACGCCCCCGGGGGTTTCCTTCGGTTTATCACAAGACGCAGTATAAAACACTGGTTTTTTTTTATTAACCGGTGCCCTCGTTTTTTTTTTCCAGCCGAAGTACCGCGATATTGCACGAGGTGACGGTTGCTGTATATATGTCTTGTTAATAATGGCACACGAGCCCCTTGTTGGTCCACTCAACCCATTTTCATTAGTTGGGTCTGGCGGGTTTTTTGTCTTCTTTTGAACTCTCATCCGCCACAGTGATCAGAACGACAGCTACTTGGCCACCAAAAAAGAAAACTTGTTCGTTAGGTCCCCTAAATAAAAATAAAAAACCTTCTTGCTCAGGGTTATCCTATAAGTGACTACTGGAGATATCAATGTTTAGAAATGGTTCTTTTAATATATTTTTTTGTAAAGATGTAATTTTGTTTGCGTTTACCGGTTACTTCTTAGTTTGCTCATAGGAATATTTAAACAAATTTCCATATTTCGCGAATGTATTTCGTGAAATATTGTTGTCAGTAATTTTTGGAATGCCAACATCGCGCAATTTCGTCAAACATTTCCGAATCCGACAAAACAATACTACACTTTTTTAACCTTACGGGGTCAGAATTGACCCAATTCCGGTTCACTTATTTCTGGGTCAAAGTGACCCCGGAATCTGTGTCAAAAATGACCCATAAATGTGCCATACTGGCGCAGAATCCAAACTTAAATCCCGAATTAAAAAAAAAAAAAAAAAAAACACTTTCCGGGTCAGCCTGACCCAGAACTAGGTCAGGGTCCCCCGGAACCCGTGTTTCGAGTCAATTCTGAACCGGGAGGTTTTAGAGTGTATAATTTAAAAAAAATAATAACTAACAAATAAATACATAAATTATTTGTAGTAACGTGAATATATGCATCAATAATCAAATAAATATCACAAGTAAATACTCTGCCAATTTAATAATTGTTATGTTTTCAGTTATTCATTTATTTAATTTCATTTGGACTAGTACATTGTTCATAATGTACTCTACAGCGTTCAATTGATGAGCATCTTGAATAAGCTGTTAGCAATAGCTTCACAAAAATAGGAAAAAAATTAAATAATATTAATTAAACAAATAAACAATACACTAAACAACAATAATAGCTACAACAACAACAATTAATAAACAAGCAAAATACAAACTAATCTACGAAACATTTTCTCTTCACGAGTAAAACGTAACTCCTTCAGATATATATATAATTATATATTTATTTTATTTTTATTTTCAAAAAATCTGCACTTTAATTTTTGGCCCCACTGTAATGAAAAATCTGAAGGGAAAAAATCCAGGTCAAGTCTGACGAGATGTTTTTGTAAACGGCGGTGGATTCCCGCGAAACGCTCGGCGAATATCAGCTGTTGATACAGAGGTCTGCATATTGTAGGGTTTGGGTCATGTTTTCGAGAACTCATGCGCGCACAAAATCTTGCATAATGTCCTTTGGGTATTTCGCTTGCATAGTTTGTATTAAAGCGAACTTGTGGTGGTTTTTTTTGTAAGTATTCGACGTGTTTCACCAGCATGCTCTGGGAAAACGTTCGCAGTCAGAGCTATTAGCAGGAAACAGTAGCCGTCTTAATATGCCTGCTATAGATTGAGTGCAATCAACCTCGTCCCCAGGGTGTGTCGAGCAGTACGAGGTTGACCGCTCTCTCACCCTGTTATTGGATCATTTGCATATCCAAAAATTTTGGATACGTATGCAAATTGGAATAGTCTGGCTGCTTTTTTAAAATTCACATCTTCGTCATGGTCTCGTGGTCCGGTACCAGATTTAATAGCCTGTTTGTAAATTGGTTGCCGGCCGGTTGTTTTGACAAAGGTTAACATTTGGTTTTGTCCAATCAGGGTCCAAGTATATAAGGAGTTTCCCTCCCAGGGTTTACTATTGTAAACATGGTTGGAAATAAAGTAAACCATGGGGACGAGGTTGGGATTGCAATAGACGTCATCGGCCGCCATCTTTGATGAATTGTGCTCGCGTGAAGAGCAATCATTGGCGTAGCGCGTCCACGCGTGCACTTTTCCATTGTTTTACATCAACGATGGCGGTCAATGACGCGTACTGCAATCCATCTATTCAATATTTTGCAGGGTAACCAAGGGGCGCAGATATAACGCAATGACTTTTCCAACGTATTCAGCGCTGTAACCAGACTATTTTTCTGCTGGCAACCGTAGAGACAATGTAACCTTTGTTCCCAAGGAAAAAAAATGACCCTGTGAATTCAAAGGCCTTTCTGGCAGGCAAGATACTGCACTAGTCATATGGGAAATGTTACACTTCGTGTCATATTTTCTACCTAAAATTCAAGAGTCATACAAATATTAGCTGAACAAATTTTGAGATGTGCCCCCTTTCATCATATCAAAGTTAATGATAATAATCATATTGGCTTCTTATAATGTGCTCAAATCCGTCACTTAGTGGCGCTCATGGCGCTCCACATTATTACCCCTGGTCACTGTGCCATTTATTTCATTCCTATCTCAGCTCCCTTGGGAGTAGAAGCCTGTACACACCTGCGCTAAATCAATCTAAGAACCCATCTTTGCCCTCACACTAAACCCATTATTAACCCCTGGGTGTCTTGCTCCAGGACACAAGCGTCATGACCGGGATTCGAGCCCACACCCTGATGACTACGCCACCAGAACTTAAGCCCAGTGCACTAAACCGCTCGGCCACGACATGCCAAGTTGATCGAAACCAGATAATGCAATATCCATCCGATTTTATCTTTTCTCCCTTAAGGCTGTGCACAAATCGTGCCTGCAGGAACTTCAGGCTCTGTGGCTCTGTGTTGGCTATATTGAACAGGCTGCATCTGATTGATGTATTTACACAAAATTGCTACGGGTATTTTTTTATTTCAAAGAATTTTGTATAAAATATCATGTAAAAAGAAAAATTGGATTTCATAGCACAACATAGTCATCGTTTCCTTGTGTTCGATACCTGCAAGACTTGCATAGTCTTTATATCACCGGTGGAAGAAGCGTGTTAGCTAATGAGTTAGGGGAGGATCGCAGCCTCTATTTCAAATCACCGGTGATTAAAGCGAATATAATATGCCCCAAATCCGGTGTGGGGGAAATTAAGCGACAAAGGGGCTACAAATGCATCCATAAATTACGGAATGATTCATCGCGTATTAGAATGTACGATAACTTACTCTGTAAGTCGTCCTTCGCCGCGGGGCTCTTGCTCAGCGTCATCCCTTTAAGAGCCAGGGGGATGCCCATGAACTGACGGTAGCTGTCACCGTACCACACCAATAGCTCCGTCCCCTGCGGACAGGTATGACAAACATCACTATAGGGTTAGTTCGAAAATTAGGGGTGTCCCACTTTACATAGATATAGGCCTACATATTATTATAGGAGCACTTCTCACAACCACTATTCCATCAATATCACAGTGGTTTAGTATCACTCTAAAAACTGCCGGGTCAGAACTGACCCGGTTTCAGGTCCCACGGGGCCTGACCCATTATTGGGTCAATATGACCCGGAATCTGTGTTTCATTTCATTTCATTTATCAATTCTGGTTGTGAAGCCTATAGGACTCTCAGAAAGCGAACTTAATCACTATACTATAGCCAAGAACCCCGTGGAGAGAGGACAGTGAGGGAAGTTTCAGTTTTAGGTGTGGGAGGAAAACCCCATCAGGGAAAACCCACGCAATCAGGCAGGGACTGAAAAACCCAATACACGTAGTGCCCCGGTGTGATTTGAACAGGGGGTCCCCAGAGGTGGAAGGCAAGGCAAGATACCACTACGCCAACCTGACTCCAAATGTGTTCCAATGACCGAGACATGGGTCCAAAAATGACGCAGAATAACCTCTTATTAACATGAGCATTAAAAAAAAAGACTTTCACAACTTTTCCTTTGTTCCGTGATTGAACTGATTAAAAATCCCATTTCTTAACAAGTTTCCGGGTCAGCCTGACCCAGAAATGGCTCAGGTTCCCTACTGACCCCGAATCCAGGTCTCAAATTTATGACCGCGATAATTTGTGTTTTTATGAGTTTATGATTGAAGCGCATATCAAACTTAGGATCTAATACTATTAATTACATTGCATTTATTCAACCAATACAGGATGGGCAAAAAATACAAAGATGAGAAAAAAGCAATGGCGACACGCAAACATGTTATAGCGGACTAGGGTTTAAAGGCAGACATTGCTTTTGGTAATTGTCAAAGACCAGTATCCTCACTTGGTATATCCCAACATTGCATAAAAATAACAAACCTGTGAAATTTGGGCTCGATTGGTCATCGAAGTTGCAAGAAAATATTGGGGGAAAAAACACCCTTGGTGCATAGAAATGTGTGCTTTCTCATGCCTGAGAAAGGCTTCATGCCTGAAGCTTTTCTCAGATTCAAATATGGTTAGTGAGAAACTACCTCTTTCTCATAAACTACATTGCTTTAGGATGCGACTGTTTGTTATACTACCTATATGGTTTTTTTTTTCAAAGCCATATCTGCTATGGCCCTTATAGCCAAATATCTCACTTTGACATACTCTGACCGTGTGCCCAATTCCGTCCATGATTTGATATCAAAGGCACAATCACAATATGCACCTATATCTACCCTACGAAGTGGAAACAGAAAAGATCAAACGTGGGAAAATGGCGGGAAGGGAATCAATTAGTGAACGAGGCAGACTAATAATGATGAGACAACCAACTTTCAAGCGCAATCTCAAAACCCATTTATTTTAGTGTATTCACACTGCTGATGTTTATGTTCGTTTGTGAAGCGCAATGATCATTTTTGGAATTGCGCTATATAAGAGCTGATATTATTATTATTAAACATTTCAACAACACAGGATGCAAAATACAAAGATGAGAAAAAAGCAATGGCGACACGCAAACATGTTATAGCGGACTAGGGTTTAAAGGCAGACATTGCTTTTGGTAATTGTCAAAGACCAGTATCCTCACTTGGTATATCCCAACATTGCATATAAATAACAAACCTGTGAAATTTGGGCTCAATTGGTCATCGAAGTTGCAAGAAAATATTGGGGAAAAAACACCCTTGGTGCATAGAAATGTGTGCTTTCTCATGCCTGAGAAAGGCTTCATGCCTGAAGCTTTTCTCAGATTCAAATATGGTTTAGTGAGAAACTACCTCTTTCTCATAAACTACTTTGCTTTAGGATGCCACTGTTTGTTATACCACCTATATGTTTTTGTTTTTTCAAAGCCATATCTGCTATGGCCCTTATAAGCCAAATATCTCACTTTGACATACTCTGACCGTGTGCCCAATTCCGTCCATGATTTGATATCAAAGGCACAATCACATGCACCTATATCTACCCTACGAAGTGGAAACAGAAAAGATCAAACGTGGGAAAATGGCGGGAAGGGAATCAATTAGTGAACGAGGCAGACTAATAATGATTATGGGGTACATCAATCAACTTTTCTCGCAAATGGTTTTAGTTACTATTAGTCTAACCATAGTAATCTTTCTGGACTGTATATATATAAACACTAGTGAAAATACGATGTTTAACATTATAATAGAGACAGCTGTCCGAAAAAAAAAAACATGTTTGAGGGTAGAACAAATCTATAATTGTGTGATTTCTAACGATGTCAACGAGATTTATTTTGACTATAGGTGCTAGTGAGCCAATGTAGGTTGTTCGCAAAGTATGAAAGCACAATGTCAGGGCCCGCCGAAGTAGAAATGCTCCATAATTTTTTTCTGTTGAGCCAAAACATGCCGGAAAGCTGTCACAAGCATTGTACGTATTTGATTAGCATATTATGTTAGCTTGTGATCAGGGCCATATTATTTTATGAAGCATGCAAACAGACGTTTCATGCATAATATGGAGCGACTCTTACATACACTGGACACCTTTGGTGAATTGTCAAAGACCAGTCTTCTCACTTGGTATATCTCAACATATGCACAAAATAACAAACCTGTCAAAATTTGAACTCAATTGGTCGTTGAAGTTGCGAGATAATAATGGAAGAAAAAACACCCTTGTCACACGAAGTTGTGTGCTTTCAGATGCTTGATTTCGAGACCTCACGCGTGAGGTCTCAAAATCAATTCAAATATTTTACTGAGAAATTACTTCTTTCTCAAAAACTAAGTTACTTCAGAGGGAGCCGTTTCTCACAATGTTTTATACTACCAACAGCTCTCCATTGCTCGTTACCAAGTAAGTTTTTATGCTAACAATTATTTTGAGTAATTACCAATAGTATCCAATGCCTTTTAACACATTAAAAAAATATATAAACACTGCTACCCGTAAGCAAAGCAAAAAGGCACTAGCTCGCCGGCAGCTCTTGTAAGCAAATGAATGGCATAGGGTCATTGCAAATCCATCGCGAACACGCACGTGCCCTGTCAAATCTTCTTGATCGCTTGTGACCTTGACGCACATTTTGTCTGCTATTGCGAGCACACAGGTTTGCTTACCAGTAAACTGTTTTATGAAAATGAGCCCCGGTTTAACTTGGCATTTTCTTGGCAATGCTTTATAGATTGTGCGCTTAGTCACAACGGTGAAGTTTTTCCTAAATTTCAAAATGTTTCTATCGATAGTTCCTGATCTCATCGAGAAGGTGCTCCTTTTTAATACAACAAGGCAAAAAAGTACACAGCTTAATTTTAAACGGTAAAATACTGACGTACGTAAAAGTCACGTGTCATCTATCACATGGTCTACGCATCAGCCAATAAGATTTCCTTACCCTTGGGATATCTTTACACGCTTCATAGTAGATGAACTCCCCACACTGCGAGGCGATTAGATTTTGCTCTTTGGCGTGGCGGGCGCAGTTGACGAAACAGAGCCAGTTGCTTGTGCCGTTCCGCCCGTCAACGAAGTGACTCAACTTGCCGTCGTGGAAAATCTGCGAAAGACATAATTATTATTTCAAGGATGCGAACACCGTCACTAAAACGTGTAAAACATCTTGAAATGTTAAAAATGAATTGAACAAGTGTCCTTAAAGGCACAGTACACGTTTGGTAATGACTATGGAAATTAATGGCAATAAAAACTTACTTTGTAAGATTAAGAAGTACAGCAGCCTTGGGTAGTATAATGAATTTTGAGAAACTTTTAACTTCGAAGTACTACGGTTATGGAAAATATGTCACTTTTCATTCCCCAACTCCTATGGCGAATATTCTTCCTGCGTGGAAATATTTGCTCCAGTTTTTTCGGTGATATCTCAAAAACGCAACCACCTTTTGAAGTGAAATTTTCACAGGTTAGTTTTATTGTATGTACCTACATTTATATAGGATTAACACAATCAGTATGGCTCCAATAACCAAACGTGTACAGCACCTTTAAGATTTGTTTTTGTACTGGTAGGTGTAAGCACAAAAAACAGACGATTAACACTTCATTTACTTTTCTTGTTTTACTTTTCTGTGACCCTGTGCTCATGAGCCAACGCGGCGGCTCATAATGATGTGCCGTGTATTGATAGCCAATGCCGGGTAAAATTCTTTGGAGGGCACAAGGGGGTGCACCATTTTTCTCTAGGGGGCAATTCTGGGCAATACAAAAAAACTGTAATTTGCTTCCGTTTGCATTTCTCTTAAACAAGCCCCTTTTCAGCGCTTTTGTTGTGCCATTTACGATACTCTTTTCATAAGAGTAAGTGTAGAATATTACTTGCAATTGTTAAGCAATACTTTCTGCTTAAGCAGCTCTATGAAATTGGGCCCTGATTACGAAAGACACCACTGGGTCAAAGGGGAGAAGGTATAGATTTTGACCTATTGACCCAATTCAACTGACGTCATCATCACGTTTTGGGATTTGGTGTCCCACCAGAGCGTTATACGGTGCGCGGTGTGCATTTTAGGCCACGCGGCATTTACATGCTTACCAGACGTGCAGTTTGACTCCCAAAATGGCACCGTGTGCAGACACTGTGCCGCGTACGATTTTTTTTCTGCAGCACACGTCGGCTATGGAGTCAACAGTTAAGGGATAGGCTGTTCTTCCCTATCCCTTAACTGCTGACTCCGTAGCCAGCGTGTGCTGCAGAACATAAATTTGCGTGCCGCGTGTGACGTTGGTGCAAGAGTCAACGTAAACAAGTACAAACACGAGCCCACGTGACCTTGACGTGTGCGCAGTTGCTAACATTAAAAAAAAGAGCATCAAACATGACGGTGTAACATCTCAATTTTTTCCGAATTTAAATCAAAATTAAAAATATGCCTGACATGAGATGTATTGCTGGTAGTCACAAAACCATTTATTTTTTCTCTCGACAGTAAGTGGGACATCACTCTCCTCAAAAACAAATTCCTATATAATGATTTCCGCTTGACCTACAGTGTAGGTTTCTAATAGTTCATCGGCACACTGTCTTTTTGGTTGCTCTCCGCTAGCCATCGTCACGACTTGAACCCTACAAGAACATTTCCCCTGTCGCGGGGTGTTAGCTCCGTCCTAATCCGCCGTGATTCATGGCCAGCAGCCCGCTCGTTACAGACCGGAGCTCCGGTCGTTTGCCCTAAACGATGCCTCGCTCCAGATGTTACTGGCGATATCAAGCACTCTAAAATTACTTCATTTCCCCTTTATGAGCCCTGCGATGATCCATTTATTCAAAGCTGAATAAATTAAATTTAAAAGCTATATTTTCCGCATGAATAGGTGCTTACTGGGGCCGAGCCGGGGTGTCGTGTATGTGTACAGGGGGACTTGGGGGGGGGCCTCCGGTCCGTGCACGTGATAACTGCTAGTCTCCGTCTTGTCTTGTTATTTTAACACTGCATCTTGGTGAGCGAAGACCTTTATTGTTTTTGCAACTTACATAAATGTACCACAATCAAAACTCGAAGGTCAAATCAATAGTCGGATACCTGTTTTGGTTGGATTAGATTCAGTATTTATAACTGCTTTACGGGTCGGATGGGCCTAAAAACACGTTCGTACACTCTAAACGGGTTCAAGAGATCCATACAATACAATACTAATTTATAAAGGGCCATGGGAAGAGTGAAAGCATGATGCTTTCTTTACGCAAACTGAATAGTATTTCGTACACACAAAATTACTAATTAAGCTGCTAAAGCAAAAAATATATATGAGTATGACGAGAAGATTACCAGCCGAAATTGACCATTGAGTACCGTTCTGACTGGTGCCCCGCTTAATCTTGCAGTTCCCCGGGGACGAATCCAATCGGCCTAAAGGCAGGGTATACTTTTGGTAATTGTTAAAGACCAGGGGTCGGTTTCACAAAACTCCTCCTAACTTAGGACTAATCCTAGGCAATGCTAAGAGATAGGACTAGTCTTAAGTACTGGTCCTAACTTAAGACTAGTCCTAAGTTGTAGGAAAGAGTTTTGTGAAATCGACCCCTGTATCCTCACTTGGTGTGTCCCAGCATATGCATAAAATAACAAACCTGTGAAAATTTGGGCTAAATTGGTCATCGAAGCTGCAATAAAACAATGAAAGAAAATGACACCTTTGCTTAGAATTGTGTGCTTTCGAATGCCTGTTTCTGTCCGAAACATTTCTCAAATTGTGTATTCCTGTTTAGGGATTATTCTTCATGCGCGGACATTATTCGCTGCGGATTTTGGCGATATTTCAAAAACGCGACCACCTTTTGAAATGAAATTTTCACAGGTTAGTTTTATTTGTATATATCAACATTTATCTAGGATTAAAACAATCAAACGGTCCCAAAAACCAAAGGTATACTTTTGCCTTTAAGCCCACATTTTCACAGGTTTGTTACTTCATGTACATGGGTTGATCACACAAAACATGAAGACTGTCTGCGACTATTTTGTCAGCTCTAACAATCCTGTATGAATATACATTCAAGAATTGGTTGGTGAGCAAAGTTTGAGGAGGGTCTTGAGAAAAAACTTGTAAAATATACTTTTTGATCTCAGATTTACATAAAACTTACACGGTCTAATGATGATAATAGTAGAAAACATCCCTTGAAATATTTCTGTCTGAAATGCCATATTTGATGAGAAATGAATAAACTAATTTTCCGATTGGAGTTTATCGCTCAGTGAGCGTTTTTGTTCATTTGTTAAATCTATATGATTTCATGCAAATGTGTTCTCGGTTGTTCACTATTTTCTCGTGACCCAGATGGCCGACCGATCTCAAACTTCTACAGGTTTGTCAGTTTATGTATGGTGGATTACATAAAGTGCTTACACTGCCAGCAACTGTTTTGTTAGCTAAAAACAATTCTGTGATGTTCCTTTAAAAACTTACTTGGTAACGAGCAACGGAGAGCTGTTGATAGTATAAAACATTGTGGGAAATATCTCCCTCTGAAGTAACGTAGTTTAGTTGAGCAAGAGGTAATTCCTCACTAAAATATTAAAAGACTTCTGGCCAGAAGTCTTTTATTATGCACCAGAAATCACACAAGTTTGTGCAACGAGAGTGTTTTTTTTCTTTCATTATTTTCTTGCAACTGCGATGATTATAATCGAGTCCAAATGTTCACAGATTTGTTATCTTATGCATGGGATACACCAAGTGAGAATACTGGTTTTTGACAATTACCAAAGGTGTCCAGTGCCTTTCAGCGTGCTTTGAACACGTCGACGCTATACTCCTAACACGAACATATACTGTAATGTCAATGTCAGGGCAAAACCCTTACTCTTCCTCGTACCCCCGGTCTATCTCTTCACGTTCATTTCGTCCTTGAGTGATTACCGGATTATTTTTCTAGCGGTGCATTTTTTATGAGCACAGAGCCGCACGCCGTGAGCTTCGGTATAGCTGTTATTAACCATGACCGGGTCCGTCAGTGAAGCTACTCTCGCTCTCTCAGTTTTGCGTATGACAAATACCGCGCGGTCATGTCGTACCTCTAGTCACGTGTGTTTTCACGCAGAAGTGCTCGCCTTTAAGTGCGCCGTGGAGCGGGTGACAGGGCGTTATTGATGGCATTATCATACCAAGCGGTTTTGATTTCCGCGGTCATGTGTGTGTGCACACGCGTATGTTGTATCACCGCGGCAGGCGTGTAACGAGCCCTCTTGCGTTCAACCGTGGTTTACTCCGACAGCATCAAAAACGTTTGTGGCGTATAAAAGTATGCAGCGAGATCGCCACAACTAAACAGCGCCACCGTGTGTCCCAGTAAGTTGAAAAAAAAACACCGGTAACTTGCACACAAGTATGATGGCTCGGGAACATTAAAAATGTTCCCCAAAAAATAATAACACAACCTTTATTTTCGCCTCGTGATTGTCTGTTACAACGACCAAGTCATGTTTGTCCGTATGCGCATGCATCTAAAAAAAATAATAATCCTATATTAAAGATTTGGGTTGAACAAAGAAGAATTTACTACGGTGGGACTTGAACCTCCGACCTCCGGATTAACGTGCTGGTGTGGCAAGGGATTTTGTCCCCCCCCCCCCCCCATACGGCGAACTGTGTACAAATTTCTTCTGATAGCGCCCTCTTTTGAATCAACCTCCTTCAGCCCATGTTAATTTCCAATATGGGGGACAGCATCTTCAGTGACAGACTTCCCTATGACACAGGCACTCTACCAACTGAGCTATCTGGCCCTAAATGTTGCTGGTGTCCCTATTTGGTCAATATCTTTGTTCCGGGTGTCAGTCAGAAGCCATTCAACCTGTAACTGCTGTATTTCCAGGGATGACAACCAAGTTTACGATACAACCTGGGAAGTGGCAGGAGTGGGATCACCTTCAGGGTGTGCGACTTATGAGCATTTCAAATGTCGAATTATGGACCACAAGCAAAACTGACTGGGTAAAATTTAAGTTATTTTGGATCGAACAAAGACAATTTGACTAAGGCGGGACTTTCGTCCCACTATTGTGAGTTTGACTCTGTTCAAATATCTTAAAATTTAAATGAGACAAAATTAGAAACAGCAACAATTATTTACCTCCCACATGAAGCTGGTGTCGTCGTTGTTCTTGATCTCACTCGGGTGGATGATGCGACCAGTGAATGGACCAAACCGCGAACCCTTGGGTATCATGGTGCTTTGGCAGAACACGCTATAGTGAGGTGCGCCACCAACGACAGTCTGCGTTATAGAAATACCTGCAGAACACAGAGAGACAATTTTTTTTTTTTTACTTAATAAAAAATATAAGCTGGTCTACGGGGTACTGTGTATTGCACTGGCATTTTTCACAGCACACTGTTGAAAATGACAATTTGTTTATGTTCATTAAAAACTGATTCAACAAGGCAGAAAGTTTAAGAGCTTCGCTCGGTCCCAGCACCCATCCAAAGGCACTGGATTGGATGACGTATCCACATGCGCAGTGAACCATTCCCCCGACCTAATAACCCCACAGTCAACTCTTCCTGTTTATGAAAGATTTGTCTATCAGTAGAGATGTATAGCTATATTGTGTAAATCCATTGCACAAAATTATTGTCATTTTTTTGCATTGTACTAAAAAATAGGGCTCGATCGCAACATTCCTCTTTCACTTAGGTTCAAAAGTATCGTTTACATTATCCATGGAGCCTCCATGCATTGTCATATCCCATGTATGACACTGTTGTGATTGTGCGCATTATAAGCCGATAGCAGCACAATCGTTCCACCATGCATCACTACATCCTAAACAGGAATTTGTTGCAAGCTCATCAGCCCATCTCAACGGCCTTGAATTGGACCGGTCCAGGGGCCGAGTGACTTTAAATGTTTAAAGGAACATTTTACAGAATTTGTAAGAAAAAAACTTGTAAAATATACTTTTCGATCACAGATTTACATAAAACTTACACGGTCTAATGATGATGATAGTAGAAAATATCCCTTGAAATATTTCTGTCTGAAATTCCATATTTGATGAGAAATGAATAAACTAATTTTCCGATCGGAGTTTATCGCTCAGTGAGCGTTTTATCCATTTTTTTAATCTATATGATTTCATGCAAATGTGTAATCGGTTTTTCACTATTTTCTCGTGACCCAGATGGCCGGTCGATCTCAAACTTCAACAGGTTTGTCAGTTTATGTATTTGGTGGATTACATAAAGTGCTTACACTGCCAGCAACTGTTTTGTTATCAAAAACCAATTCTGTAATGTTCCTTTAAGGGTCAGTGGCGACTCAGTTCAGTTTGATGAAAAGCCTCTCTACCTCCTAAGCAGTAAAATAACTGCTGTTTTAACCTCAGTTTTACACAAAGAAAGTATTCTCTTGCGGTCTAACACAACACCCTCTTAGTGAAAATGTCACTCGTTTCTTCTACCTTCTGGGTGGCTGACGGTCTCGATGTCCAACGCGGACTGCCGTCGAGGAGTGGCCTTCTCAGGGGGCGCCCTCTCGCTGTCCGTTGTTGTCGCTCGGTCGCTTTTCCCAGCGTCGTTCGGTGAGGGCGGTAGAGAAAAGACTGGTTTACCTTTCCTATCTGAAAAATAAAATGTATAATCATCAATGCTCGATAAGTACGAAGTGCCCTAAATTTTGTTGGGGTGTTTGTTTATTTGTTTAATGTGTTCTTTCAGGGAGTTGGGCGTTAGTTCTTTTACTACTGTTCGCTGGTTTGTTTGTTTGTTTATTGGTGTGTTGGGTTGTTTGTTTGTTTGTTTGTTTGTTTGTTTTTTGTGTAATTCACAATGAATGTTCCTTCATAGGCCTACATGTAGAACTATTTCTTTTTAAATGGAACACTGGTGCAAAAGTAGGAAAGTGTGGTATTGGAAAATTGACTGTGCTGTTTCTTAAAGGGTTTGGAGATGGGGAGCACTAAATTAAAGTTCAACCCAGTGTGCACAACAATCTAACGGCATATTGGATGACAGAAGAACAATATTGTTAATGCAGGTTGAAAACACTGTTATCAAGGGGTTAGTATTGGGTCGTGTCCGAATTGGCAGCTACAGCTACGGTTATAACGGCTATAGATTTCCGCGTCAAAATGCATTGAAGTACAGGACGTCCTTAGCAACGGTCGTAGCCGTAGCTGTAGCCGCCAGCGATTTTTTTTCTGCAGCACACGTCGGCTATGGAGTCAACAGTTAAGGGATGGGCTGTTCTTCCCTATCCCTTAACTGTTGACTCCATAGCCAGCGTGTGCTGCAGAACGAAAATTTGCTAGCTGCCAATTCGGCCCTAGTCTTTTTGTGATGCACAAAAAGATGTGTTGGTTTCGCGCAACGCGTCCAGTGCTAATGAAAAGGAGGGGGGGGGGGGTAATGGGCCGTCCCCCAATGCAAAACATGAGGTACCCCACTCCAAAAATCTGACACATTGGAGCTTGGGTTGACACAAATGATCAGACTAGAATGATGACTAGAAACAGAATAGTATAGGTGTTTGCAAAGGCCTTCAATAAGCTGAATGGGCATACGTGTGGTTTTTACGTTTTTACGGGGAACTTGTTGGAAAAAGAAAGAAAAAAAAAAGCAAAAGGCATGCGACCCCGTACAAGTGCACCCTTTTCATAAACAGCTATACCACTTCGTTTTGGCTCCGGGTTAAAAAAGGAACACAAGAGGGCAGAACAAACACACTAACCCCTAGTTCTTCTATAGTTGTTATTTCCCTCCCGTGATTTTTAAACACGATCCTAATAATCCAATTTCAATTCTAAACATGCTGCAATCGCCCTTCACTATGGCCTGTTACAAAAGAAAAAAAGCATTCACCCTTTTTTTTTAAACACCTTTACCATGCCGCTAGTTAAACCCGCACTTATCTATAACAAACCTCCAAAAGGATAAAAGATGCTTCTGCTGCCTCCTTAAAAACTGTTTACCAAAGCGCCTAACAACCCTTAAGTGGTGATTCTTTTAAGGGGGTATTCTTCGCCTTTTACTCTGAACCCGGTGCTTCTGTCCCCTAAAAAATGATTCCTGTGCGTATTTTTCGCGTTCTGAATAGGGGTCTTTATGCTCCTCTTAACTCGTTCAGCCCCAGGGGTTTGTTTGTCATTAACTGTATACCCGTACCCCATTGTCCACCCCATCCCTAACATGGGTTAGTGGGGGGCTCGGCTATTGTTAAATCCCCTTTTAAGCACCTGTTGAGGTAATTTGCTAACATCTTTTTTTCGGGGGCATTAATCGTCAACTGCGAAATGAACAGCTCGGAGCAAAATGGATACAAAATTCAGAGAATCCACCATCGCAAGATAAAGTCAAGGGGAAACAACCCATGGCACTTTTGTTATAGCAATGATAGTGCACTGCTTTGAAGACTTGTTTAAAAAATCGATTGCAAGCCAGACGAATGGGATGAAAACATAAATCATGAACCAATCTAAGGTGCTCCCATTTTCGAGGAAACGGCCTGAAATGGTTGCATGCAATGGCGTAATTAAAGGAGGTAGAGCTGCCATCATTTGCATCTTGCAATCACGGAGATTTTGTACAACATTCAGGGGAGGAATTTAGAATTACACTCGACGTTTTAGTGGGCAGGGGGAAAAAAGTTTCCATAATCAGGGAGATTTTCACATTTTGTTCATCCGAACATTGGCTTATTTTCAGGGAACTTTCTGCAGAATCAGGGAGAGTTGGTAGCTCTGTATCTGGTCACGGGGGCATTTGATATATGGACCGTTGAGGTTAAACAAATTCATTGTGTAGATTTAAGATATTGCTTCTAAAAACGATATTTGCCGAAAGTGCACCCCCCAAAAAAAACCGGCGAACCTCCTTGTGGCCCTAAAATTGACCTTGTTTACCCCGCTAGTTTAAAGGCAAAGTATAGCTTTGGTGTTTTTTTTTAACCGTTCGGCTGTTTTAATCCCATATAAATGTAGATAATATACAATACAACTAACCTGTGAAAATTCCATTTCAAAAGGTGGTAGTGTTCTTGAGATTTCGCAGAAAATCCGGAGCGGTTATGTCCACGCAGGAAGAATAATCCGCAATTGGAATACACAATCTGAGAAACGTTTTTATGCTGAAACGTTTCTCAGATTGAAAAGTTTTGTTGAATTCCTCTCTCTAAAACCACATTCCTTTGAAGGGAAATGTTTCTCAAACTGCAACTATCAACAGCTACAGTGCTTCTTGCCAAGTATGTTTTTATGTTAATTCATTTTTTGAGTAATTACCAAATATTTACATGTGTCTGCGTGTTTTGACAATACGATGGTTACTCATAGCATCTACGCTACAATAATTATCATAAGTTGGACTGATTCGAGCATTTAGTTTACTTCAAAACTGAAACACTTCTTGTGGGGCCATGTCATCAGGCCCCAAAATTTCATAAAGCCAATGAACAGAAAATACCGCTCAGCAAATTTGTGGGTGTCCAGTCGAAACAATGTACCATTTTGGTTACCTGCGCGCTCTGGGCTATAAAGCGTTTACTGTGAAATTAATATGGTACGAAAGGCATTTCTAACAGAGACAAAGTTGTGGGTTTTTTTAGTCACTTCTCACCAACTACAAAACACGTGAACAACTCTCGAAAAAGATAAGGAGCAAAGAGCAACACCAAACAAGCAAAGTTTGGAGACATTTGAAGGGCACCGTGCCCCTTTAAAGGTATTGTACACTTTTGGTAACAGCTCAAAATCAGTGTCCACATTTTGTGTGATTCAACATATGCATGAACAAACAAACCTGTGAAAGTTTGAGCTCAATTGGTCGTCGAGGTAACGAGAAAATAGTGAAAAGAGATCTTATGTGTTTTCTGGGTTTTTTTTCAAATTATCGCGCGCGATAATTACTATTGTTTTACTCGTTTCTCAGAAACGATAGCGTTTTAGGCAGAAATATTTTAAGGAACCCTTTCTACCATTACTTACTTTAAATCATGTAAGTTATGTGTGAATCTGTGAACATTGTGTTTTTTGATCTTACCAATAGTGTACAGGGCCTTTAAAGGCAACGTATAGCTTTGGTTTTTGGAACCGTTTGATATTTGTAATCCTATATAAATGTAGATATATACAATACAACTAACCTGTGAAAATTTCATTTCAAAAGGTAGTCACATCTTTTAAATATCGCCAAAATCCGCAGCGAATAATGTCCACGCATAAAAAGAATAATTCCTTATGGGAATACACGATCTGAGAAACGTTTCTAACAGAAACGTTACTCAAATTTTCAAATTTTCGGGGATAAAAACTGACATATTTTACTATATCCAGATTATTTTGAACAGAAATATTTTCTCAAAATGCTTTACCTTATCGAATGTTGCTGTACTTCTAACCAAGTCAGTTTTTATTGCCTTATTTTTTTTAGAGTGATTACCAATCGTATACCTTCCCTTTAAAGGTGTTTAATTATTATAAGGCGACTCTTACAAATGACAAAAAAATACATACATCTAGTCCCCTCCTATATAGCAGCCTATACTGCACTGTCTTTTATATGGTTAGGCCCCGGACCTCCTACGGTACTAATTAAGCGTAAAACGGTCATCATTCATTGTTTGCGTTAGTGTCGCTTCGCATATCACGGACGTAGATCGGACCATTTTCATCATCGAAATAAATTGTGTATTCCCCTCCGGTCTGGTGTTGTTCCGTCTTCCCACCTTCAAGGTAAGGAACTAATTTGATGGTGGTGACAATTCATCACGGGGGAACGGTCCAATGACTTCGAGGTCTTTATATTATGGTAATGCAATAGCAATCTACACGGCAAAAGAGGCTTGCTTAAAATTAATCAAGGGCAACAAGGCAGACGTCAATCTTGTTATAATTATAACATAATAGTCTTATATAGCGCACGTATCTACCAATAAGGTACCCATCAAGGCGCGTGAACAAACAGCAACATTTCAAGGCAGTTTTTTTTTTTTTTTTGGGGGGGGGGGTTGTGTGACCGACTTATGTAGCACCTTGTAATGGTTTACAAGGTGCTGATGAACATTCGGCAGCCACTGCCAGAAACACCGGGGCAAACACAAATATACCTCGAAATTGCGTGGTTTTCCTTTTACATCGTGAACTATTACACGGTCGGCCATTCTGTGGAATCAAACTTTAGACTCCACAAAATGGCCGGCCGTGTTAGTTCGCAAAGTTAAAGGAAACCCACCCAATTTCGAGGCATATTTGTGTGGATCATTGTATTCTACTTTTAAAACACCTTTCTAACCATACGCATTTTATAACAAACGGTTGCAAACGCTTTTTATAGACCAACTCGCCCGATCCAAGGCAACGTGTACTTTTAATTATCTCAGTAATAAGTTGTGGTGGTTTTTTGTTCTACCTATATTCGTGAATTGTTTTTCCCCTGACGGTTATGTTTTTTTAGTATGGAAGCGTATTGCCACCAAATGAACCAAAAAAAACTATTATAGTGTACGTACACGATAAGTTTTGAATTATCGTGTGCGTACACGATAGTGATCGTGTACGTACACGATAAGAGATTTTATTATTCCTGTGGCGGCAATCTGCTTTACGTAATATTTAGCAAGGTTAAAGAACAAATTGTACAATGTTGGTCTCAATAAACCGTGGCTAACTTCAATTAATGTTTTGGGGAGCGCAAAAGTCAATTTACGGGTTACTTTGTGAAGGTATAGGTCTAGAGCAGGTCAAGGGTCAGAATTCCATGCCGCATTTTAGTTTGCGAAACTGCGACAGGGGGTGGCACCTTTATAAAAAGCGTCGCATTGCTCTCAAATCACCCAAAACGTTGCTGTTTGGATTTTGCCCATATCCTTTTCAAGGGTTGTTCATGCACAAAAAAACACCTGCAGTTTTTGTTGCACTAACTGAGTAGTAATTTTTAAAACAAACATAAATTTGCCTCTTGAAATACAACCACCGGAACGTAAAGTCCGCCATTCGTGGGGTCAAATATTTGGTTCTGAAAATAGCGCACCGTGTTCTGTCACGAAATTACACACAACACACACAAGTTCAAGGAATGTTTATGCAGATCATTATATATATTCTTGTTCTAAAATATCTTTCCAACCATATTCATTTATTCAGCCAAAAGCGCCCGATCCAAAGGCAACGTGTCCCTTTAAGTATGACGTCATCTGCTTCACAAAACGGCGCACGGGAGATGCCTTTAAAGCATGATTACAAATGGTCCCCTCAGCGGCATAACATGGCCCTCTCCTTTAACGCGAACTCGAAATTGTTTTTCAACAGTTCAAAAGAACCTCCTCAAATACACAGAAAAACTTTTGAACAACAGGTCCATTAATTACACACGAGGTGGGGAAACGAGAACCGTGTTGGTACATATGACAGTAACGATAAATAATGATGGAATCTATATAGCTGGCTTAACCCCGGACAAGTGCAGCTTCCATTATTGGCGTATTGGTGTTATAAATGACGGACATAGAGTCCTACGGGACGCAGTTGAGTTAGACTACAATGCCCTCAGCCATCTAACCCCCCCCCCCCCTCTCTACCATCTTCACTGACAATGACTACAACAAATCTTCAAGGGGGTGGGAGGGAAGTTGTCCAGTTTCTAATCACAAAAACACGACTTGTCGTTCCAACGTCGTAATCCTCTCGCCTCATTTGAAAGCCATTTTGTTCCCTTTTTTATACGAGGACACGCACCGGGGCACAGCTCTGGTGGTCCGGGCCGGTGTTGTGCCGTCCCAAACCCCGAGGGCAAAACCCCTTGATGTATTCCCCCACAACCGACCCCGGCATACCGCGGACAGTTTGAATAAAGAGCCCTTTTTCTTTTAAGCCATGCATTTAACAACCCACTAAGTGTACAGTGAATCTTTCCGTTTTGTTGTGCCTTTTCGACGGACACTGCTTTCGCTAGTTTTTGTCAACATTGTGTATAAATAGTTCACGTTGCCATTCAACAGAATGGACAAGATTTACGTTTGGGCAATGAAAGTTGCATTCATACAGCAATTCTAACAGTGAGAACATTTTTTATATTGCCAAATTAGTATCAAATTAAGGTCCTTAATTGCAACTTCAAATCCGTAATGATCAAAAGGTCGTTAAGTGAAAAATGCGAACAAGTTCACAAAAAAATAACCAAAATCCACAAGTAAATGTTTTCTTAGAAACTGAATGTTCCGTTTTGCCAGACAAATTTTTGGAGACCAGTCTGGATAACAAAGAAGCTCCATTTACCTGGAGCTCCAAAATATGCAAAACCAATTTGATGAAATCCATACAAAACATGCACTAACGACCTATTAGTTCTGAGCCGACAAATTAATAAATTAAAGGCAATAGACACTATTGGTATTTACTCAAAATAATTGTTAGCATAAAAACTTACTTGGTAACGAGCAATGGAGAGCTGTTGATAGTATAAAACATTGTGAGAAACGGCTCCCTCTGAAGTAACGTAGTTTTTGAGAAAGAAGTAATTTCTCAGTAAAACATTTGAATTGATTTTGAGACCTCACGCGTGAGGTCTCGAAATCGAAATCAAGCATCTGAAAGCACACAACTTCGTGTGACAAGGGTGTTTTTTCTTCCATTATTATCTCGCAACTTCGACGACCAATTGAGTTCAAATTTGTACATGTTTGTTATTTTGTGCATATGTTGAGATACACCAAGTGAGAAGACTGGTCTTTGACAATTACCAAAGGTGTCCAGTGTCTTTAAGTAAGACACTGGACAGTCTAACGCTTGGATGAGTTCTCGGGAAAAGGGTGTGTGTACATAGGATCCGTAGCGAACTGATGAGTGTTTTATTTCCGTTGAATGTTTCTCGAATGCGTGTATGTATTATCAATATGTAATAATAAATCATTATTGCTTCTCATTAAGGGGTTTGTCCCGGTGTTCCTGGTTTGATCGGCAGCATATAGCGCCACAGCACCTTGTAAACCATTACATGGTGCTATGTAAAGGAACAGGTCTCATACTTCAAAACGTAACTCCGCATACCTTGCAGGAAAAAATACTGAGCGCTTTGAGACGCCAATTGGTGTGATAAAGCGCTATATAAGAACTCGGTATTATTATTATAGAGCTCAAATTCGTCACTCAGTGACGCTCGTGGCGCACCAACATTATTACCACTGGGGTCGATTTCACAAAACTCTTCCTAACTTAGAACTAGTCCTAGGCAATGCCAAGAGATATGACTCACTGGTCCTAACTTAAGACTAGTCCTATCTCTTACTGTCTTAGCATTGCCTAGGACTAGTCCGACGTTAGGAAGAGTTTTGTGAAATCGACCCCTGGTCACTGGGCCACACCCTGATGACCCAGCGACCAGAACTTGAGTCTGCTACACTAAACCGCTCGGCCACGACATGCCATCACTGATTTATGCCAAGGGTCTCTTCCCCACATACAACGAGGTAGCACACCTTTATGGTATGCTATTTGCAACTGGGGATTGGGTTGAATGTAGGCTACTCTTCCAAAAAACAATCGGGTTAACTTTATAAAAGTTGTTACTTTGAAACTGTAGAGAATTGTCAGATATGTGCTCTTTCGAAAACCAGTCATGGGCCACGCCTTTGTGATGCGTCATGAAAAAACCGTGGACGAGTTGTACTTTTTGAAGACATTCAGAGAATACTGATCGAAACGTCGAGTTTTCACTTTCAAATGCCAAAAACACCCCTACAGAAAATAATGAAATTGTACACAATTTGGTACTTTACCTGTGTCCTGGAATCGCAAGTCGGTCAGTGCACACTTCAAACCACAGAACGGCTCCTGGCGAATCCTCGATGCCCCCACGTAACCATACAGCACGTTGTCCAAGTCAGCCGGCGTGAAGCTGTAGAGAGGCGGCCGGTGAATCTCACCGGAGAACGGCAGGACGTTGTGTAGGTGCGGGACCCTCGCCGTGGACGGTACTCCGAGAACGGTCGGCGGCCCGGGCTCTCGACCCGACGGCGGCGTGCTGACGAGGGGCGCGGTCGCCGGCAGCAGGCTCTGGTACGGGTGGTGGAGCTGGTGCACTGGAATGGGTACACGGATACACTGCCGTCCGAGAAGGGGGAACGTATGGGGACTAGGGAAGAGGGCCCGGGGGCCAGCCGTGCTGGTGCTGATGGGGTTTTGTAGAGGTACCGGTGTTTTGGGCCGAGCAGGCTGCCATTTATAGAGATAACTGCGATGAACAAAAAAAAAGAGAGAAACAAAAATCAACGATTGCAGTATTTTGTAGACGTATATAGTCAATTCATTTATTGTACATACCAAGTGAAGTTCTGCAAGCATAGGGGAAAGACTAAGGTAATTAGACTACTTAAAGATCATTCCTATGAGAGGGAAAAATATCAAACTAAACAATTAATAATTACCGGTTCGATGATGATATCCTGATATATGAAATATTGTTCCTCCAAATAATAGGTTTTAATTTTTCAAAATGAAATCGACCATGTGTTCATCAAATTACAATTTAATAATCACAAAGGGGGATGGGGCCAGTGAGATAACGTGACCTTGGATTTCACCGAAAAGCAACAGCATGCAAAAGCTCAATTGCTGTCAACTGTATAGAGATCATACTGCCGTTTTAAAGGCAAAGTATACCTTTGGTTTTGGGGACCGTTTGATTCTTTTAATCCTATTTAAATGTAGATATATACAATAAAACTAAACCTCTGAAAATTTCATTTCAAAAGGTGGTCGCGTTTTTGAAATTAACGCCAAAATCCGCAGCGAATAATGAAGGATAATCCCTAATAGGAATACACGATATATGAGAAACGTTTCTGACAGAACGTGTCTCAGATTCCAATTTTATTTATTTATTTTTTTTTTTGGGGGGGGGGATAAAAACTTACATCTTTTTCCATATCCACATTATTTTAAATTGTTATATTTTCTCAAAATCTTTATACTATCGAAAGTTGATGTACTTCCTGCTTCAAACCAAGTAAGTTTGCATTGCCGTTAGTTTTTAGAGTGATTACCAATCGTATAACCTTCCCTTTAAATAAGATTGTCTGAAATCAGCAGAGGTCGGGGCAGATAGGGGAAACATTTGGGGGAATGCCTTTGATAATACACGGTTAAAATGTGGCACACACAGTCAGAGTTTGTCACGAGAAAGATATTTTGATATAGGACCATTGCAGAGATTTGTCCTGTGAAAAACAAATATAGGGTAGAATAACAAGCAACGGCAGCAAGGACATGCCAAAATCGAGGACACTGACAGCCATTTTGAAAAAGGTTGAAAATCACAAGTTTAATTCATGTATGTTGATCACACAAAACATGAACACTGTCTGCGACTATTTAGTCAGCTTAAAGACCAATCCTGTATACTACCTTTAACTTTGACAATGTTAAGCTAACTTGTTTATGTTGTTCAGGCTCGTTGTTATATGGAGTACTCATTGACCCCTCTCTTTGTAATGTGTAAATTCAACACTTAGTTTTAAGAGTGTGGGTTTTCCGTCTGAAACATGCTTCCTTAGGCCAATGGGTCAGAGTACACGTCACTTTCCTGGATCCCTTGGCTATTATTACATAAGAAGTCGCGCACCCCAAAGTGCGCACCCCCAAGTGCGCACCCAAAAGTGCGCGCCCCAAAGTGCAAGACTGGTACAAAGTCTATTAATCCCCAAACCCAACACATTATGCCATTTTAAGATAATATGGCTGACACAATACCATGACACTAATAATGTTTGGGTACATCTTTCTGTCTACACCCACACACACCCAAACCAAACAGTGCACTCCTATAGTGTGCACAGTATCTCAGAAAGGCTAACGGAACAATACATAAGTGCTTATTGGTGCACACTTCACAGATGGGAAGCATGAACTACGCTCTTTTTTTCCACCTAAAGACTCGTACACGACTTTTGCCTGGCAATAGTATTAACAGCGTCAGCATTTTCCGCGGAATTCGATGTCAAGTCAATGATATCTGTCATTCACTCGTGCTTTTAGATGACATCTTGCCAATCACACAGGTAATTACTCAGTTTGTATAGACCCTTTCAATTAATCAATCAAACAATGGCTTTGAAAAAAATTTACTTCTTCTTTCCGGCAGGCCATTTAGGCAGGAAAGTCATTACCGAACTGACAGGTGTAAAGACGTCACGGCTCTGTTTTTGTAAAGAAACAAAAGACATGCAACAACAACACACATGTTGTTTGAATTGGAAATTAATGTTCTACAGTATGTGGCAATTATTGTCGGGAAGGGGGGGGGGAAGAAACAGGTGCTAACCATTATGTCAGTGAGTGATGATGGTTTTAAGCCGGAACCATCACAATTCATGAGTTTTTATACGAACATGTGTTTTCGTAATTACAAAATAATTTCAGACTTCACTTTTAGTGATAAATTGTTTTCAATCGATGAAACCCGCAGCCTGTGAATTGTCGGCTAAATTGACTGCCTTTTTGACAGAGCTGATGACAACATTTGCAATCTTGTCAATCGGGGAGATTTTGAACAACAATCAGGGAGATATTTAGAATAACATCCGACATAATATGGAAAAAAACGTTGCCATAATCAGGGAGATTTTGAAAACGTGTTCATCGGAGCATGAAAAGATTGGTATATTCTCAGGGAACTTTCTGCAGAATCATGAGGGAGAGTTGGCAGCTCTGTCAAAGTCATGGAGGGTTTGGGACCCTTTTCTAAAATAACACGACCTAGGATATCCGTTTATGGCTGGAGTCAAGTAGCCCCAACAAGTTGTTTGCCACCCCCCCCCCACCCCACCTCCTTTTGTTCCCCCGTGCCTTATCAGACGGACCATAGACCGGATGTGCAAACATTCATATTTGTGTTCATTGCTTTCTTTAAAAGAAAATTAAAAATAGAGTCTTTTTAGGTGGATTTTGGCGCTATATAAATATTTTCAAGTCTACGCACAGAAAGATAACCTCTCTCTCACACACTTCAATACACCCTTACGGATTGTGACTTGTGGGTCCCTGCTATTGTTTTTTGTTTTTTAATTCCCTTTTCTGAAGAATTCCCCTGTGGGGTCCAAGTTGAACAATTAGAATAATAATAATAATAATAATAGCTTGCATTTGTATAGCGCTTAATACAGGCGTTTCTAAGCGCTGATATATTTTTTCCTGCCAGGTATGTGGAGCTACGTTTTTGGAGTATGAGGCCTATTCATTTATAGCACCATGTAATGGTTTACAAGGTGCTGTGGCGCAATATGCAGCCGATCAAACCAGGAACACCGGGGCGAACCCCTTCTCTTTACGATAAGTGTACTGGGTTCTTTTACGTGCATTACACAACACACGGGACCTACGGCTTTACGTCCCATCCGAAGGATGCAGCAATAATGGTTAAGTGTCTTGCTGAATTGAAGGACACAAGTGTCACGACCGGGACTCGAACCCACACTCTGCTGATCAGAAACACCAGAGCTTGAGTCCGGTATTCTTATCCGCTCGGCCACGACACAACCAATACCTTGTGGGGTTCATTGTTTATGGGTTTATGGGTTTTGAGGCATTGCATGGTGAGGTATCAATATATATTCGGTTTGCGGTAACACCATGTGTATAAATATCCACTTTGCTGTGTAGATTTGTTCTTTAGGTCTTGCTATTTGTTCTACTACCGCGGAGTAGATTTTCGGAATTCGGGAGACTTCTCAGTTCTGTGAAAAGAACTGTCCTGCTTATTAACTACTACCTGGGCGGGAGGTAGGAAATCGGCCTGGAATACTATCTTTAGCTTTGTGGATCGGGGGACTTCTCGTTATTAACTGCACTGCCGCGGAGTGAGTTTTTTTGGTCTCTGACGTTTCAACTAGCTTGCTCTAGTCATCGTCAGGAGACTGACGAGAATAAAATAATAGAACAACAACAGCAGGACCCCCACAAACCCGATCCGTAAGTTTGTGCGTGTGGGTGTGTTTGTAGTGAGATTCAAACCGAGGACTTACAACAAAAGGGACAATAGGTCTACGTTTGCTATCACAAAGGAAAACAATGGGGTCTACGTTTGTCAGGACAAAGAGTTAAACATTCAATGTTCAGTTGTGTTTTTGGACCCCCACAAGGACCCATTGTGTGTGGCCACACCCACGCAAGTGTGTAATGACCTCCAATCGTGGACCCTCCTTTGTTCAACTCTTTGTCCTGACAAACGCGGACCCCATTGTTTTTCGTTGTGATAACAAACGTGCCTATTGTCCCTTTTCTTGTAAGTCCTCGGTTTGGAATGTCACTACAAACACACACCACACTCACAAACTTACGGGTTTGTGGGGGTCCGCTGTTGTTGTTCTATTATTTTATTTTCTACAAAGAATTCCTTTGTCGGGGTCGAAGTTGAACAACGAAATAAAAAATGGGGTCCATTGTTCCAGTGTGTAAAAAACAAAAACAGGGCCCCATCCACACACACACACACCATCTCCATCATCCATTGTACAAGATAACAAGATAACTTTTCAAATCCATGAACCAAAGATACCCCACCCCTCCCCCTATCCTATACATCACCCATGTTACGAGAGATAACATGATAACTGTTGAAGTCTCTGTGCCGAAAAATTCCAGCCCCCCCCCCAAACACACACACACACCACCTGTTTTCTCTGCTCAATCCTGATGGAGACCGTTTACCATTGAAAAGATAAATCATTCGGAACAATTTGACAGTGTTACAGGCGGAAATATTTCACAGAACTATTGCTACTGATATGAAACAAGGTTATTATTATTTTATTTTTTTAAAGTAAAGCTTTCAATTTAAACCATTCTTCTCTTGTTATGTTTTCGATCAGTGATGGTTGAAGCATTGCATGGTTTGGGGAAAAGGGAAGTAACTATGAATAGCATACTTACGGGTACAACGTGTACATCTCTTTTTGGGGGGGGGAGTGGTGGCTCTGACAACAGCCGGTGTGGTCTCGACGGTTCTTAGAACAGTATATTCTGCTCGTCTGTAGAGTATACTGTTCGAAACGTCGAGACCACACCGGCTCTTTTGAGAGCCAACACTCCTCCCAAAAAGAAATGTATAAATGTTTGTACCCGTAAGTTTCGATCGGTATCAATTATGGGGATGCATGCATCGAGGAGATTTACAACTAAAGCCCGGTTCATACTTCCTGCGAATGCGAATGCGAAGCGAATTTTGACGTCACAAATTCGCAACGAACAATTCGCACCAGTTGAGCTGATGTGCTTTAACTCCTGCAAAACATTCGCAGCAAAAACAGAGCTGTGACGTCAAAATTCACTTCGCATTCGCAGGAAGTATGAACCGGGCTTATTACAGGGGGAAAAAAAATCTTCATGATGTCGATGTTGTGAGGTGTAACATTGTGAAGTCAGCTGCCGTGTGCATGCATGGCCAGCCGTGTGTGGCAGGTAGCCCGCCCGAGTAATCGACCACGCGTGCTGCGCTGCTGCACTGCTGCATGCAACCCCGATGGAACCGCCTAATCCACGGCCCATAAAGTAACCATGAACCCGCTCGAAAAAAGGAAGCATAAAACTGTCTTTCCACTCTTATTATATCGTTATTAGTACAACGTTGTCTGCCATCTGCTGAGCAGATGAGCCGTTGACCTAATTTTTTGCTTACATGTATCATTACTTCAATACAAAAAGGGGCACACGCACGTGTGCTTACACATCCATTGTTCCAAGTTTAACTGATACGTATTGTTTGACACAAGACTCTCAAAAAAAAATCAGACCGACCTAGATTCCGGGTTCCGATTGCTAATAACGGGAGTGGCGAGATCTGATAAAGATTACGGCCCGGAACCTGTATATAACAGTTGTCTTATATAGAGTCCGGTATCCGGATGGCACGACCCGGATTTATAGGATCTTTGAGACTCCAAAATCCATCTGAAAGTATGACCAGGATTTGCGTTTGACTCTGGGGCATTCAAAACAAAGTCAAGATTTAAACAGAGCTTGATTCCAGCTAATTTTTGACATACAATAATAAGAATACTTGGTTTTTAACCATTCTTGTAACTAGATCAAGGCGATCCACAACATCATCGCCCCCTGTTCACCAGGCATACCTTTTACCGTGTATCAAACTTTCCCAACTCCCTCCCTGGGGATCATACAACCAACCCCAAGCTAAGGCCCACCCCCCCCCCCCCAACCGACCGACCCTAAAAATACGGCCGACCCTGGGTATTTTTTTTTTTCAAGGGAAGAAATTCAATCATTAAAATCTACATCAATTGGAACTTTGGGGTGCACAATGTTTTGCACAACGAACATGCAGAAAATTGCACAAGGTCGTACAAGGGGCCATTAAAAAAAAAAACAATATTTCAACATTATTTTGACAATGTTTAAACATTATTTTGAAATTGTGGGTCGGTGGGTCAAATCAAGTAACTGGGTAATTTTGAAACAGATTCCGGGCCACACTGTCTAAGAAATTTGTCTGGCCCCTGGAATCCAGAACCGGATTAATTCGGACCTGTACGTTTTAATAGAGTTGCAGACGGCAGTGAAACGGTTTTTGTTTTTGTTGCAGTTTTCAGCTGTTGGCTATCCGACAACAAAACTCAATGTACTATAAACAGTTGGTCATTTTAGGAAGTGTGTTACTTGGGCGGTCTGCATGCATTGCAACACACAATAGTTCTGCATTAATCAATTTGATTATTTCGTAACTATTGTCTGGCATATGATATGATAAAAGGAACTCATCAAATAATAGACTAATATTATAATTTTTAACGATGCACGGTGAAGTTCCTCAATGGGAGATACTATATCCAGAAATAATGGCTTTCCGTGACAACAAAGACAGTTTTACACTGTTGACTAGCAACAACAAAAGCGAACACCGTCATCGGCTCATTAATAATGTTCCTGGAACAATACCCATTGTCTAACCCCCCTCCCCCAAAAAACCACATCTTTGTCATTGCGGACAACACTACCAAATACAATAACCATTAGTTTTTTTTATAATTTCCCCTCACTTTTGTAATTGTATGCTGTGAAACTGTCATTTTTTTTTTGGCCCCGGCTTGGCAATGTTTGCTTGACTACGCCTCATTTGATGAGTAAAAAAGGAAAAAGTTCTGTAGCAAGTATTACTCGCATGTAAACATGCACTCACAATCAATCAAAATGCATAATTTAAAAGGGGGAAAATTACAAACTTATCGTTTACACATCCATTCGGTTCTACCGACGAGTTAACCTTTTGCGTAATTAATTCGTTTGAAACCCCCCCCCCCAACCTTGCCATTTATTTTCCTGACAAATGATTATTTGCTGCGATAGTTACTCCAGATACACTTAAATATTAATTATGTTAATTTAACAATGTGATATTCAAATTGGAGTAACACAATGGGAGGAATCAAATAAACAGGACATCTTCTGCGGTCCTCGGGCAAGCATTATTGGTGACATTGTCTCGCCAATCATTGCTGAAGTGTTGTTTAAAGGAACATTACAGATTTACATCAAACTTACACGGTCTAATGATGATGATAGTAGAAAACATCCCTTGAAGTACTTCTGTCTGAAATGCCACATTTGACGAGAAATGAATAAACTGATTTTCCGATTGGAGTTTATCGCTCAGTGAGCGTTTTATTCATTTGTTGAATCTATATGATTTCATGCAAATGTTTTTCTTGTGACCCAGATGGCCGATCGATCTCAAACTTCTACAGGTTTGTCAGTTTATGTGTATGGTGGACTACATAAAGTGCTTACACTGCCAGCAACTGTTTTATTAGCAAAAAACAATTCTGTAATGTTCCTTTAATATAGGATCGCGTGGGAAACAGTCAATGTTTTTGCAAGTAGAGCTGATTTGTTTTTTTAAACAAAGTTGGGGATATTCCAAAAATCAATTCCCATTTCTGTTTTATTTTACAGAAACCAGAAAGTTTTAAATAAAGGCAAAAACACTTCACCATACAGCTGACGGTCTTCTTGTTCTTATTTGATTTATTTACTTATTTATTTTCAAACATGGGGTGGGTCACGTTTGATGTCTTTTTTAAGCAAGAGAGCCATGGTTTCTATTGGTTACATAATTAGCAATAAACCAAACCAATCAATCAATTATGCAAATTAGGGCAACCTCGTGACAGACGCTTAGAACTATTAAGTTGCTTAGTGTTGAAAGGACTGCCTGGAAATTTTGTAACCAACATTCGGGTCCCAAAAATCGTATAAAAATACATTCAACATATTCATGGTTTAATTTTATTAATCTGAGACCTAGTTGACAACCGCTACTATCAAGTCACGTGTCTTTTGCGCATTGTCCGTGGCGAGCATTATTCCTTTGTTTTCGTTTCGAAACAGCGTCATCTGTCCAAATTCGTTCAGATAAAAAAAATTTAACCAATATTTCTGTTGGCAAAAAACGGGTTGTGCAACTTTAAAGGAACATTACAGAATTGGTAAGAAAAAAACTTGTAAAATATACCTTTTGATCACAGATTTACATCAAACTTACACGGTCTAATGATGATGATAGTAGAAAACATCCCTTGAAATATTTCTGTCTTAAATGCCAGATTGGATGAGAAATGAATAAACTAATTTTCCGATTGGAGTTTATCGCTCAGTGAGCGTTTTATTCATTTATTTAATCTATATGATTTCATGCAAATGTGAAATCGGTTTTTCACTATTTTCTCGTGACCCAGATGGCCGATCGATCTCAAACTTCTACGGTTTGTCAGTTTGTGTATATGGTGGATTACATAAAGTGCTTACACTCCCAGCAACTGTTTTGTTAGCAAAAACCAATTCTGTAATGTCCCTTTAAGTGGGAAAAAAGATAAAAGCTAATGTGACAAACAGCTATTTAGTTGGAGAACAATAATTGAATCTCAATACCGTTTTTGAAGGGCAAAATTGGTTATGATGGGAACAGAAAAGACCGTGCCACGAGCGGGAGGCATGCCGTGGAAACAGCTCTGGCCGTCGGGGATATAGCATCAGAATCAGTAAGACCAGTCATGGTTCAAAAGAGAGCCAACCTGGAGCACTGGTATAAAACTATTACTATGTACACCATTGGTAAGATTTTAAATATTAATGTTCACAGATTTTTGCACATAAACTCACATGGTATAGAGATGGTGGTGGAAAACTTCCCTTGCAATAGCTTTGCTTGAAACGCTATAGTTTTCAGGAAAAGGGGTAAAACAGTAAAGTTTGAATAAAACCCGATAGTTTGAAAACAGCGAAAACAAATAATGGGGTTTTTCACTATTTTCTCATGACTCCAAAGACCGATTGATATTAACATTTCACAGGTTTTTAATTTTCATGTATACAAAATTATGTTTGATCACATAAAATTACCAATGTGGTACAACTCGGCGGTTGACCGACTCGACTCGGACCGGGCGCGGAGCGCAAAAGGTGCGGTAAGTGGGATCGTGACGTCACGGCCGCAGCCACTACGTATTAAGAACACGGGGGGGGGGGCAACGCAACGAATGCAACCTGCAAAAGAATCAATCTCTATCCGAAATGGACGTGAAACGGTCGGCATCGGCTGGATATCTATCAAAAAGGAAGTGGGACGAGTGGTCTCTTTGGTCTTTACCCCTAACCCATTGAGTTGACTTAACCGTCGAGTTGTGTGAACTGACGATTTGTCATGCCAAGTCGAGTTGGTCAACGGTCGAGCTGTTTTGACACATGTGCGACCGTGTCTAAGTCTCTTTTGGAAGGAGTGTTGGCTCTGGAAAGAGCCGACGTTTCAAACAGCGCACTCTGATAACCACACAAAGTTTAATGGCACTGACTATAATTTTAATGATTTGTAGCTATGGCCAAGTGTAGAATTGAATTCACTTTTTTTCTCGTGACTCCGAAAAACTGTATTGGGTCACATAAAAGTGCAGATACTGGTCTGTACAAAAGTACAATGCTGTTGATGGTGTCCGAGGGTGATGCAGTTCCAGCTTTCACAGTTCGGTGGTATTTGACGCACAAATATTGCGTTATTTATAATTTTAGGTTATTTGTTTGTTGGTTTTTGACACCATACATTTCATATTTTATTTGTGTTTTGAACTGAACAACCGAGTGTGGGGATCGTACTGACAATTTGACATACAGCTTTTTTTAGACGGACCTTAGGGGGGTGAAAAGCATGATATTTACGTCGTCAAACAGGGAGAGGCAGCCAGCACTGACATTTACGACCCGTTCGTTCTACTTGACCGACTTCGGGAGCACCGAGCAGTCGCTGGGCAGCCGGTCCGCCCGAGGTATGACGCTCCGGGACGGCGGCCCCACTAGACTCACCTTTGAAGGAACCAGTGGACGCGATGTGAAATTTCTTACTAATTTTGGGGCTTTGCACTTTCAATTCTTTTACAAAAATGAATGATTGATCTGCAAACAAAAAAGATAATTGAGGAGGAGGAGGGAAAGAACGTCTCCTAAACAAACTGGATATGTCATATTATCAAAATAACACTGGATTTTGTGACCTTTGCAATTCACGTCCTACCTATTTTAAGATAACTATATAGATATGGTTTTTGTGGCATTGCATGGTGAGGTATCAATGTATATTCGGTTTGCGGTAACACCATGTGTATATCTACTTTGCTGTGTAGATTTTGTTCTTTAGAAAACTTGTCTTGCTATTTATTCTACTACCGCGGAGTAGATTTTCAGAATTCGGGAGACTTCTGAGATCTGAAAAGAACTGTCCTGCTTATTAACTCTACTACCTGGGCAGGAGGTAGGAAATCGGCCTGAACTACTACTTTAGCTTTGTGGATCGGGGGGGGACTTCTCGTAATTAACTGCACTGCCGCGGAGTGAGTTCTTTTTGGTTTCAACGTTTCGGCTATAGCTTGCTCTGGTTATCGTCAGGAGACTGACGATAATTATCATCTTTCATTTTTAAAAGCACTGCTTGTGCGGAAAGGTTTTAAGCTCCGAGGCAGGCAGACAAAAAAAGCAACCGATCCCCCAAAACAATACTCAACCAACTGAATGGAACACGCGCTATCTTAAAACCGTTCAACCGTAGTTGTTAATGAAAGCTGCAAGTGCCATTGTCATGTCATGTAACATGTTCAGGCCCAGGGTGCTTGGTACGTTCATTTTGTACAGTGTCTCGTATATAAAGCTTTATACCTTTAACATGTTGCCACCATCTTGGTCTTGTTCCCTGTATCTAACAACCGTAATGGAAGCTTAAACGTTCACATGTCGTATAAAAAAAGGAACCAGACAATTTTTCCTTCCAGCCTCGGAATGGTTAGTTGATATTATGAATGTGAGAAAATCAGGATGGCTGCACCATGATACAGGGTTCCACGGGCGGGATTGCGGTTTTGCACCCGTAAAACGTCGTGACATTTAAAATGTCATATACCAGTTCAATCGCGGCTGTGTGAAGTTCCGGACCTTTTTTTTGTTTGGAGCCGGAATCGGTGAACCCTACGCCGTGTATAGGGCGTACAGCTGCATATAATACACGGTTTCCATCTTTACAATCCATTCACCACCCCCTAAAAAAACATCCCAAAAAGAAAAGAGTCAAAACGAACATTGTGTTAATGATGTTCCCCACGAACGCGTGCTGGGGGGGGGGGGGGAGGGTGTAGAACCACGGAGCAAGAAACAGTTTAGGCTACACAAAGGGAAGGGGTCATGTTCATTGCCACAATATCCGGGACTATATCCTGTTTAACAGTTACCATCGTTTATGGTAATCCGTCGCGGGAGTTATGTGTTCGGAAAACCCGTCTAACATTTTGTGTGTGGGGTGTGTGTGTGTCAGTGTCGTGGTCGACGTACCACCGAGCTGGTTTGTTATAGCTCTAATGGGTGTATACGGAGTCTTCTTCTCTCTCTTTTTGTGTTTTTTTCGCCACTGAACACAGCTGTTGCGTTTTGAAGGGAGAAGAGAACACGCCATCAAGAGTGGTTCCCATGCAGTTTACAATCAACACAACAACCGTACCAACTGTGACCATTTTTCATCGAAGTCGTTGGTCACGTTTTTTTTTTTTTTTAGTGAGAAGGGGGGGGGGGGGGGAGGAAACGAGGCAGCTGCCGACAAGGTAAGGTGCGTGCGAGTACCGCATGATGGGGGTGTATCCATCCCGCTGCATTTGCCTTTGTCAGCCCGTCATCAACATTCAACTAAAGCATTTTTCACATGACAGATACACACTCGAAATCTTAAAAGCCCGGTATAAAAAAAAGTACCTTCGTTTACGGTCATCCGTAGCGGGGATTATGTGTGTGTGTTCCCGAACACCCGTCTAACATCTTCTATTTTTTGTTTTGTGTCGACGTACCCATAGAGCTGGTTTTGAACAACCCATAAGAGCCCAATAGAGCCATATTGGATTACAAAATGATGTACTTTATTTTGTCCACTTAAAAAGTTTGCCGTACCTTTTATGTTGTGGATCTAAGCTCTATGGATAACGAGCATTCAAAAATTGTGAGTATTGTGCTATCACAGTTGTTTTTTTGAGGGAGAGTTTTTATATAGGCCTACTTCTAAAAAGAATTTTTTTTTTCGAGTTCAATGTTTTTGTGTTATGTGTTGTTGTTGATTGTTTGTGGATTCTTGACTGTTTTTGTAAGTGTACTTTTCAGCTTTTCAGCCTTCGTTTTGCGATACTTTTTAATAAACCATTTTTCTCTCTTTCTCAAAAACAAAATGGACCTGGATTCCGGGTCCCGAGGGGAGGGGGAGGGGGAGCCTGACCCATTTCTCGGTCAGACTGACCCAGAAACTAGTTTTTTTTTTAAATGGTTTTTAGCTTGGATTCTATGTCAGATTGACCAATTTCTGTGTAATTTTGACACACAGATTCCGGGTCACACTGACCCAGAAATTGGGTCAGGCCCCCCCCCCCTGGTACCCGACACCATGCCATGTCAATTCTGACAGGGCAGTTTTTAGAGTGTATATCCGCACTATATAATACGACTCAACATAGTGAAATAACAAACCTGTGAAAAGTTTTAGTTTAGGCTCCAACAGTTGGAGTCAGGAGAAAACAGTGGGAAAAAAAATACACAAACATTTTTGTTTCACTTTTTTCGAACACCGAGTTTAGGTCTCGAGTGATCAAAACTGTAATTGTTTTACTAATTTCTTCACAACTAGAACATTTCAGGCTAAAATATTTCAAGTGAACTTTTGCCAAACCAAGTCGCTAAAAGACCAGGGCCAACTTTCATAGACAGCTTTAAGCAGCAAACATTGCTTAACACTTTTCTGCTAAGCAAAACGAAGCAGGGTACTAGTCATAAAGGGTGCATGTGAAATGCTATTTTGGCCGGTAATCTTATTTGGCTATCTTCAGGCCTAAAACGCCGTACGAGGCAATTTACAGGCAACCAGTTCCAGGCAATCTCCAATAAGAAAATTCATTCACATTTTAGTTTTCTTATTTAAAACTTAAGGTACATAAAACTAAAGAACATGTGTTCCCCCCTATCACAAGTAAAAACCGAGATATACATGCATAACCAAACGGACATATGAAGCTAAACCACGAATCACAACCATGCACGTTCTATGGTAGCTAGGGGTAGGGGTTGGTAGGGGTACACTGCAAAAACTGGGGGGTTAAAATTGACACCATGGGTGTTGTCACATATAGATACCAAAAAAGAATCAACATTTACATCATAGGGTGTTGAAATAAACAATTTCTGCCAAAACAATTACATTTGAGTTGTTTTAACGCCCTAGTGTTCAATTCAATTCTCTTTTGGGTATCTATGTGACAACCCCCATGGTGTCAATTTTAACACCCCAGTTTTTTGCAGTGTAGGGGTAGGTAGGGGTAAGGGTAGGTAGGGGTAGGGGCAGGGTTAGGGGTGGGGTTAACAAATAAATAAAACAAATTAGGGTTACCAGCTGAGAAACAGGGAACCAGTGGCAGCTACCATAGAACGTGCACGGTTGTGGTCCGTGGTTTTATAGCTTCATACGTCTGTATGGTTATTATGCCTCGTGAAAACCATGGGAATGGACGCTTCCATATAATGGTATCTATATTTCTGACGGATGGATCACTCACTCGAAGTATATAAGTGTGTCAGTATACATAAGTGGTTGACATGTATGCTTTATAGATGCGCTGTTGCGAGCTTGTTATAATCAATTAGGCCTATACGCAGTTAGATAAATAATGTTTAGGCGGTACCACGAGTGTTTGTTTTGTTCGCTCGGGACGAGGCCCTAATCACTCAATTTTCGCCCACAGCTATTTCCATAGATCATCCGGTGTTACATGCCAAGTGAAAAGCTGATCATTTTCAAAAAAACAGGAACAACTCATTGATGTTTTGTTTTTTAATTTCTTTTTACGCTTATAGCTTCAAAGTACCATCTCCTGTCAGTTTGAGATTTTGTTTTCTCTCGTTAATTTTAGCACGGCAGGTATAGGTGATGGGATTGTGCCTTTGATGATACCAAGCACGGAGTTTAACACACAGTCAGGGTATGTCATGAGAAAGATCATTTGGCTATACAGACCATCCCAGATTTGTCCGGAGAGAAAAAATATAAGTAGAATAACAACAAATTTTCTGGAAATTGCTTGTGACTCTATACCCATATTTTTCCAAGGAACAATTTTTCAAATTACATTTTCCCCTCGTCTTGCTCACTATGTTACTAATCCTGTACTTCTATTTAGTCTTTTCAAGTACACGTCATTGACAAAACTAACAGTGTAAGGAGAACGTACAAATCAACTTCACTTTGTCATTATGAAATTAAGTTAGCTAATAAATCCAGCATGCAACAAAAGTGATGGGCTTCCAAGTTCCAACTACGTATACTGTATCTATATTGAGTCATTTGATACCCCCACACCGTATAGGGCATGTACTAATATTAGTCAAGTCAACAGATAATTGTTTGTGTACGATGGTTATAATGCTCGGTGGTGCATTAGTGTATTAAACGAATGCTATATGAAGGCATACCAGACAGGGGCATAAAGCATGAAATTAAAGCAGCTAATCAAGACGAACCTGGGATGATATGTCACCTAAAAAACAAAGACACGACGCACGGGAGATCAGCGCTCATCAGTCTAATTATATCATATCTGAAGCTGAGCGTGGCGAGGGGAGAGATTCCCCCGGGGGATCGGGCCGGAGACCCGGGGTGTATGGTTACCGGCGGCGCGCCCGAGTAACAAGTGCTTTCCCGTGCTTTACCGTAAATGGGCCCCGGCTTAGGTTATTAAGGTGCGTTTGTGGTGATTTTATGCGATTAATATCGAATGAATATTTCCTGAAATTACAGTAAATAGGGTACTGAATGAAGTGCACTTTATACAATCGTTCATTATGGGGAGACTTGGTTGAATTATTCAAGAGCTTGCACTCGCCCCCACGAGGTATGAAACACGATTGGTTTTTTAAGGAAGACAAAATTAATCTTTCCTCTCATTTTTTTTTTCAATAACACCGTACACCACTGCCGACCTATGAATAATTCATCGACGAGGTGCTTCGCGATATAATACAAAATTAGTTTATATCTGAAGCTTGTGCCATCTTGAACGCGTTCCCTGTATACAACTGCAACAAATGAACACGGTTTTTTCATAAACTGACTGGGACCTGATCACCCCCCCCCCAAGCCTCGTTTCGGTTAAATTCAGTGGGTCATACATTATGGCTGCATCACTCAGATCATGGTAGGAGCTACAAGAAAGGACAGGATCAGAAATGAGGACTTACGAAAGAAAACAAATGCCAGGGACATCATACAGGAAATTAAAACAAAGAAATGGAGATGGGCAGGCCACCTTGCAAGGCGTCATGATAACAGATGGACACATTGTAACAGAATGAACCACAAGAACACAAACGAAACGAAGAGGCAGACCAGGTATAGGCGTTGGATGGACGACGAGAATTTGGAAGCGTTACATGGATGCGACAAGCACAAGAAAGATCAAGGGTGGAATGGTGATGAAGAGGCCTTCCTCCTGCAGTGGAGTGACATAGGCTAGATAGATCTGATAGATAGATAGATAGATAGACAGCAAAGAAATAGGTGGGCCCTGGGAAACCTTTTTACGGAGAGACAGGCACGTGCAAAAGTGTGACAAACGTGCTTTTTATTATTTTATAATTCAACACTAAGTGTGCGAGTGCTCAAACTGACAAACTGACATTATTAAACACTTCATTGCGCTAACAATGCCCTGGTATTGTTCTTTGAAGGCAGGTGTCCTTTAAGACACTGGGCACCTTTGGTAATTGTCAACGACCAGTCTTCTCACTTGATGTATCTCAACATATGCACAACATAACAAACCTGTCAAAATTTGAACTCAATTAGTGTCCAGTGCCTTTAATTGGAGATGAGTACAAGTTTTCTTATTCCCTTTTGTATTGTAGTACCCAGCCCGGAGTGACAGGGAGTTCTTGCGACAGGAGAAAAAGACAAGTGTAAACCACTGTATTACAAAATAATAACTCCACTTGTTTGACTTAAAGGTATTGTACACTTTTGGTAACAGCTCAAAATCAGTGTCCACATTTTGTGTGATTCAACACTATGCATGAACAAACAAACCTGTGAAGGTTTGAGCTCAATCGGTCATCGAGGTCACGAGAAAATAGTGAAAAGAGATCTTATGTTTTTTTTCTGTTTTTTCAACCATCGAGGTTTTTATCACGCGCGATAAAAACTATTTTTTAACTCGTTTCTCAGAAACGATAGCATTTTAGGAAGAAATATTTTAAGGAATTCACTTGAATTTTATATTCATTTGTTTTACATTGTTCTTTCTTGTTTACTTATTGTTTTACCGTAAAGCGCTTTTAGGCTTGCACAAGGCGCTCTATAAATCTATTATTATTAATACTATTAATAATTATTATTATTTACTTGTGGAACCGCAAAAGCACAATGAACTGCGTTTGCGCGCACACAAGTAGCGAGTTTATTTGTTTGTTTACATAACGAAGGCGTTCATGCACTCACATGCCCTGGGGCAGGCCCTTTCGTTAAAAAACAAAGAGATTTGCCCTACCTTCATTGGGTTACATTTAGGTACAGGGCTATTTGCAATAATATCCTTGGGTTTCATTTAGGTACAGGGCTATTTGCCATACTATCCTTGGGTTACATTTAGGTACAGTGCTATTTGCCATACTATCCTTGGGTTACATTTAGGTACAGGGCTATTTGCCCCACCTTCCTTGGGTTACACTTAGGTACAGGGTTATTTGCCCTACCTTCCTTGGGTTACATTTAGGTACAGGGTTATTTGTCCTACCTTCCTTGGGTTACATTTAGGTACAGGGCTATTTAGGTGCCACTCAACCGTCTTTTCGCGAAAACAGTGACAACCCGTTACAAATACATGCACGCAAGGCAATAGTTCTCAATTGTGCTATATGATTACAAGACGGGCTTCACACAATTTGATGAAAAATAAATTGTTACAAATGTTAACGAATAAAATCAGGAGATCATTTTGGCATACACACAATGTCTATGGAGACAGCGATTTCACTGAACCCAAAATAATTGATCGTTTTTCGAAAATTCAAATCACATCCGTTCGGACTGTGAAGGAGGCTAACCCTGTTTCAGCAACGTGCCCCTGGTGACAGTTGATTTTGGGTCGACAGCCCGTACCTTGAAGTGGCCGTCCGGCCTTGTGAGTTAGGCGACATTTCAAATAAATAAATGTGACAAATTGAGGCCAGACAGGGTAAAATAATCTTTAAACCCCTTCACGATAAAATACTGTAAGTAAAATGCTAGGGGACAGGGGACACGATCAAAAATGGCGGTCGTTTTTAGGTTGTAGAAAAATGACAATTGCAATAATATGTATTTATCATGCGCTATTTGCAGCCAAGTAGGGCCCTCAAAGCGCCTTACACTATTATAATCCCCAGTTCATTGAGCCCTGAGCTTTCCTAAAATCATCTAATAGTAATAACTCCCTAGGAGTATGCAGCACCGGCAACCACTTGGCACTCAGGTTTGCTTTTCATTCCTATCAACAGTCTCTACCCTCGCGGTACCCATTTATACTCCTGGGTGTTTGCTCAGGTGTAACGACTGGGATTCGAACCCACCATCGCATGACTGAGCTGTCAGAGCTTAGGTTCGATGCACTATGCCACACGACACGTCATTGCATGGTGGCACGGTTGGCTTGTGCGTAAAGCGCTAGCCTCTCACCAATGGGACCCTGGTTCAAACCCGGCCAAGGCCATAATGTGAGTGGAGTTGTGCGTTGGTTCTCTGCTGTGCCACGAGGGTTTTTTCTCCGGGCTCTCCTGTTTTCCTCCCCGTCGGGAAAAATCAGACACTTTCGGTCTCAGGCTGTGCTCATTTATGGGTTGATGAGGATCTGGCTGCCACAGGCGCCCTTGCATGCTTGCTTCTCAAACACGTTGTAGCTGCAGCCATTCGCAATTCAGCTTCTTAGTTGCTTGTAAGGATGATTAGCCTCTAAAATTAATATTATATATTATTACCCCAAAACTGCGGCTCGTGCAGCATTCTCACTTAAATTCAAATCAGTTGGAAACAATATTGGACTACCAGTAGTTACTTGTCCTCTGTGAAACAGTTTACCAGCGTGTTGCTTCCCCACAGCCCACTGCCTGAACAGATCATTATTAATTGCTTCAATTTTACAAACCATTCAAAATCACAGTACATGGGGAGAAAGGATTATCAGGGACCAGCAAACAATAGGCTGTTGGACTTTTGAAACAAAATGTGACTTAACCGCAGTCTTTCTACATGACTGCAGCAGGCTGGCCGAAACGTTCAGACAATAAAAGTCTCACTCCACGGAAATGAAGATAATTACAAGAAGATTCCCGATCCACAAAGCGGAAATAGAAGCCCCGGTTTCCACGTACTCCGAGGTATAGTAGACAGATAGTTTTCTTATCAGCAGTAGTCTCCACGACGGTAGACAGCAGGACAAGTTCTTATTCGAACTCGGTCATCTCCCGATTCCCAAATCTACTCCACGACGGTAGACAGCAGGACAAGTTCTTATTCGAACTCGGTCATCTCTCGATTCCCAATCTACTCCGCGGCGGTAGACATCAGGACACGTTCTTATTCGAACTCGGTCATCTCCCGATTCCCAATCTACTCCGCGGCGGTAGACAGCAGGACACGTTCTTATTCGAACTCGGTCATCTCCCGATTCCCAATCTACTCCGCGGCGGTAGACAGCAGGACAAGTTCTTATTCGAACTCGGTCATCTCCCGGTTCCCAAATCTACTCCGCGACATTTGACAAATCAGCAAGGCAATCATTCTTATAAGAGCACTCTACACAGCAAAGTAGATGTTACCACAGGGTGCCAGACATCTAAAAGACGTTAGATAACTTTCCTGGGTTCGTGCCCAACCAAAAGTGAAAGTCAAACACTGGTATGGTGGATGGTTAGTTTAGAACAACGGTCCACACACACACAAAAAAAAACAACAACAGGTGAGTCGGCAAACTTTGTCCGAAGTGCCAAACTTTGTCCTAACAATAACACGTTTGATCGTTGATCGTAAGCAACAAAGATTGTCTCGATCCATCATTAAAGGAACATTACAGAATTGGTTTTTGCTAACAAAACAGTTGCTGGCAGTGTAAACACTTTATGTAATCCACCATACACATAAACTGACAAACCTGTCGAAGTTTGAGATCGATCGGCCATCTGGGTCACTAGAAAATAGTGAAAAACCGATAACACATTTTGCATGAAATCATATAGATTCAACAAATGAATAAAACGCTCACTGGGCGATAAACTCCAATCGGAAAATTAGTTTATTCATTTCTCATCAAATACGGCATTTCAGACAGAAATATTTCAAGGGATGTTTTCTACTATCATCATCATTAGACCGTGTAAGTTTGATATAAATCTGTGATCAAAAAGTATTTTTTACAAGTTTTTTTCTTACCAATTCTGTTATGTTCCTTTAAAAACATCGTATTTTTCCTTAACATTTATTATCAGTTCAATGGGGAAAAAACCTAATAAGGATAATAAAAACAAACTGCTTCAATAAATTAATTGACTGCTGTTACGGTTGGCTTGTTTTTTATTTGACACAACTCAATTCCAGACGCTCAACCGCGACCCGTTTTTCAAGCTTTTGTTTAGGACACTAATTGTCAGTTTTTCCTTTAAACTGTACTAGCAAAATAAAGCTGAATTCTGCATTACAGAACAATCAGTATTTCTTTTTCAATCTCGCCACTGTTTTGATGATTTAATAAAGTCCTAAACACATTTGTCACTTCGTAAATCCCCCCCCCTAAAAAAACCCAATACTAGATATAACGAGATATTTATATAGCGCATAATGCAGAAGCCTCTATGCGCAACACAAAACATAAAACACTGAAACTTGAATATAAAAGCAAGTTACACAACTAACAAATGAGTTTTTAAAATTCCCTTGAAAATCTGAAGAGAGCCAGCTTGGCGAATATGAAGGGGTAAGTCATTCCATAACGAAGGTGCAATGAACTGGAAGGCTCTTTGACCATAACATTTAGTGGAAAAAAAAGTAGTTTGCGTCAGTAGGGATTGGCCAGCAGATCGAAGAGGACGAACAGGGATGTATTTACGGAGAAGATCAGATATATAGTCAGGAGATAGGCCATGAAGAGCTTTGAAAGTGAGAAGATTTAACTTGTATACGATACGCAGTTTGATCGCAGTGGAGTGCTTATATAAGACAGGAGTAATATGTTGGGAACGAGGTGTGCGTGAGACGAGGCGAGCAGCGGTGTTTTGAATTCGTTGGATTTTAGAAAAGTTCACTATCAGAAAGTCCAGCAAGAAGAGAATTGCAAGAGTCGAGTCTAGAAGTGACAAAGGCATGAACCAGTATAATTATTCCACTAATTCCCAAAAGCGTAAATAAACGGTTTCGTCACTTCGTACAAGAACGTAAAAGTAACACCACGCCTATTTTGACACCAACACCGCGCCGTGTAATTTCAATGGATGACATTTTTGATTGGTCAATTCGTACAAACAAACAAAATGAAACATATATGATTCGTCGGTTATGCTAATTAGTGTGAATACGAAACTATTACGTAGTTCCTGAAACCTGCTGAAGTTAACAGCAATACGTCATTAATAAAAATTCTAATCTGTGATTTGTCGCCAGCATGCGATTGCTACACACCAACAATTGTGGCAGCAGAGCACTCTATAGCCCATTGGACTGAACTTTTCATCGGGGTGTGGGTTCGATTCCCGGTCATGACATCTGTGTACTTGAGCAAGACACTTAACCATACGTTGCTTCTTTATAAGCTATAGCCCGGGTGTGTAAATGAGAACCCGAGATGGCTGAGACGGCGTGGTGTTTAACCCCTTAGCCCTGGGGGTTATATGCTCCCCAGAGAGTTGTGGAATGGTCTAAGTATATGCCTGTTGAACAGGGATAAGATTGCTGAAAAAGGAATGAGCTAATACGATATGTCCGCTATACCGTAGCCCATAATCACTTGAAGACACTGGACACCTTTGGTAATTGTCAAAGACCAGTCTTCTCACTTGGTGTATCTCAACATTATGCACAAAATAACAAACCTGTGAAAATTTGAACTCAATTGGTCGTCGAAGATGCGAGATAATGATGGAAGAAAAAACACCCTTGTCACACGAAGTTGTGTGCTTTCAGATGCTTGATTTCGAGACCTCACGCGTGAGGTCTCAAAATCAATTCAAATATTTTACTGAGAAATTACTTCTTTCTCAAAAACTACGTTACTTCATAGGGAGCCGTTTCTCACACAATGTTTTATATACTATCAACAGCTCTCCATTGCTCGTTACCAAGTAAGTTTTTATGCTAACAATTATTTTGAGTAATTACCAATAGTGTCCAGTGCCTTTAAAGCACATGTGCATATTGGTAATTTTCAAAGACTAGTATCCTCACTTTATGTGACCCAATATATACATGAAATAACAAACCTGTGAAATGTTAAGCTCAATCGGTCTTCTGAATCATGAGAAAATAGTGAAAAACCCCATTACATGTTTTCACTGTTTTCAAATATCGGATTTTATCACCAGTGATATAGACTAATAGTTTTACTCATTTTCTAACAGCTATAGCATTTCAAGACAAACTATTTCAAGGGAACTTTACCACCATGACCATCTTTAAACAATGTAAGTTATGTGCAAATATTGTCAACATTTATGTTTCAATGTTACCAATGTTGTACACACCCTTAAAAAAAACACACAAAAAGATAAACACAACTGCCGAAAAATCCCATTTCCAGAAATGCGATGGCATTTTTCACAAAATGTAACATTTTCACAAGATACAAAATCACACAAGATCACAAAAATAAAACAAAACTTTCAAAATACGCCGCGCCACGAACAGAAGTGATTCGACTAAAACGTTTGCGGTCTTTGAATTTAAGATAAGGTGCAGTCTTTGCAACGGTCACAAAAATATAACGACTTGTTAGGTTCACTTTTTTGAATCAAAATACAGGGCAACTTTTTTTTTTAACTCGTATTCGCGCTTCAGTCTCGAAGTTTTGGCGGGAAAGTAACACACTGGAAAAATACATTTTGGGAAATTCATGACCCTTAACACCCTCACGCCCAATTTATCAAAGTTTTTTTTTTACCGGCAAGCACTTTACGTTTGAGCTTACGAGAGCTACAAGAATGTAAAATGCGTGAAGCATAAGTATATTATTTCTTATATACGATTTAAGAAACTTTTGACAGCGCGTGACGCGCGTTCACAGTAAATCTGCTTAGAAGAGTCAACAGTAAGTTAGCATGCATTTAATACTCAGCTTACTCAGTGGTAGTTATGACACAGAACCTGTGCTCAGGGCCCACTCCGTATTAAGCAGACAACGGTCTGCTTACAGGCTGTAGTGAAATTGGCCCAACACTCAGTCAATTGAATACATTTGTCAAAATGTATTGCATTAGTAGTACTATCGAATAGTACAACATTAGCTATTAGAAATAGTTTATTTCAATGTACACATTCTACAAGATCAAACAAAAGATAAGAAAAGTTGCATATAATATTGATTTATTTTTTATTTTTATGATGAGAAGCAAATGAGAATCGGCTCATTTAAGTTGTATTGACAACTTTTGCTCTAACACTCAGTTGAGTGTGTATATACAGCACAGCTTGCAACAAACACAAATGAACAGATTTTGTTTCACAAAATAACATTCGCGTTGAAAAACAATTCAATTATCATTCCGTTCTGCAATCAGAATACCCCCTTTAATTAATCAGTCTTACCTGGACAGAGGGAGCGGTAGAGTTGACATTTTTTCCCCCTGATGATCCGTTGCAGGTGAAGACCAAAAAAAAGAAACCCTCCGTTTGGCACCTTTTCCTCTTTCTCGGTTCCAGATCCTTTATTGACGAAGAGATATAGAGAGAGGATTGTGCTTTCACTTTCTTGTGGTAAAGTACCCTATCCGTTTCTGTGTTTATGTTCGGGACCGAACTCCCAGGCTTTAAAATCGCACCCTTGTATGCTATCGGTCGGCAACCAAAATTAAAGCTCTATACTCAACAGGTGTCGCACGTCATGATTTGCATGCTTAGCCACGCCCCCCGGCGGGGTGATCCGCGCGCCTTGATTGGCTGACGTTTAACGAGACGGCTGCGAGTGGTCAGGTTTGTTCGTCGACGTCACTCACGGATATGTTTCTCCCGGAGTTAAACAAATCTCCAATGGTGTTCAAATTTCGCATCATGGGTTGGCGGATCCACGGCGTGGTGATTTCCGGACAGCAGTTTTCCGCTGCCATGCCGCGCGACATCGGGACCGTTTGGGTTTGAGTTTGTTCAAATTTGCATAGTGCGCAAACGGTGGACAAAAATTCGATTGATACACTCCTCGCGCGGCGAGCGCACCCGCTCGGCTGGGCGGTGCCGCACATCCGCATTCGACCCATTGTACACACCACCGTTCCGCCATTGTCGGCTGACGCTTGCACGGATGATTCCGTTGTAGATTACCATTTTAATTGCTCGGGCATTAGGGCCTTTTGTGCAGCGATGTGCGGCCGCGATGGCACCCCGGGTTTAGTTTCTTTGCGAACGGATATTATCTGTGCTGTTTGTCATCTTGCGGGCTGCATTGTTCACAGCATTGTAGTGTTAACGAGTTCGCGCATTGATGAGCCCGGTCGGCTAATTAGTCCGTATTTGCCAACGGATTTGCGGCAATTGGAAAAAGGGCCGTGCCGTGAGTTTCTCGCAAAACACCGACGTCGGCTTTTGTGCCAGTGAAGCCATCACGTTTTTTTTACAAAAATGTCACCCGTATCGGTTTTGTAGTAAAACATGATGAATTCATATTTGGCGTATGGTTATTAATATCACAGAACAAACACTGTAGTCAAACAGTTCAAGTTTCCCACTTTGGTCTTCACAAAAAAAGGGGAGCAAAACCGTAAGATTTTACAGCCGTGGAGCTATTTGTTGTTTGGTCTGCTCGACTGCCGATGTAAACGTTAATAAATACCGATTTAAATGTTCTCCAACCAACCAATGTTACTTCCAACCAACAACCCGTAAGAAGTCAAAGGATGACTACCCCTTACAAACTCGACCTTGTGCAAACCACAACAGTGTTTTTTTCTCAGACTTTTTTCCACACCAGGGCCCAATTTCATAGAGCTGCTGAAGCACAAAAAGTAGCTAAGCACGACAAAATTATGCTTGACCAGAATAAGGTTACCAGCCAAACTGTCGTGGCACATGTACAATTTGTGACTGGTATCCTGCTCATTTCTGCTTAGCAAAAAATTGTTAGGCTCTATGAAATTGGACCCAGGGCCCAATTTTATAGAGCTGCTTAAGGTCACAAACTAGCTAGGCACAACAAAATTATGCTTACCATGAAAATAAAGGGTTACCAGCTAAAGTACCATTTCACATGTAGCGTCTGTGGCTGGTATCCTGCTTATTGTTGCTTAGCAGAAATCTTTTAAGCAAAAGTGTTTTGCTTAAGCAGCTCTATGAAATTGGGCGCAGTTACAGCACGACAAACCAAAGTCATCTTATTTGCACATTATTGTGAGATAGTTTTTTTTTTAACACCACCCTGTTTGATTTGCGTGGGAATACATTTAAGAGCTTTTATGTCTATGTGTTCACGAGGGCAAAATGGATTAATAGAACAATTAGCAATTGCGTATACTCTAGAAAAAAAAACTCCCGGGAAAGAAATGGTTTGATTGGCAGCATATTGCGCCACGGCGCCTTGTAAACCATTACACTGTGCTATGTATAAGGAATATGTATCAAACTTCAAAAACGTAGCTCCACAATACCTTGCAGGAAAATACTGAATGTTGAAGCGCCTTGAGCGTCACTGAGTGACGGATATGAGCGCTATAAGAAGCCACTATTACTAGGCCAAGTGAAAAAGAATACCAGTTGATCGTGCAGGTTTTTTTCAAAAAGAGGAGAATGAGGGCCTTTTTGGTTTGTTTTTTAAAATTTCTTTCGAAGGTTGCCGCCAAGCATTTTAATTCAAACTGGCCACCAATTCTTCAGTTTAACGTCACCACTTACTTTCTGTAGTTACAAGTTCTAAAAGATTGGTAAGTTGAATGAAAAATGCACAGAAAATGTGTCTTTTTGGGGGGAGGGGGGAATAGTAAAAAAAATAATAATAACAAAAAGGATGCGGCCTCAAAACAAAATGAGGGAGGGAACGATCAACTGGTATTTTTGTTTATTTGGCCTTATTAGAAATGACCTGAATTCTAGTTCGCAGGGAGATCAGGTGAGTATCTGGGTCAGTATGACGTGGAATCTGTGTTACAGAATCCGGTTCAGCTGACCTATAACTGGGTCAGGCCCCCTTTGACCCGAATTATGGGTCAGTGAAGAGGCAGTTTTTTTTATAGTGTATGTCGACTGCACCAAACGAAATACGCACGTATATTGCAGGCGCACAATCCATATAAAAGAAGTACAAACAATTTCCATCGTGACCTCCTAATTTGATGATGTTTTTCACAAATTTGTGGAATTGTGTGGCTTCATTGAAAACTAGAGGATGATAATTAGTTATTGTTGTTATTATTAGACATACCTTTAGGTAATGAAACCAAGGGACCCTCAAAAGCGACCAGCACTGTGACATTTAGGCCTGAAGATACCTGTGTATAGAGAAGATGATGAAGACATATCAATTTTAGATGTGGGAGGAAAAACCTTTTAAAGAACATGGAAAACCCACGCCATGAGGGACTGGAAACCCGATCCACAGGAGGTTACGGTCCGGGACTTAAACTGCTGGGGCCGCAGAGGTGAAAGGCATTAAATGAACCACTATTAAGCCGACCTGACTGCCCGTCATCTTCCAAATTTACATCGCCCACGTAAGGCTGGCTGGGTAAAAATTCACATAAGTGTCGTCTGGACACAGTTGTGAAACTGCGTTGTGAAAACTGTAATGTGAAAACGCCCTAATTTAAACGTGGTTCGAGGTATTATTAGGCTTTTATCTTGAAGTAAGGGCCGAGTTAAAAAGTTGTGCAATCCGTGCGAAAAAAAAGAAAAACAGCCTTGCAAGCTTTTAATGTTTTACTTTTGCCTGTTTAAAGGCAAAGTATACATTTGGTTTTTGAAACCGTTCGATTGTTTTAATCCTATGTAAATGTAGATATATACAATCAAACTAACCTGTGAAAATATCATTTCAAAAGGTGGTAGCGTTTTGAGATATTGCTGAAAATCCGGATTGAGAACAATAATCCGTAATCGGTATACACAATCTGAGAAACGTTTCATGCATGAAACAATTCTCTAATCCCTTTAATCCCTTTCTCTAAAGTGACGTTCCAAGGGGAATTGTTTCTCAAAACTGTATACAATATCAATAGCTGTAGTGCTTCTCTCCGAGTAAGTTTTCGGTGGTCATTAAGTTTTTCAGGAATTACCACCGGTTCACCCTTCACTTTAATTTTTTAATTTTGTTCAACAAATTGTTGCAAAAAAACTACGGGTCAAAATGTTGCGCCTACATTTCATTGTTACTTTAGTAACTAATAATAATAACTAGTTCTTATAAAGCGCATTTTACAATAACGTATCAATGCGCTTTACATTAGTGCCCTGGTCATTGGGCCAATAGCATTCCTGTAATCTTTCTCAGCTCCCTGGGGAGTATACAGCCCTGTGCTGCCGTGGCGCTCCAAAGGCTTTTTCATACACAATGTCAACCTCTACCCTCGCAGGTACCCATTTATACCCCTGGGTGAAGAGGAGCAATTATAGTAAAGCATCTTGCTCAAGGACTCGAGTGTCATGACCGGGATTCGAACCCACATGACTTAACCACCAGAACTTGAATCCGATGCTCTGAACAGCTCGGCCATGACACCCTACTTTGGTTGTTTTAATAGGCAGTTCGCAGCTATTTCAAAAAAGTCGCCACAAAAATGATTGACATAATATTCAGAATCTTCTTTGTCTACTACTAAATCAACACCTAGTGCAATTTATTTACTCACATGACCGTTATAAAGAGAATCATTATTGCGTTTGAAAGAGTCAACATTACAGTTCTCTATATAGTTTTCATGAAAATGTCACAAACGTATGTGCCGCATCATTGATTTTTTGACTGTGGATAAATTCATTAAAAAACCACAGGTTTTCGGCACCATTAAAGGGAAAGTGAAAACTACTTTTAATTCTAACTCAAGTTTTTAAGACAAACACTATAATATTATAAAAAGGACAACGAAAATGGTTTGTGAAGTGTATGCCAACAATTGTTGTTGGCGTGCTTAAGCTCTGGTGTTTCTGATCAGCAGAGTGTGGGGTTCGAGTCCGACTCGTGTCTTTCAGTTGCCATAACTGCCTTGTCCTTCGGATGGGACATTAAGCCGTAGGTACTAGGATTTGGGTTGCGCACGTAAATAAACCAACAACGCTTAGGCAATATGAACATTTTAAAAATGTTTAGCGTCCTGCCTTTTTGAAATAAAGGAAGGAGGAAGGCCTTTTTTTTTCGGTTTTTTTTTCCAAAATGGCCGCATTTTTTCAAGACAACCGGCCGGGCTATTTTTCAAGATGGTTGCCAGCTTTTTGCGGTGTGGTTAAGTCTAAAAATACGATCCTATTAATTATTTAATTTTTTTTAAGTTCTTTTGGTCAGAGATCGTTAAAATTTTTCCTTTGTTTCGTAAAAAAAAGAAAAAAAGGAGGCGGCCTCTTAAAAGGAAGCAGGCGGGACGCTAAACATATTTTTTTTTTAATTATTATTTGGTCCTTAGCGTGGAAGAAGTGGGTGTAACCCGGCGTTTCTGGTTCACATAGCAAGCTCCCTTGTTTACGGGTGCCCCCCCCCCCAGACTTGCGAGCTACAGTGATTAAGCTCTCGAGGCGTCCATGGTTTCATTACCAGAAATATATAATAAGTTATGACATTAGTTATTCAAAGAATGAAGCATGACATATTGATAGCCTCATTAAAAACCCACGGTCATGGATACATAGATACATTATCATCACTTGTCCTTTTTTAATAATAATATGTAGTTAATATGTGCAGGGGCAAGGCTTCTCAATGGCCCTTACACTTTATTACTACCCCTATTCCTCGCAGCATTTCTAACACATTCTGGACTCCTTTGGAGTATGCAGCACCGGCAGCAAAATTGGCAGACAAGCTGCTAATCATTCACATCAACAATCATCACCCTTTTCGGCTTAGCTCCTTGTTTTTAAGGTTAAAGGAACATTGCAGAATTGGTTTTTGCTAACAAAACAGTTGCCGACAGTGTATGCACTTTATGTAATCAACCATATACATAAACTGACAAACCTGTAGAAGTTTGAGATCGATCGGCCATCTGGGTCACGAGAAAATAGTGAAAAACCGATTACACATTTGCATGAAATCATATAGATTCAACAAATGAATAAAACGCTCACTGGGCGCGATAAACTCCAATAGGAAAATTAGTTTATTCATTTCCCATCAAATATGGCATTTCAGAAAGAAATATTTCAAGGGATGTTTTCTACTATCATCATCATTAGACCGTGTAACTTTTATGTAAATCTGTGATCAAAAAGTATGTTTTACAAGTTTTTTTCTTACCAATTCTGTAATGTTCCTAAAGATTGGGACTCATGTGACTCAATTTTACGGCATTGCTTGCCGTTGAATTATTCGCTTACAGCCCCATAGAATAATGCGCTTTACACGGTGCAATTCGCTACTTGCATGGATCCGCCATGTGCGTGTAGAGCTTCGACGTCGTGCTTCATTTGTTTTGTATTTATGTATCTGTTTGGATGAAAGTGTCAGTACATTACCGTAACAATACAGGGATATATAATGATTATATTGACTGCTGTCCCCAATTCGAGGCTCTACACGCAAATGGCTGACCATGCGAAGGGCGAGTTTTGAGCTTTTCCTCCCACATCTAAAAAAACCAACTTAACATTTCTTCATCATCTCCTCCTCGCATGTATAGTCACACCACGAGTTACAGTTACAGCAAGCGATTCTGAGGGTTTGTTGGTTTCATTACCAGTATAAGATAACACAAATCAAATGAACGTACGGTTAAAGGCAGAGGATCCTTTTGGTAATTACTCAAGAAATAATTACCATAAATGATTACTATAGTATATCAGTTTTGGTGATTACTTTTGTATATCAGTTTTGGTGATTACTATTGTATATCAGTTTTGGTGATTACTATTGTATATCAGTTTTGGGTGATTACTATTGTATATCAGTTTGGGTGATTACTATTGTATATCAGTTTGGGTGATTACTATTGTATATCAGTTTGGGTGATTACTATTGTATATCAGTTTGGGTGATTACTATTGTATATCAGTTTTGGTGATTACTATTGTATATCAGTTTTGGGTGATTACTATTGTATATCAGTTTGGGTGATTACTATTGTATATCAGTTTTGGTGATTACTATTGTATATCAGTTTGGGTGATTACTATTGTATATCAGTTTTAGTGATTACTATTTTCCACAGAAAGTTGACTACATTTCAACTTATTTTTATTTTGTTTGTTTGTTTAGAAGGTCTTCCCAACAAGAGAACTCGGCAAAGCTTTAAAAAAGGAAATAAACACCAAGCTGGCAACAGCCAATCTCTCTCACAAACATTGGTTTACGTCTATGATTATGAAATGCACAAAATCAATAAGTTGTGATTCAGTGACTAGACAACAATATATTCGGTTTGCGGTAACACTATGTGTATAATATCTACTTTGCTATGTAGAATTTTGTTCTTTAGATAAAACTTGTTTTGCTATTTGTTCTACTACCGTAGAGTAGATTTTCGGAATTCGGGAGTCTTCTCTGTCCTGCTTATTTAAACTACTGTATACCTGGGAAGGAGGTAGGAAATCGGCCTGGACTACTACTTTATTAACTTTTGCTTTGTGGATCGGGGGACTTCTCTTAAGTAACTGCACTGCCGCGGAGTGAGTTCTGTTTGGTCTCTTTTCTTCTCTAAAGAACAAAAATCTACACAGCAAAGTAGATATTATACACATGGTGTTACCACAAACCGACCTCACCATGCAATGCCTCAAAAACCATAGACGACAATACTTATTCTAGTTATTGTGAAATCAGCGGTTAGCTTGGACCGGACTCGAACCCACAACCCATGTGATTGCATGCAAGTCTTGCAGTCTATAGCCACTTGACCCCGGTGACCAACAGTATTTAGAGTCCAGATTCACACGTCAACTCGACAAAGTCAAAGGTCGCTTTTCTTATAATGTTGTTATCTGGACAAAGTGACCATGGAGCGCGTTAGCCGGGTTCCGTACTTGTCTGGCAAGATAATGTGATAACACTAACATTTTACTCTCTTTGTTGCTGGCGTTTTTATTTATTATTTCGTTTAAATTTATCCGGTATTTTCTTAGATTTAATATTTTTAAATGTGCAAGCCGAGGTAACTTTTTTCATGCTGGCACGATGAATAAATAATTGAATTGAATTTAATTGAATTTAATTGAATTGAATTGAATTATTTCCAACGCTTGTAAAGAAAAACGCCTGTAATCTTTTTAAAAAAAAACCTGAAAGGCCATTGGCTTCCAAAAAATGACCACGTCTTAATTGGTCTGGATCGCAGAATATTAAAAAAAAAAACATTCGACGGCTGTTAAGTGCAACAATTGTTACTTAACCTGATTACTAAATACACACAATAGCCAATTAATATCATATCAAGCCGGAAATGCATCCATTATTCAACGTACAGGAAGTTACATGAGTAATAAATGAGGGGAAACATACATTTCCCCGACTGTTAATTTGATTGTTAATGGTTTCAGTACACGGCGTATGAGGGACATATGCTCCGTATACGATGCCATGATTAATTGGTAAAGAAGGAAATGATTTCAATTTTTTTTGGGGGGGGGTGGTGTCATGCTTGTACCGAGGGTAGTTAAGCATTTATGTTTAGCACCGACCTTCACCAACAAGATGAATATTAAACACAATTTATAGCACAATTTATAATTTCCGGAGAGAGACAACGAGCCTTTTTGGGGGAAGAAGAGTAGAACCAACCAAGCGACTGGATTCGCAATTGAACTCTTCTTAAAGACACTGAACACCTTTGGTAATTGTCAAAGACCAGTCTGCTCACTTGGTGTATCTCAACACATTTAGAAAATTTTAACTCAATTGGTGGCCGTCGAAGTTGCGAGATAATAATGGAAGAAAAAACACCCTTGTCACACGAAGTTGTGTGCTTTCAGATGCTTGATTTCGAGACCTCAAGCGCGAGGTCTCAAAATCAATTCAAATATTTTACTGAGAAATTACTTCTTTCTCATACAAGGGAATAACATGTTACATTTCATGTGATCATTTAATTTTTTTTTAAACTTGTTTTCCATTTACACTCAGACCACGTGCTTTTTTTTTATCCATACACTCTCACAAGATAATCTTTTAAAAAATATAATAAATGGCACAACAAGAGCGCAGGAAAGGGGTTCGTTGAAGAGAACTGCAAACGGAAACTCCAGTTTTAATCGGCCAGAAGTGCCCCCTGGAGAAAACCGCCTTCCCAACCCCCCTCCCCACCCCCCTCCTCACCCCCCTCCTCACCCCCACCCCCTCCCCCCCCCTCCTCACCCCCTCCCTACCCACCCACCCCCCTCCCCACCCCCTCCCCACCCCACCCCTCCCCACCCCTCCCCCTCTCCTTGCTGCCCCTGAATTTTTAGCCTAGTTTCGGCACTGCTACCACTCCAGTGAGCCTGTGTTTCATTATTGCTGAAGAATACTTATTTGCATCTACGACACCATGTTGGAGACAATTGCTGTAAACATGCGATACCGTGTTTCAATTCGTCACATCTAAAAAAAGAGTAGATTTGAACGTGCACCAAATAAACAATAAAGCCCATGTCATAGGTGATTTCGCAACTCAACAACCGTGCGCCTCTTTCTTTCTGTTGATGACATTTTACACGGCTCGAAATACACTCTCGAAAACAAAACGATCTGATTAAAAATAGATCTTCGATAAAAGCATCTCCAACGAACCGAGGTGAGTTGCGTCTCCACCTCGGCCACGTGCACGGGGGGCTTCACGGTACTACTGCAGACGGCACGCGTGGCGGCACATCACAGCGTGACACGATCCGTGTCTCTATTAGTTGTTTTAAAATGGCACACACGCTTCTACTGTCAGATCTACTAGATTTGACAATTCATTCTCGTATGTTGACATTTTGGTTCCTTTGGGGGGTGAGGGCTTATGTTATTTGGTGACATTTCGAAACAATGAGCACGCAGGCCCATTTCGAAAACAAAGAACAGCTTTGTAAAGGTCACTGGGGAAACATTACAAAGCAACTCATAGACTGGACTTTAATATGATGAGAACCGCACGTTTGTTTTCAGTTATTCAAGGAACATTACAGAATTGGTTTTTGCTAACAAAAAAGTTGCTGGCAGTGTAAGCACTTTATGTAATCCACCATATACATAAACTGACAAAAGTGTAGAAGTTTGAGATCGATCGGCCATCTGGGTCACGAGAAAATAGTGAAAAACCGATTACACATTTGCAAGAAATCATATAGATTCAACGAATGAATAAAACGCTCACTGAGCGATAAACTCCAATCGGAAAATTAGTTTATTCATTTCTCATCAAATATGGCATTTCAGACAGAAATATTTCAAGGGATGTTTTCTACTATCATCATCATTAGACCGTGTAAGTTTTATGTAAATCTGTGAACAAAAGTAAATTTTACAATTACCAATTCTGTAATGTTCCTTTAATTTGACATTTTAGTTCTTCAGGTACAGCACATATACTCTGCACCGGAACTATAGGGTAAAATTCATTAGGGGGCAATGTTTTTGTATTACCGGTTGCACATCTGGCCAATTAAAGGCACAGTACACGTTTGGTAATAACTCTGAAAATTAATGACAATAAAAACTTACTTGGTAAGAAGGACAGCAGCTTTGGGTAGTATGATGAATTTCGGGAAACTTTTAACTTCGAAGTACTACGGTTATGGAAAATATTTCACTTTCTATTCTCCAAAATTTGAATCTGAGAAGCGTTTCTGTCTCAGACTGTGTATTCCTGTGGGGAATATTCTTCCTGGTGGAAATATTCGCTCCGGTTTTTCGGGTGATATCTCAAAAATGCGACCACCTTTTGAAGTGAAATTTTCACAGGTTAGTTTTATTGTATGTACCTACATTTGTATAGGGTTAGCACAATCAGTAGGCTCCAATTACCAAACGTGTACTGTGCCTTTAAAACTGGAGTTTCCGTTTATATTTTGTTCTCAGACAAGCCCCTTTTCAGCGCTCTTGCTATCCTACTGTTTTCATAGTATAGTCTGACGTGAGTGTAAAAACAAATAAATTATCACATTGAAGCTTATAACATGTTATATTTGACTCTGATAATTGTTGACTGAAAAGTCAAGGTTTCAAATTGAGGGGGGGAGGGGCACGGACATAAATTGGGGAGGGGGCACGGACATACTGTGGTTTCACATTTCCAGTGTATAGATCCGACTCTTTTTTTTAAAATTAACAGCTACTTTTTCAGGGCAAAACACAGCGTAAGCAAACCCTGCATTAAAGACACTGGACACCTTTGGTAATTGTCAAAGACCAGTCTTCTCACTTGGTGTATCTCAACATATGGATAAAATAACAAACCTGTAAAAACTTGAGTTCAATTGGTCATCGAAGTTGCGTGATAACTATGAAAGAAAAAACACCTTTGTCACACGAAGTTATGTGCTTTCAGATAGTTGATTTCGAGACCTCAAATTCTAATTCTGAGGTCTCGAAATCAAATTCGTGGAAAATAACTTCTTTCTCGAAAACTATGTCACTTCAGAGGGAGCCATTTCTCACAATGTTTTATACTGTCAACCTCTCCCCATTACTCGTTACCAAGTAAGGTTTTATGCTAATAATTATTTTGAGTAATTACCAATAGTGTCCACTACCATTAAACCGTTCCCTTTCAAACTGTGCTCTCTGTAAACATCAACAGCGTTTTCTCGAGAGAGAAAAAAAACTTATCAGCAATTGCCACACAGTTTAACCAGTGATCTTTAGAATCGTCTATTGTTTTATATACTTCGATCACAGCGAGTGCGATGTCTCCATAAAAAAAAATCACGTGGGAATTCCCCCAAACTGCCGTCGTCCCAAGTCCAAAGGCTTTATTGATTCTGCCATTATTTGCGAGATCAATAAAGCATGCTTGCTCCCCGATTAACGGCACGACGGTGGATGTTACAACAAGACACGGGCGTGAAAAAACGGAAGTCAAATAGGTCGATTTTTTTTTCTAAAAAACCCTTCACACAAATTATATTCTGCGTTTACCTCCGAACACAGAAAACCTCGACTAAAGTCAACAACGCTGAACTGTGAAGGCGTAATACACAGTTCGTTACTCATTCCTTCCCCAGCCATCGATCCGGCGCACGCAACCGATACACTTTTAATTTTTTCATTCAAAAAGGCGGGAAAACAAATGTTGATATTGGTCAACTTTTTTTCTTGTATTGGGCGGGAATTTTCCCCCCCGCCGGCGCGTTGACACAACCATACACAACCGACACACACACACACACACACGGTCGGGATTCAATTACAGGAATCGTTTATTGGGACAATAATGTGTGCAGATGTACTTGGGATGCGAGGGAATTGATTCAAACTATACGCGTGCATTATTGCCCCATTACGTCGATATATAGAGTGTATATAAAGTCTACAGATGAATAAATTGCGGTTGAGAAATGTCAACACAAATAAATGATTTATGTATAGGCTTGAGACGGCAAGTACAATACACGTGTACACAGTGAACGATTATACCCTATATGTGTTTCAAACCACAGCTTAACTCATTGCAGACAAATAAATATTGTGTTTGTGCTATTCGGCTCAAAATGTTAACTCGAAAGACAAATTTACAAATTCTCCTTTTTTTCGGGCAAAATGTGTAAACTGCTTTTAGCCCCTTTCGTTGCAAGACAACTGATAAGAAGCCTATGACGATTCATTGGTAACCACTAAAAAACAAAAAAGGGCACAACAGAAATAATACTTATGCCCTTAAAAATATTATATTTATTTATATATTATTTATGTATGTATTTATTCAGTTAAACAAGTACATGCATATATAAATAGCAGTTTAAAATTATGAAAGCTTACTTTATGTCCAGAGAAAACTGTCCGGTTGAAAATATTGTCCCAAAACATTGAAATCTGCATTGCGCTTTGCTAAATCCAAATGAGTAAACTATGAAATAGCCCACTGACAAAATGAGGAAAAAAAACACTGATAAAACGCTGTAAAAACTATCAAAAAGACTACTGGAAAAAAACACTTTAAAAACACTGTCAAAACACTGACAATACGCTGACAAAACGTTGTCGAAACACTGACAAAACAAAGAGTTTTATGCGAAAATTATCTTAGGAAGAAGAAACAAGATTTTCAAGATGTCTTCTAGAAAAGATGATGATCTAGAGTATTAGGGATGTCGGCATCCATTAATAACACCAGATCTCAGTGTTCAATGGATTCGGACGGCATTTCCAATGCTCCGTATAGGCAACTTTTTTTGTTTTTCCATTTTAATCAGACAGCAAGCTTTCAGTGGACGATATCATGATAGGCCGGGGTTATAAACAGGGGACGAGAATGTCGTCAGACTGAGGGATTATGCAAGCTACATCAGACGCAATCAATCCTGAAAGGATTAACAAACCAATCAATCAATTACGGAACAAGAACAGAGGGTAATCTTTCATAGACCTCGCTCCCCCCCCCCTCCCCTTCCCGGGGTATGATACCTTGTCCCTTAGTGCGCCGTAGATCCCCCACGGAGAAAGCAGGCGGGCAGCCAGGCGTTTCGGCCGTGATCATTCCAATCCTCCCGTTGTCAAGATCAAAAGAAAAACAACATGAGAAATCCCAACCGGACTCCATGAATAAAAGATCATTTTCATCAAGCAAATGACTGTGTAATCGCTGGCCGATACACGCGAGGGCTTTGGGGGTACAGCCTGATTAAGTCAGCCGCGATTGATAAAAGGACAAAAAAAAGGGGAAGAAGACAAATAAATAAATAAATGATGTCCAATGTGAAAGACCAGCCTGTTGCTTCTTGCCGGCAATCCATCACCTCGTGACAGGTCAAATCAAGAGACAAACTGGGCGGGAATTTTGGAGTGTTTATTAAACAGAGATAATGGTGACCAGAGGTGCGAATTACAAAAAGCGCTTGGGGGAAGGAAATAGCTAATTTTTTTCAAAGGGAAAACACATCAACGGCAACATCGTTTCTACAGTCAAACAATAAACCCATTTTTACAAAGATGCTTAAAATTTGATTTTACCGGCAAGCAAAAATGAACAACCCTCGCAAATTGTCTTTAAAATGTAGGTTTGGCAGTATAATTCGTGGACGTTTTAACAGGTTATTGCTTGGCATAATTTGACCGTGCTTAGAGTTTTTAATATATTTTTTAAAAGTAGGTTTGGGTAACACCATGTACATGAGTAGGATTTGAAACTTTGCATGATGGGAAGTCCATCTAGTAAGGTTTGTGGTAACACCATGTACATGAGTAGGATTCGAAACTGTGCATGGTGGAGATACAATCCAGCAAGGTTTGTGGTAACACCATGAACATGAGTAGGATTTGAAACTTTGCATGATGGGAAGGCAATCAAGTATTAGGTTTGCGGTAACACCATGTACATGAGTTGGATTTGAAACTTTGCATGGTGGAGACACAATCTAGTTAGGTTTGCGGTAACACCATGTACATGAGTAGGATTTGAAACTGTGCATGACGGGAAGGCAATCCGGTATTAGGTTTGCGGTAACACCATGTACATGGGTAGGAATCGAAACTTTGCACGATTGGAAGGCATCCTAGTATTGGGTTTGTGGTAACACCATGTAAATGAGTATAGGATTTGAAACTTTGCATGATGGGAATGCAATCTAGTAAGGTTTGTGGTAACACCATGTACATGAGTATGACTTGAAACTTTGCATGGCGGAGACACAATCTAATAAGGTTTGTGGTAACACCATGTATGAGTTTTGGGGGTTCTAAAAAAAACCGGTGGTGCAACATCTCGACGTTTTGATCAGTATGCTCCGATCGTCTTCAGGAGAATGCTGAACACCGCTTCAAAAATCATACAAAAATGAAGAGGATAAAAACATTCGCAGACAATTACAAAGTTTACCCGAAGGAAAAAAAATGCACGGAAGGACTGTGGCGCATTGCATAAGATACAAAATATACTTCGTCGTGCATCATGCATTCGTCATGGGAGATTAACCCAACATAATGCTTGAATTTACAATTGAGTAAAAACACACAGTATCGAATATAACACAATTAAATTAATTAATTCATTCATGTTGAATATAATAATTCGAAGAAAATAAAAGTAAATACTCCATTTCTTATTTGAAACTTTAGCTGACACTTTGTAAATAGTGTTTAAAAATCTTGGGTGCTTTTCCCCGCTTTATTTTGTATAATTTTTTGCATTTCATGAAACCCTTGTCGGTTGATTTAGTCAACAGCTGTACGGTGTCTTGATTCAAAGAGAGTAATACAGACTGCCAGTGGCAGCAGTTTTTTGAATATCGCAAATGCTGTACCTTATCTTAATAATAATAATAATAATAATAGTGGCTTCTTATAATAATAGCGCTCATATCAGTGACGCTTCAACGTTCAGTATTTTCCTGCAAGGTATTGTGGAGCTACGTTTTGAAGTATGAGACCTATTCCTTTACATAGCACCATGTAATGGTTTACAAGGTGCTGTGGCGCAATATGCAGCCAATCAAACCAGGAACACCGGGGCGAACCCCTTCTCTTTTCGATAAGGTGCACTGGATTATTTTACGTGCATTACACAGCACACGGGACCAACGGCTTAACGTCCCATCCGAAGGACGCAGCAATAATGGTTAAGTGTCTTGCTTAAGGACACAAGTGTCACGACCGGGACTCGAACCCACACTTGAGTGGGTGCTCTTATCCGCTCGGCCACGACAGGCCACCTTGATTCAACGACACTAAGTTTACCAGGGGTGGCAACAAGGTTGAAGCTACTACAAATGTTGTATCTTATATCGATTCCAAGACATAAGTCTAACTAGTCGCAACACTTTTTGAAGATACTACAAATCTGAATCTGACCTTGATTTAATCTTTTTACATTATCTTGATTCAAAGACATCGATAACACCATGGCAACCTTTTTGCCAATGTTACAAAACTGTAGCTTGTCTTGACTCATCGACAGTAAGTCAACAGCACTGTTATCACTTGATAGCATTCATGAAGATATCACAAATCTGTGGCAACAGATTATTATTGTTATTATTAAGGACGTATGAGTGGCAACATTTTTGCCAATATTACAAAGTTGTACCTTGTCTTGACTCAAAGACACTAAGTATGAGTGGCAACAGTTTTGCCAATATTACAAAGTTGTATCTAGTCTTGACTCAAAGACACTAAGTATGAGTGGCAACAGTTTTGCCCATATTACCAAGTTGTACCTTGACTTGACTCAAAGACAGTAAGTATGAGTGGCAACAGTTTTGCCAATATTACAAAGTTGTACCTTGTCTTGACTCAAAGGCAGTAAGTATTAGTGGCAACAGTTTTGCCCATGCTACAAAGTTGTACCTTGTCTTGACTCAAAGGCAGTAAGGATGAGTGGCAACAGTTTTGCCAATATTACAAAGTTGTACCTTGACTTGACTCAAAGATAGTAAGTATGACTGGCAAGTTTTGTCAATATTACAAAGTTGTACCTTGTCTTGACTCAAAGATAGTAAGTATGAGTGGCAACAGTTTTGCCTGTGTTACAAAGTTGTACCTTGACTTGACTCAAAGATAGTAAGTATGAGTGGCAACAGTTTTGTCAATATTACAAAGTTGTACCTTGTCTTGACTCAAAGATAGTAAGTATGAGTGGCAACAGTTTTGCCAATATCACAAAGTTGTACCTTGACTTGACTCAAAGACAGTAAGTACGAGTGGCAACAGTTTTGCCAATATTACAAAGTTGTACCTTGACTTGACTCAAAGACAGCAAGTGTGACTGTCAAAAGACAGCAAGTGTGACTGACAACAGCTTTGCCCAAGTAACAAAGTTGTACCTTGTCTTGACTCAAAGACACTAAGCATGAGTGGCAACAGTTTTGCAAATATTACAAAGTTTGCGAACTAACACGGTCGGCCATTTTGTGGAGTCAACCACAAAAACCGGCCGACCGTGTTAGTTTACGAAAATTTCAAGGCATATTTGTGTGGATCATTGTATTCTACTTTTAAAACATCTTTCTAACCATATACATTTTAAAACAAACGGTTACAAACGCTTTTTATAGACCAACTCGCCCGATCCAAAGCAACGTGTACCTTTAATGTCACGCCGAGAATGTTGACAATAAATAGGTGAACAAAAAAAGCACAGGGTAACTTTTAAGAAAGACACAAATCTGACATAAGGGAAACGTGTTGTCTCAACATCTAAGCATTTTATTACAAACAAAAATAATGAACAGTTAAAATGCTACCAGTTCTATGTTATTATTATTTTTTTTTTAATCGAAGGTGAGACATCTAACATTAAACAGCATTAAGGCATAGTCAAACTGTATGGCTTGATGAAATTCGGAGCTTTAATATATACAGTTTTGACTGAAGTTTCCCAACAATTTCTGTTCAGTTTCTTTACAAGCTTACTTTCCTACTAAAATGATACTGGCACAGAACTGAATGGGGCCCAATTTCATAGAGCTGTTAAAGGCACTGGACACTATTGGTAATTAGCATAAAAACTTACTTGGTATAACGAGCAATGGAGAGCTGTTGATAGTATAAAACATTGTGAGAAACGGCTCCCTCTGAAGTAACGTAGTTTTTGAGAAAGAAGTAATTTCTCAGTAAAATATTTGAATTGATTTTGTCTCGAAATCAAGCATCTGAAAGCACACAACTTCGTGTGACAAGGGTGTTTTTTCTTCCGTTATTATCTCGCATCTTCGATGAGTTCAAATTTTGACCGGTTTTTTATTTTGTGCACATGTTGAGATACACCAAGTGAGAAGACTGGTCTTTAACAATTACCAAATGTGTCCAGTGTCTTTAAGGACAGAAGAATATTGCTTATCAGAAACAGGTAACTAGCTAAAACACCATGTAATGCACATTGTTTGTGACTGGTTCCCTGCTAACGTTTGCTTAGCAGAAAATTTGTGGCTAAGCATCATTTTCTTCAGCTCTGTGACATTGGACTGAGATCTGTATATCCCGTATTCTGAAATGCACAATGTACCTTGTGAATTCATAAGAGTATTGAATTTGAAGATGCATTGCTTAATCATGCTGCCACTATCATTGTAAGCAACCCTGTGTTCACCAACGGTTAAGGATATTGATTTCCTCAGGTACAACAAGAGACCAGACTATTTCCCCTTTTACTATTAAACTTTGTTTCTGCAGATATGTAAACTTTGTAATTTAAATAAACAATAAAATAGGGTCAATTACACTAAAACTTTGTACAGTGCGAAAAATTAACTAACAATTTATTTTTTTGGGGGGGGGAACAAATTGGTAAAAGCATGGTATTGTATATAAGCCTTAATCATAAAAAAATTGGGAATCAGCAGAGCGTCCTTGCAGAGCGGTCTAGAGCATCAAACTCATGTTCTGATGGGCGAGTCATCAGAGTGTGGGTTCGAGTTCTGGTCGTGATACTTGTGCTCTAGGGAAAGACACATAAAACACAAATGCTACTCTTCAACCGGGGCCCAATTTCATAGAGCTGCTCAAGCACAAAAAGTAGCTAAGCACAAGAAAATTATGCTTACCAGAATAAGGTTACCAGCCAAACTACCATACCACATGTACAACTTGTGACTGGTGTCCTGCTCTTTTCTGCTTAGCAGGCAATTGTTTAGCACTATTTTCTGCTTAAGCAGCTCTATGAAATTGGGTCCAGGAGTAATTGGGCACCTGTGAGGGGTAGCATTTGTTGATGTGAATCGTCAGCAAAGTGTGTGCCAATCAGGGATGCCGGTGCTGAATACTCATAAGGAGTTGAGATGGTTTTCAGGAATGCTCAAGGCCCAATGAACTTAAAAACCCTCCTGCCCTGTGTTCGACCTGAACACTTATGAACGCTTTGGACAACCCCCTAAGTATAAAGACACAACTTTTTAAAGCTTCAGTTTTATCCCATCAATATATTCACCCTAAGTGTTTGATATAGTTAAAAAAGCTCAGAAACGCATAGTCTTTGTTTTTTTTTAAATTGCCAGATTTCTGTCCATTTTGTGGAGGTGGGTCATGTAACAATACCACAGAGTGTCTGCTAAGCAAACGTGACAGCCTACGATGTGCTTTCTTTTTGACATCAACGAGGGCAGTGTTTGGTGAAAATCGGTTCAAAAACATGCGTGTGTTGTTAATCTGTGCGTATCTGCTCTGAGGTGATTTGTGTGTGGGCTGCCATTTCAGCAGTCGGGCAAACACCAGCCCTCCCCCCAGTGGGCGATCTGGTTAGTTTTAGCCCCACAGTGAACACAGGCGTGCCACGTGGGATTTGATCCACAGACATTTGAGGGCCTTGTCACAAGGGGGGCAACTTACAGGCAACCAGTTCCAGGCAATCTCCCAGAAGAAGAAAAAAACTTTGACGTGTCAATATACACTAATTTTCTTGTGGACAGTAAGATAGTGTAGACAACTGTTGTGCCACCAAATAGCCTGAAAAAACCGCCCAGTGTGACTTTACCTCAACAACAATAGCCCATATGCACAAGCACCATTTTTTTTATTTTATAATGCAACGCATCTTGGGAAACTGAGTACACTTAAAATGAAATCAAGCTGCCAAGATGGACGCCATGCTGTAGCTTACATGTAACTGTGCCACTTTTAATAGCTGCGTACCGCATTGCTTCAAAATCAGTGTGCCACGATTGGTTGCCGGTGTTGCTTGGACTCGGATTTCACCCAGAATCCTTTGCGCACTGATCATGCGCATTGGGACTTGCACATGGGCTATTGAGCTCAGCTTATCTCCTGGTTCTAGCTCTGTGAAATCACACCAAGCTTTTACTTTTTTGCACCAGTGAATGTCTGCTATGTAAACGACCCTCCCAACAAAACCCTACTGTGCCTTCCCTTTCAAGAGGCGAGATTTCAATCTCAGAAGAAATCGTCATCATTTGGTGCATCCAGGTCACGGTAGTTCACAATGTGTCTCGGATCCCTAAGATACACAAAGAGAAATAGAAAAACAAAAATGTACTTTTTTATAAATTTACAAAGCAATGACATTAAACTTCTAGGTAACATGCATTTAACAACAAATTTTCATTGTTTTGAATCTGAAAGTGTACTTTTGAACCCGTGACCTTTGGATTGACTGCTGCCACTCTATTGACTGAGCTATCTGGCCCTATGAGTGATGTTTGCCTATTCGTCAGTATCTTTGTTAGGGAGCACCAGTCAGGATTCAAACAACTTTACACTGCCATAAATAAAGCCAGGGATCAAACCCCCCCCCCAGGTTTACGAAAAAACACCCTTGTTGCACAAATTTGTGTGCTTTCAGGTGCATTATAAAAATTGATATAGTGAGAAATGACCTCTTTCTCAAAAACTACGTTTCCTTCAGAGGGAGCCGTTTCTCACAATGTTTTATACTATCAACAGCTCTCCATTGCTCGTTACTAAGTTTTTAGGCTAATATTTGTTTTGAGTAATTATCAAACATGTCCAGTGCCTTTAAATCGGCTTATTTTGAGTGATGCAATCAAAATAAGCACAGTGACTTGTGTGTCTAAAGGATGCTATTTTTTCTCAATCTTGGTAGTACTGCAGACAAAATATTTCTCAGGAAGATTGGAACTGGTTTGCACTTTAGAACCAGTGACCTATTTTTAAAGGAACATTACAGAATTGGTAAGAAAAAAACTTAAAATATACTTTCTGATCACAGATTTACATAAAACTTATACGGTCTAATGATGATGATAGTAGAAAACATCCCTTGAAATATTTCTGTCTGAATTGCCATATTTGATGAGAAATGAATAAACTAACTTTCCGATTGGAGTTTATCGCTCAGTGAGCATTTTATTCATTTGTTGAATCTATATGATTTCATGCAAATGTGTAATCGGTTTTTCACTATTTTCTCGTGACCCAGATGGCCGATCAATCTCAAACTGCTACAGGTTTGTCAGTTTATGTATATGGTGGATTACATAAAGTGCTTACACTGCCAGCAAGTGTTTTGTTACCAAAAACCAATTCTGTAATGTTCCTTTAAACTTACAAGTACTTTGTCTTTAACCAGGAATTAATTTCATCCAAGATGGCTACTTCACTTAAGGATAGGTGAAATCAATTGACTGTAGTCAATTAATAGTACACAACGATAAATTACCGTCATTTTTTATGTGTTTGTATACACGTAACATAATCACTCCATTACTGGAGGTACCATTTACAGAACTGACAAGGCCGGCCAGTACAAAAAACCGCTCCGCTCGTTGTCGTCGAGATAAATCAACATTCAATTACTAAAGCCTGCTGTCCTGGCAACAAATTATGATCACCTCAGGACCGTCGAGAGATGGTTTTACCAAAAGAATAATAATAAAAAATAAATTTCAAAAAAAGAGAGGAAAGAATGGAAATCAGCAATCAAAATGCAGACACCCATCAATATTTCACTGAAAACATTGTGCGGCCGAACAAAAGGCTGGTAATTTACTACCCATGCTTCATCTACATTTGCCGAATGGGCATTATTTTTCAGGTGTTTTTTTTATTATTGTTATTTCTTTTTTAGTTCTGGCGAAAGGCGACCATAAAGGAGTATGGTCTGTGAGCGGTGATGTGTGCAATGCAATTTTTGACATTGTTATGGAATATGGTTTGGTCTCGTTGGATACATCTAGATGCGGGGATTATTAAATGGATTGCACTTGGACTTGACTGAAAATCTATATTGGCCATTTTTTTTTTTTGCTAAAGAGAAATAATTTATACATGAATATATTTGTTTAGCCTGATAAATCTCAAACAGGGTATAGTTGTTCACCATTATCTATATTTTGAGGAGCGCACAACACACAACACTTTTTTCAGGACCCCTTTCCCCCCAGCTTAACCCTCTTGCTGCCTGACCATTCAATACCATTCACTGTGGTTTTGAATGATAGATAAACTATGCCAGCCTGCAAAATGATACCATGAGGGAATGCATGTACACAGTACACAGTTAGTTCTGTGCACAGTTGTGCGCCACCGTACACAACCTTGGCAGTCAAATGGTTTCAAATGGTTGGTCAACTCACTGGAAAATGTTGCCAAGAGTCACTGACAGTAGGAGGGTTCAAGGGCATTTTTATTTTAGTCTTTTGCCTATTTTGGTTAAAAAATATTTTCCCAATAATTTCTGTATTTTTGGTCCAAATGCTTTAAAACTTTGCATGTTGAAGACATGGTTGATTTCAGCCAGGGCCCAATTTCATGGAGGTGTTTAAGCGGAAAATACTGCTTATTAACTTTCTGCTAAGCAGAAAAGAGCAGGACACCAGTCACAAATTGTGCTTGTAACATGGTAGTTTGGCTGGTAACCGTATTCTGGTTAGCATCATTTTGTTGTGCTTATAGCTACTTTTTGTGCTTAAAGCAGCTCTATGAAATTGGGCCCAGAATAAGGTTACCAGCCAAACTACCATGTCACAAGCACAATTTGTGACTGGTAACCCGCTCTTTTCTGCATAACAGAAAATTAATAAGCAATATTTTCCGCTTAAGCACCTCAATGAAATTGGGCCCTGTGGTAGACATGGTTGATTTTAGCCAGGAGTGACAAGTAGCCTCATAGATTTGATTACAATTCCTGTGGGAATTCTCAAAGGGGCAGTCAGTCATTGATGGAATTAATTTTTTTTTAGTCAAAGAATCAACCCACGGAAATTTGACATTTTCCAAGCTATTTGGCTAGGTCTCAATAGACCTTATGCAGATGACGTCATTCGAGTAGGGTGCCCTCGGCTAGTAGAGGTCAAAAGACGGTTGCTCATAGGCCGATTCTGTGCGACGCGCTTACTTAGATGTGTGTTTTCTCATTGTTACGCATCTTTTTACCTCTAAGATGGTGGCGTGGTGAGGTCAAATCATAAGGTCAATGAGAACTTTAAAATTTTTGAGATTTTCGACTAATTTGTTTTGGGCCGTGTAAACAAAACTTGTTTACAAATGGCCTGTTGACACTAGTCCGATGGCTTCACCAAGGGTTTTAAACAAAGAAAATAAATTTAAAAAACCTTACGGACCATTTCAATTCTGAAATCTTAGTTTTGTACCAACACCTGTACCAAGAAGCCATTTGTGAGTTTGAACAACATCTGGTACATTGACTAGCTTTAGTCACAAGAGACCACTTAAATTTGTTTGGCCACATGGTTTGGGGTGAACTTTGGCATAGCGCATCCATTATTCACAACCAAAGTGGAAGACAGTGAATGGTCAGACAGTAGGAGGGTTGACTGTGTACTGCGTATGCATTCACCACTTGATATCATATTGCAGGCTGGGTTGGTGCATCCATCATTTACAACCAAAGTGGATGATAGTGAATGGTCAGACAGTAGGAGGGTTGACTGTGTACTGCGTATGCATTCACCACTTGATATCATACTGCAGGCTAGGTTAGTGCATCCATTATTCACAACCAAAGTGGATGATAGTGAATGGTCAGACAGTAGGAGGGTTGACTGTGTACTGCGTATGCATTCACCACTTGATATCATATTGCAGGCTGGGTTAGTGCATCCATCATTCACAACCAAAGTGGATGATAGTGAATGGTCAGACAGTAGGAGGGTTGACTGTGTACTGCGTATGCATTCACCACTTGATATCATACTGCAGGCTGGCTTGGAACATCCATTATTCACAACCGCAATGGATGACATTGAATGGTCAGGCAACAGGAGGGTCGACTGTGAGCTTTGTGGATGCACTTGATACCATAATGTAGCTGAGTAAAGTTCATCCATCATCCAAAACCACAATGGATGAAATTGACTGGTAAGATAGGAGGGTCCACTTTGTACTTTGTGGATGAATTCACCACATGATAACATAAGTGGCATACATGTAGTTTTTAGTATCATTCCAAACCACAGTTGTCAATATTGAAGGGGGGGGCAAGGGTTCTGAGCGGGTGGCTCCGAAATTTTGTACAAAACCAATTGGGACCTCACTTTAAAAAAAAAAACTGCAAACAATGGGAGAACGAAGAAAAGTCCTTGATTTACCAGGTCGACAAACGTGTGTACACTGGACAACCCTTTACACCTACATGTGTGAAGCCCGCCATTCACACCAACATCTATGTCTTTTACCAAAGCACTTCTATTGCAGGCCTAGAATTTCATCTTTGAGAGGGCAAAGCCATTTTCATTTTATAAAGGCATTTCCATTGGAAAAATCTTAAAGTCTATGAGGAAACTTTTGAAGGGGCGACAAGGCCAAGAACAGGGCAACAGAGGCCATGGCCATCGTGTAATTCTAGGCCTGCTATCGAAAATAAAATTAATGCTGTGACTGAATTGTGCACACAAATTACATGATTAACAAAAATTAGTTCATGCAAAACCCAGACAACTTCCTACCAATGAGTTCCTAGACTCTTTCATTGCCTTCAAAATCAAAAAACAAATTTTGTTTACAGACCAAACAACAGCCCCATTTTTTAGTTTATATCTCAAACCTGTTTAGCAAAAGTAAATTTGTCATCAGGTGGGCCTAACAAGATCCAACATCGTTTTACAGTCGTTGGAACTTGTTGGCTTGAGCACAGTTAACACGTTGGCTGCCGCCTACGAGTATATGCCTAGTAACAGGGCCCAATTTCATAGAGCTGCTTAACGGCCGGGTCTGTGCTTACGTACGAGTTTCTATTTCATAGCGCTGCTAACCGTAAGCACACGAAAAGGCATGCTAACCTTCCGTTGCTTACTGCCCGAAAATGAATGACGTAACAATGCAAATACATGGTGAACGCGCAAGATGACTGCCTTATTTTCTTGCTAACCTGTGAAATACGCTTATGTTTAAGCAAATTTTTCTGCTCCAGTTAGCATGAAAATTTGCTTACCGTTAAGCAGCGCTATGAAATTGGGCCCTGGTGTAACGGATTCTGCCACTACGAGTATACTTGTAGAGAATGAAAGGGCTTTGTATTGATATTTAAATACACTGGCATCACTGAGCACGCAACACATACACTTATGGCAGTGGTGAGGATATATACATCCTTAGAATGTGTATGTTCAATTTTTTTTTATTTATAGTACCTATTTGGTATACGCGCATGCGCACCGCACTTGGCAAATGGGAACTCCCTACGAATCTATGACCAGCAGTCAACGTGTTAAAGGGTGTGTACAACATTGGAGAGATTGAAAATATAAATGTTCACAGATTTGCACATAACTTACATGGTATAAAGATGGTCATGGTGGAAAACTTCCCTTGAAATAGTTTTGCATAAAATGCTATAGTTTTTTAGGAAATGTGTAAAACTCGATGTTTCAAAACAGTGAAAACACATAATGGGGTTTTTCACTGTTTTCTCATGACCCAGAAGACCGATTGAGCTTAACATTTCAAGGGTTTGTTATTTCATGTATATGTTGGGTCACATAAAGTGCGAAACTAGTCTTTGAACATTACCAATGTTGTACACTGTGCTTTAAAGGTATTGTACACTTTTGGTAACAGCTCAAAATCAGTGTCCACATTTTGTGTGATTCAACATACGCATGAACAAACAAACCTGTGAAAGTTTGAGCTCAATCGGTCATCGAGGTCACAAGAAATTAGTGAAAAGAGACCTTATGTGTTTTCTGTTTTTTCAAACATCGAGATTTTATCACGCGTGATAAAAAACTATTGTTTCACTAATTTCTCAGAAACGATAGCATTTTAGGCAGAAATATTTTAAAGGGCCCTTTCTACCATTACTTACTTTAATGTAAGTTATGTGTGAATCTGTGAACATTTGTGTGTTTTCGATCTTACCAATAGTGTACAGGGCCTTTAAGGTGGGATACACAATACTAAAGGATTCTAACACACAATAAGGAATGGAACGTACTTTCTTGTCGATTGTTGGTCCCCTCGTTTGGTAAATCTGAAAGTCAAAAAAGGAAATTGGCTCAATGATTGACTGGAAGAATTACCTGCCGATTATTTTCAAATACATGGTAAGATTCAGGCATGATATAGACCCCTTGCAATACGCACAGCGTACTCACATGTGTCTATGCTGGGTGTCATTTCGGGTGTCAAAATCGTATATACAAACATGCACAAAAGTGAGTTGAAACCCAAAATTACGCGCATTGTTCAGAGGCACGCTCTGTGTTGCGTAAGAAATCAATAGCTCCCCCCTGCATAACGCGAAACGCTACAGGTACGCTGAGGTCACATGCACGTTTTTACGCACAGAGAACAGCTATCGTCCAATGATCTGCCTCCTTTTTGAGGGTGTGACGTCATATGCAATGGGTCTATAGTGCTATTAAAAATAAATGAGAAAATAGAATTAGCTGTTGCAAGCTGCTTTACCAACCAAAAGGACCTGTGGTATGATTGCAAAAAAAATAGTTAATGGCCTGACGTTTCGACCCCAGCAGAGTCTTTCTCGAAGGCTTAAAAGAAAGACTCTGCTAGGGTCAAACCGAAACATCAAGCCAATCACTAATAAAAATAAAGAGACAAATCCAGGAGGGGCAGGGGATGATCTCCATGATATACATGATATGCCCTCTGACATGTCTGACATGAAAAAAACTAACACCACAGTATTAAAAAGGGGCTCTTACATGTAGGTCAAAATCAAATTTGTAACCCACTCAATTTCAAATAGACAGAGTCCTAATGTAAGTGGGGAGGGATTTCAAGTCTCTAACCTCACGTTAAAACGGTGTGAAAATGCCTTTTTTTCCTTTCCATTCTTTCAAAGCGACACTTGAAACATGACGTCATTGGACGTCAACGAAAAATGGGTCTGTACATTCCAAACACCGAGTTTTGTCGTTGGTCAAATTCGATGCAATTGTTGATGAATATCATGGAAATTCAGGAAAGAAAACAAATCCCTCCACAGTTATTTTTCAGGCCCATATGTTTGACAAGTGGATGTCTTTGAATGTTAAAAACATTTGCATATTTGCACTGGAAGGGCATCGAGTAAGTATTTTACGAGGTAGATTTGTTAATAGTTGTTCCACTTTGCTGTTTGCTGTTTAACAACAAGAGGAAGTCAAGCCGTGTCCAAATTGGTGGCTGCGGCTAGGGCTGTTGCTAAGAGTGTAGCCATGGGCATCCTGTGCTTCAACACTTGTTCATGGGACAATCAAGCTGCAGCCGCTAATCAGACAAGGCCTCAGTAGCATAAGGCCAAGTAAAAAACAAACATGTCTACAAACGCCCGCTTCCTTTTACGAGGCTGCCTCCTTTTTCTTTCTTTTTTCTTTTTTTTTAAAGGATCCATTTTTACAATCTCTGTCGAAAAAAATCAATTCTAAAATACATAAGATTGTATTTTTGTTTACTTTGGCACACCCAAAAAATACACAGAAAAATGCTGGCAACCTAGTGATTTTAGCCTCGGGCCGTCAGTCCATTGTCAAAATCGAGCCCTGTAAGGGTAGGCTAGTCTAGCTTTTTTATGTTACCTGCTGCGCTGTCTGTTGAAGCCGCCTCCTCCGCTGTAGGCGCCCCTCTGGAATGACGGCTGCTGCTGCGGCTGCTGCTGCTGTTGCTGCTGATGACCAAACTGCTGACCTGAAAGATCAATGAAAGATTTTTTTTGTGTTAAAGACCATGTGACCTGTGACACCACATGTTCACAAAACAGCCACAGACTTCCTGCAGGCAAGATTCGTACACAGCCCGATAAGAAAAACACATCAAATCTCATATTTTACGGAGACTGACACTGTTCGATTTTGATCAACTTTTGATTTGAAAAAAAGGGTGCTCATCTCAAAGGTTGTTCAGCGGTTATTTCCATAACTCTGCAATTTACGTGGAAATTATGACATAAAATGTTTCCCATATGACCAGTATCATATCTTGCCTGCCAGAAAGGCCCTAGAATGTACGAGTTCACTATTTTTGTAAAACAAAGGTTACAAGGATTCTAAGAGTACATCATTAGACTTTTAGAAGAGAACAACAATTCCAATATTCGAGTCGAAATGAACACACCATAAAACCCAACCCTAGCCCTGATACTTCTCCCTAGTAAGGGCAGGGCAGTTTTTTCCTTAGAAAGAGGACACCTCTACAAGGGAAATAAAGATGTTCTACTGGAACATTTAAAGGGGCACCAAGGCAATGACAAGAGGCACGAGGGCAAGTGCCTCTGTTTTGCCTCAGTGAAGTATCAGGCTTGGAACATTTCAAGGGGCACCCAGGCGATGACAAGAGGCACGAGGGCAAGTGCCTCTGTTTTGCCTCAGTGAAGTATCAGGCTTGGAACATTTCAAGGGGCACCCAGGCAATGACAAGAGGCACGAGGGCAAGTGCCTCTGTTTTGCCTCAGTGAAGTATCGGGCTTGGAACATTTCAAGGGGCACCCAGGCGATGACAGGAGGCACGGGGGCAAGTGCCTCTGTTTTGCCTCAGTGAAGTATCGGGCTTGGAACATTTCAAGGGGCACCCAGGCGATGACAAGAGGCACAGGGGCAAGTGCCCTCTGTTTTGCCTCAGTGGAGTAGCGGGCCAGCAACCTGTGAACATTTTGCTCCAATTGGGTGGTCAAGCTTTCGACATACAAGCTAACGACATGTTATTTTTTTCGCCATCTACAATGTCCAAGCAAATTGGTTCTGAACTAAACACTTGGTTCTGATCTTGTGGTATTCAGAGGTCTATGCTTTAAAGGAACATTACAGAATTGGTTTTTGCTAACAAAACAGTTGCTGGCAGTGTAAGCACTTTATGTAGTCCACCATATACACAAACTGACAAACCTGTTGAAGTTTGAGATCGATCGGCCATCTGGGTCACGAGAAAATAGTGAAAAACCGATTACACATTTGCATGAAATCATATAGATTCAACAAACGAATAGAACGCTCACTGAGCGATAAACTCCAATCGGAAAATAAGTTTATTAATTTCTCATCAAATATGGCATTTTAGACAGAAATATTTCAAGGGATGTTTTCTACTATCATCATCATTAGACCGTGTAAGTTTTATGTAAATCTGTGATCAAAAAGTATAATTTACAATTACCGATTCTGTAATGTTCCTTTCAGATCAGTATAACATCAATATATCTTTTCATGGGGTTCCTCTCTCCTTCATATTGGAACAAATGAATGTGCTCTTCGAAAAAATCAATGTCGTATGATCTCTAAATGCTAACATTATTTACTTTTTCTTCAGAAGCTACACTCTTTGGAAGCGGAGGGGAGGCCGGGGGGAGGGGGGGGGAAGAGGGTGATATTATCATAAAAAGTAACAGTAACAATAATATTTAGATATAGATTGAAACAATTATGTTTTGCAATCAAACATTTAACGGTTTATCTAAAACTAGGCCAGCTAATAAAAGCAAAAAAATCAACATTAAATCAAATTTCCAATATATGTAATGTGATTACTAACCAAAAATAAAACAGAAAATTATTTAAAATGTACCAACAAATATGAATACAAGTGCAAATGCTAATTGACACAAATACAAAAAGGAAAATAAATGTAAACAATTCAAATTAAAAAAAACATCAATCCATCATGTAAAACAAAACAACGCTTTGTCCGACTGTACAACAAAAATAATATCAACAAAAAGGTTCAAAATTACACATTTAGCTAAGGGAAAACTGTATGATTCTAACACTAGCAGTGCCGTGTATTAAATATGCGCATTGTAATACCATTCATTTTATGCCGTGATTACTAGTTTTTATTATTGCAAGTACAAATCCTAGAAACAATTACTGCAGTCAAGGCATACAAGGTCAACGTCGACTTCCCAAACTATATTTAGGTCACAACTTGAACTTCCACAACAGTCACTTTAAGGTCAGGGCCGAATTTCGTAGAGCTGCTCAAGCTGAAAATATTGCTTAACAATTATCTGCTCAGCAGAAACCAGCAGGATACCAGTCACAAAATTGTACATGTGACATGGTAGTTTGGCCGGTAACCTTATTCTGGTAAGCATAATTTTGTTTTGCGTAGCTACTTTTTTGTGCTTAAGCAGCTCTATGAAATTGGGCCCACGTGTTGATTTATAACTTTTTTGTAGACAAATTATGCATCATAAATTGGGCAGACTTGATCGGCCCTGACCAACATGCACTCTGAAATGTTGGCCACCTTGGTTGGCCTCAGACACTGGTAGGGTTAAAGGTCATACAGTGTGAAAAAAATACAACAGGAAAGAACAATCACCAAAGTAAAGGGTGACAAACAGCATTAAAAAAAAAGGCAATTATGTCATACCTGCCAACATTGGAAAGGTCAGATAGGGAAACAGCGTAAGTTGCAGTCTATGGTCAGCGAAGCAGAAGCAGCAGCAGCGCAAGAAACAAAGTACATAACGGGGGTCGTTCGCTCCACCTCCTGCGAGTCACACAGACAGACCCCGCAAAAAAGCGCAGCATTTCGTCTCACGTGGGAATTGTTTGCGTGTAGTCCCCGCAAAACTTCTGCAGCAGCTCCGCGGGATTGTTTTGGGGCATCTTGCTTTAAACACTCATTTAACACTCGTATCCTTGGATAGACAATTTCTAACGAAACGGCAACTCGACGTGAAGAAAATATCGCCCTCTTTTGTGAATTTATCTTCAGCACGAGGGTGGAAACTGACAATGATAAAGCGGCCATTTTTCTTATTCCCCCCCCCCCCGCCCTAAGAATGTTTGTTTGGTTTTGGATTTTGTTTTTCTTCAATTCTTAAATCAATAGGACTCCTGATTAAATAGGGACGACTCTGGATTTATCGGTTGGCAGGTATGCTAGCTATCAGGAGATACAAAGTTACCAAAGATAAGGGGTTGCACACATCATCACAAATGACACTTTTACACACGGAAGGACAAACAGCAAGGCAAAAGTTACATGACATCAGAAAAAGGTAGTTTTCAACAGGTAACTTCAAGTAGTACCTATAGTACCTGTACATGTACATGTAGTACCTGTACATGCAGTACCTGTAAATATAGGAACAGTATGTTTAGTACCTGTGCGTGTAGTACCTGTACATGTAGTACCTGTACATGCAGTACCTGTAAGTATAGTAACTGTACCTATAGTACCAGTACATGTAGAACCTGTTTATATAGTACCTGTACATGTAGAACCTGTTTATATAGTACCTGTACATGTAGTACCTATACATGTAGTACCTGTACATGCAGTACCTGTACATGCAGTACCTGTACATGCAGTTACTGTACATGCAGTACCTGTAAATATAGTAACAGTATGTTTAGTACCTGTGCGTGTAGTACCTGTACATGTAGTACCTGTACATGCAGTACCTGTACATGCAGTACCTGTAAATATAGTAACTGTACCTATAGTACCAGCACATGTAGAGCCTGTTTATATAAAACCTGTACATGCAGTACCTGTACATGCAGTACCTGTAAATATAGTAACTGTACCTATGGTACCAGCACATGTAGAGCCTGTTTATATAAAACCTGTACATGCAGTACCTGTACATGCAGTACCTGTAAATATAGTAACTGTACGTGTAGTACCTGTACGTGTAGTACCTGTACGTATAGTACCTGTACATGTAGTAACTGCACATGCAGTAAATGTTTATGTAGTAACTTTACGTAGAACCTGTACAACTAGTACATGTATGCACACATACATATACAACATACTATAGTGAAGGGCTACATTGCATAATAAAAAAGGCAATTTCAAGCAGGAGCTTCCATTACCAAGTAAAAAATTACTCATACCAATAGTAAAAAGCACTTACAATTAAGCATGCACATTTAAAAAAGTGTGAAGAGATTTAAAAGGTCAAGTCAAATCACTGAAGGACTAAAGAGGATATGCAAATATAGCATTCCACCTAGAACCTACTGGGTTTTTTATTGCACAGGGCGCCATACCCACAATACAAATTAGATAGATTCCTTTTAAATTGCACAGGGCGCCATACCCACAATACGAATAAGATAGATTCCT